>JARHVA010002779.1:1372500-1512500 GCA_037957365.1 Torreya grandis | reverse complement strand
TCACTCATGTGACCCAATCTTGAATGCCATAAATTAGTTTCTAGATCATAAGTAGAAACTAATGTAGTATTAGAATCAATACTATAATTACTCAAATAAAATGTTCCTTCTTTTTCCCCTCTGGATACAACAAGATTACCTTTCATTACCTTCCAAGATTCTACTTTGAAAGTAATAGTACATCCATCTTCTACCAATTGACTTGAAAAAATAAAATTTTTGGTAAGACTTGGCACATGTCTTACTTCTTTGAGTATCCATTTATTTCCATTCTATAGCTTGATCCTTCCTAACCCTTTGCAAAAATTATCACAAGGTTCATTATCTCCCAAGAAAATTTGGCCAAACTTGCCACTTACATAGGCTATAAAATACTTGGGATTGAGGGTAGCATGAAAATATGCCCCTAAGTCAATCACCCATGAGTCAACCTTTATATCACATGACAAAACTAAAGCATCTTGATATATAGTAGTAGTATCACACAATATTTTCATCTTGGTTATTATCATTATTTTTTTTATCCTTGTGATTATTTTTAGGATCCCACCACTACTTTCTCATATGGCTAGACTTTCCATAGTTCTAGCATATAACACTTCTTCCTTTTGACTTGGATTTATGTTTGAAAGATAAATATCTTCCCTTTGATCCATGGCTCTTACTCTTCTATCTATTCTTTTGTCTCCCTCTGGATTCAACATTTAGTGAATTGATTATTGAAGTCTCACTAGATGTCTTCCTTCTCATTTATTTAGAGATTATGACACTAACAACATCCTCCATTTTAAGAGTATTTCTCCCAAACATGTTGTTACTCACATCCATCACAAGATTATTCTAAGATTCAGGTAGGGAACATAGTAACAACAAGACCTTGACTTCATCTAGTTTCACTTTCAAATAAGTTAACTGATTTGTAATAGTATTGTAATCATTCAGATGTTTAGATACACATAAATTCTCATTCATTTTTAGGTTGAATAACCTCTTCATCAGATACACCTTGTTTGTTACTGAAGGCATCTCATATAACTTGCATAACATGGTCATAAGTTATTTTGTGGTCTTTTCTTTAGATATATTGGAGGCAATACTTCCTCCCAAGTAGCACCTTATGGATCCCAAAGCTTTTCTATCCAAGACATTCCATTCCTCATATGTTCTCTTTCCCTATCCTTTTGACTTTCCTTCATGTGGTAGATAGAGGTCCTTTTAATATAGATAGTCAATCATATGCATCTTCCACAAAATAAAATTTTATCCATTAAACTTATCAACCACTCTTCTTCCATCATCTTCTATTGTTCAAGATCTCCCACTTGAGAAGATATTAATCTGAGTCTGAGATCTTTCAGAGATTTACAACTTGGAAAATAGTGCAGAAAACCACACAAAGATAATAATTGAGTTTATAAATCTATATCAAAATCTACTTTGTAAACCATAGATTAAAAATAATCTAAACATGTACTTTCAAGTTAAACAAATAAATATGGAATAATAAATACATGCAAAAAATAGAGAAATAAGAGATGTTGAAAAAAACATAAAAAAATACTAACACAATATTTAATGTGGTTCATCCAAATGTTGGGATATGTCCACCAAGAAACTCAACAATTCTTCTGTTCAAACTTTTGAAGGAATTTAAACAAGTGCCTAGCAATTCTTGCCCCTCAATCTTTGTATTAGATCACTCTAGCAATGCCTTTGTCTAGAAATAAATTTTTTCTTTATATCAATTACCACTCAAATCCATTCATTTTTCATCTACAATTCACATTTACATTATTATTCTACCTCTTTTCCAACTTTTAAAGCAATGATCACTAAAAATAAGGAAGTAAAAAATCTATTCTAACTTCCTACAATTACAATCTATTACAACCTCCTTACAGAATAATGAAGTATAGATCTATTATAACTTCTTTCTATTACAATATTTTATAGATATTGAAAATAAAATACTTTAAATAGTCATATAGCTATGACAGTGATGCATGGGCTGTTGACAAATCATCATCTAATCATCCTCAAGTTTCTCTTGCATTCAATCAAAGCCTACAAGAGCATCATTAACAATATACCTTCATAGCCCTACCAACACAAATCTATGGCCAATGTAACTATGACCACAAAGTGCTTATATCAAACCACAACATTAGGACTAAAATTTTTCAATAACCTATTCTTAAAAATTAATAAAAACACTTATATATAAAATTTTATAACACTAATCAAGTTTTTGGATTTTTATTTTTAGGTTACCTATAACAGATACAGGATTCATCTATAGGTTGCCCATAGAAATTGTAGGTTTTAACCTATAGGTTGCCCATAATAACTAGAATTTTTTATCTACAAGCTTCCTTAGTAACTATAGTCTTCACCTACAGGTTGTCCACAATAACTAGAATTTTTCATCTACAAGCTACCCATAGCAACTGTAAGTTTCTTCTACAGGTTGCCTGTAGCAACTACAGGTTTATTCTACAAGCTACCCATAACAACTATAGGTTTTAGGTTTTTTAAATTAAAATAAAATGAGGCATTATATTTCCTCATCTCCAACATATTATGTATAGCTACACCATACATGTTATGTCATTCTTACGCTACACACTCTGAGTTATCATGCTAATGGACATTATTTTCTAGATTAAATAGATTACTATATCATCATTTCACTAGTATCTAACACTTATGTATTTCTTACCATATACCTAGTCTTTTACTGCACATATTTTTCATACTTTCACATTTTCTTTTATTAGTTAGATGTGATTTTACCTTTCCAATTATTGCATGCTTTCTCCTCTTGCTTAACATAGCTTGTGTGATTGCATTTCCAATTGTTGCTCTTTTCCTATTTGTGCCTTAGTAAATTTGCCAATGTCCTTTACTTATATTCATGTGTGTGCCTTAGGAAATTTGTCAATGTCCTTTTCTTGTACTCTTACATGTGCTTGTGGCCCCTATGCCAACTTTGCTTGTTTCACTTATTTGTGTATGTGGCATTTGAACATGCCTTTTATGCTTGCTTTCTAGTTTGAGTGACATGTGTCTAAGTCCCTTATTTGCATATCCCCTTGGCCATCCCTATATTCTTATTTCTTCTTGATTATTTCTTCTTGCTTCTTGTCTAATTTTTTTTCCTTGTGTGCAATGCCATGATCCACATCATGCATTTACCTTACTTTCTTAGATGCCATGATAGACATCATGATCCATCCCTCCAATTAACAACTAACATCTAACATTTCTAGTTCTAGTTAAATACTATTCACATGCTTCTAAATTGTTATATATATCTAAACATACCCCTATTGATCTAATAATCTATTAATAAAAACATTGCTATATCTAGAGATATATTGTCAAATTTCATTGCTATATAATGTATCTATGGAGTATAACACACATACAAGACTCTTTTCTTCTGAGGCCAGTCATTATAGGTTTAGTCATTCCTACCCTCAGAAGAGGGGTCAATAAACAAGGGTCTTGTCATAGAGATAGAAGCTCATAGTAGTAAAAACAACATAATTTATATCATTCAATTTAGAATCCAAAGGTCAAACCAGTCAGAATGAAAAAAAAAGTGACAATTCCAAATCAACAACTAGTTTAAGCATAAGACAAAAATGTAAAAAATGTAAAATAACACCAAACACAAGGGTATCCTCTCTTTGGTGCTCTTGTCTAGGGCAAAAAACACTAAAGTTTTCTAGAAATAGGCAAAAAATTTAGTTTAGATATAATTTTTTCACATCTAAATCAGTCAGAATCAATAGTTATCATGCATGACATGATGATTCTCACTTCCAATTGTAGATTAGGCATTTAACATAACTTACAGATCAAAATCCATTCTCTAGACATTGGTGATTGGGGGTAATGTGCATGACACATTAGTCTTCTTTTATTTCCAAATTTAGTTTATTATCTAGGCATTCTCAATAGTTGCATGCCTTACTCCATCTATAGGTGGTTAGCATCACTTTCAAGTTGAAATTTCATACAATTTTAACTTTTTGAGTACTCGAGTTCTCAAGTTGGCTTTCACGTAAGCCTATTACATTAGTTTTGGATTGGATTTCATACAAGTCTACCCTCCATCTTTTGAAATGGACAAGAATGGCTTAGTTTCCATTATACATTCAAGTTATCCATGCTATATTATCAGATTTATAGAACATTCATGGGATCTATGAGCCATTTCATATGACATCTATTTTATACCGGTATCACTTCATAGCTTCGCCTCATGGGGCAATGTAGTTAAATAGCCAACCATTGTATTTTTAAGCCACCTATTCAAAGGGATTAAACACATAATATAGCCATTGATTATCACATGCATGATTCATTAACTTGTTTTAGTTGGTGATGATAGAGCCAAAGGGCCAACCTTTGTATTCTTTAGCCACTTTTTTGGGAATTGAGAACTCAACTCTATTCATGATATTACTCTTGATTTAACACATACCCAATATCATCCAGTATAATCTGACATCACAACAAGTTTTATATTGGTTCATATAACTGGTGAGGTGTATTTATTCCTTTCTCTTCCTCTTACTTAGCTTTTGTATATTCTTATTTTAGATATAGAATATCTAGTTGAATTGATATAATTTTATGTTTTCATTGTAGATTCACATTTCACATGTGCTCTCTATGCACATCTAGCATCACATAACTTCATGAGCTTCTCCCTTATAGGTAAGTTTAGGTATGCTTTTTGCTTTCATTAGTGTGTATGATTTTTATTTTCACTTTAATATATCAATAAAATAAATGGGTAATTAGATAACTTAAGCATGGCTAATTACACCCAATCCATAGGTCTTCCTACTTACATAACCTTCTAGGCTATTCCTTCACAAATTTTTATGTGATTTTTGGTAAATATCTTAATCAATTTTTGAGATATGTCTTGATGTATGTGATATATGCCAAATATCTTAATTGTTGAATTGCATCCTTATTTTGATGATCTTTGGAAAATATTTTAATCAATTTTTGAACTATGCCCTAATTTCTATTATATATGGTAAATATCTTAATTGACTATTAAATTGTGTCCTAATAAATGTGATCTTTGGTAAATATCTTAATCAATTGCTGAAATATAATTGGGGATTGAATTTATTTCCATTGTTATATCATGTTAATATAAGTAGTTGAATCATTATGAACTATCTACCATCATTGTTGACTCTGTGTTACAAGAGACCTCTCATATGTAGGTGTCTTAGAAATCACATGTCTTGTACGATGAGTAACTAATGGCTCCTTAAAATTAATGCCCTAGTATAACTCAATCATAGAGGAGTGTGATATTGGATATTATGGAGACTAATATACTGATTCCCCCTATGGAAATTATATAATACCTTTTTCAACATATTGGTCAATATGATCTCAGAGTGCATAATAATTATTGTTTGAATGTCCATAAATTATAAACATTATAATATGGTTTTTTATATATCTTTTGAAAATGGTGTGATGGATGGTGATGAGCAAAAGGAAGTGTGATAATTAACTTATCTAATAATTTAAGTAAGATATAATGAGTACTATCACTATCTAAAAACTACATATCTCGTATGTTGGTGTCTAATGCTTTACTCACTCTAGGATGTGTTTTGAGAACTGGCTCTTTACCCTTGTTGAGTATATTGATTGGTTTTTTCCCACATGTTTTTAAATCATAATTGGATTTTTTTATTTTACCATATTATATTATTGTGGTTGTGGGATATCTACATCCAAATCTACTTCTTAATGTGCCTTATTTAGTTCTAACTTGTCTCTAATCCTAGAGCTATGTAACATAGATTTATGAATGATTGTAATGTCTCATTTATCAATTTATCCTTAAGTGGAAGAATGACGACTCTAGAAAAAATGTATTATACCTCTCAATTTGTCAGCTAGTAGATCAATTAATCCATATATGTTTTGAATCTTAGAATGTATTAATTTATTATTTTTGAGTGGCCCTAGTGTAGTGAAGACCTCTTATATGTGACTCGAGGTCCCTTGTTAAGAATATAATTCATGATAAATACCTATTATAACTTAGCATATGCATATAATGAGCCACTAGGGAGTAAATGTTGAAACCACTCTAATGCCTGACCCTTTAGGGTATTGAGAAATATATGTAAGAGAATAAAACTACTAGTGACACATGCCATAGTTTTATTGTAAGCTATGAGATACAAGTATGGATCTACATGTCCATCAAACTTAGTTAATTATGGTATCCATAACTTTAATGTCAATATTGCATTAAAAATTCTATGTGGCATGGGATTTTTATGGATGGCATTGGAATCCTTGCACCAATGATATGCTTTACATTCCAATGTGATATGGTTTACTTGTTTTTTTAAAGCACACACAACATGCATCAATGAAATTACATCTTGTAAAGGTATATGAACATTATCAAATGGTTTAATTAACTATTGAAAGTTATTATTAATATTATAAATTGATAAAGTACATCCTAAAAAAGTACTAGGTTTCCTCATTGTACATTTTAGAGGGGTGATAACTTGGACCTATTTAGTGGGAAATCATCTATCACTCTCATACAAGTTAGGATGAAAAATGGAATATATTTTAGTAAGGGAGGTTTAGGGAGAATCATTGGTATTCTATTTTCATTAATTTATAAATATGTATCCCATTTTAAAGGGATATAAAACATATTATTATCATGTGAATGCAAGTTATGTAAATCATGAACATATGAGAGAGAGAGAGAGAGAGAGAGAGAGAGAGAGAGAGAGAGCGTGCTCGCGCGCGCGCGCGCGCGCGCGCGCGCGCGTGTGTGTGTGTGTGTGTGTGTGTGTGTGTGTGTGTGTGTGTGTGTGTGTGTGTGTGTGTGTGTGTGTGTGTGTGTGTGTGTGTGTGTGTGTGTGTGTGTGTGTTTAACCTTTCAACTAGCATTAGTTTGAACATGATAATGGGTAAATTATGTAGAGAAATTGAAGGTTTAGACTCAATGTCTTCTTCATATAAATCATAGTAATCATCATTATTCTAAGGTTCATCAAAACTAGAGTTTAATTAACTTTTATAAATAAGAATAAAAGAATTATCATTTGCATGCTCACTAAGAAAGAGAGAATATTTTAACTTTATACTAATATGTAATATATTATCATGTTTATGTGAAATGTAAGTGGAAGAATATTTTAAATTTATACTACTATGTAATATATTATCATGTTTATGTGAAATGTAATGCATTTCTTAGCTAGCTATGCATGGATTGAATTTATGATTATTACTATCAATCTTGAATTGAAAGGTAGAATAAGGAGTAAACATGTTTTCATTTGGCATATTATGGCATGTAAGAGAAGAATTAGATATTTTTACATTACAAATATTTTTCAAAGAATCATTATGATGATATTGGAATTTAAAATAAGATATAAAATAATGTCATTTTAGACATGCCAAAGAAGATAATGTAAATAATGAATAAAAATCACACAATTGATATAATGTAATCTAACATTGGTATATTGTCAACTATGGTAAATATTCTTCCCAATGTGTAGAAAAAAATTAACATTATACTTGAAATTCTAAAGGTTAATATTTAGATGTATAGGGGCATAGTATGTGGATCTAGGGTTTATGAGGGTTGTTTCAAAAAAATTAAATTATATTTAAGTAATGAAACCCTAATATAGGAATAAATTAGATTAGTTAGGTTGTGCAAAAAATAAGGGAAAATAGAAGTTTGTAAACACTAATTTAGTGCACCTAAAATGAAGAAAGTAAGCCCTAGCCTAAATTAGGGTTTCAAGAAATATTCAAAGTAATAAAGTTCACCAAATGTTTTAAATATTTATGGATTGATATATGTAAATCATAGGTTGTTTATGGGTTGATTATAATAATAACTTGAGATAAATAACTAAAATGGTTAATTTGACATTTTTTTCCCAAAATAGTAAAGATAGTGAAAAATTGTTGTCACCTATAGTAAAATAAGAATTTATGTAAGTCAAGATACTAAAATAGGATTGAAGATCATACGATCATATTTTAATATAGGAATATAATTAAGAAAAATCCTCTAACAATATTGCACTTATGAGGACAACAACATTAATGGCACTAGTGTCTAATTAAGGCATTATTTTCTCTATGTATAAGAGTTACTTGGGACTTTAAGAGATGTTGTGATAGGGTTTTAGAGACTTGTAGGTGATTTTATGACTCTTTAAAGTTAGTATATGTCACTACATTACATGTATATCCTTTATAATCCTAATGAAAATCTACACATTAAACAACAACTAGAGCAAATGTAAAAAAAAGGGAAAAGAGTAGGTTGTGGGATATTATGATCACATAGGTAAAACCCCATATTATCTTGTTTGACACATACATTAACCCTAATGTTAGATTTATTAGATCACATGTGCTTCTCCCATAGGTAAAGTGCACAATAAACATGCATGGTATGCTATAATGACTCTTACTTAGGCCCTTCTTTGATCAAGAATGCATTTTTAGATGTGATAACTGAGTAATATTCAGTGTGTTGAGATTCACTATTGAATTATTTTAATTAATTATGTGATAAGATAATAAGTCCAAGATATGAAATTCCTTTTGAGTATCTTTATGTAGAAGGAAATTTGATTTTAATGTAAGACCCTTGTTCATTAGTTAAGAAGATGCAAAACAAAGATAAAAACATAACATAAGACTCAAGGGAGGGTTAGGACCCAAAAAACATAACAAAATGGTCATTGGACACTAACGCCAATGGTGATACTATCTAGATAAGGGTGTCAGTATCCCAAGGTCCCAAAATAGATCAAAGACTAGGCATAATAGACTAAGGTCCCCTATGACTAGTAGGTCATGACTCAAGAGTATTGAGGGTGAAGTGAATATGGAAAAAAATAAATAATAAAAAATTAAAAATCCCAAATGACCATGTGAAAAAGAATGACATTCATCACTAAGACCATGTGAAAGAACCATAAAACACCTAGTAATTCAGGTTACTTTATCAAATTAGGGTGCATATAGATATGTTCCATCTATCATTTGATGATCTATAATATCCTATAAAATAATTTTAAGGGGCATAACCTATCATGGACTAAATTTTCATGCTTTTTTTATGTATGTAGTACTTTTTGCTGCACATTTTTTTACTTCTTATAATATTTCTTAGTTGTTTTAGTAGCTATTGAATTGTACTTGGATGTTGTTAGGACTCTATTTTTATGTTGTGTACTAGACATGTTTATATTTTCATGAATAATTTGACTCAATTCATTATAGAATTGATATATGTAGATTCTATTGAAAATTACTTGCAATGTTTGATATTAGTTTTATATTCAGATACTAATGATGTATCATTTTGATGATTACCAGAATAGGAAAATCAAAATTACCTAGGTTGGATTTGGTGCTCAATTGAAGAGGGTAAAATAAGGTTAATCATTAGTTTATTAATACCTTAAGATGATATATTATGAGCTTTATCTTATTGAATCCTTTTTAACTATTGTGTTCTCTTATTCATTTGGTTGATGATAATAGTTATTTTATATTAAATATTTGAATACCTTTTTTTATTGTCTAAGATTCATGACTATTATGTTATTCAATTTTGTGTTTTTATTTTGATTTTAAGTCAAGTGTAACAATCATAAAATTGGCTTTGACTTTTATGGCTTGTTAGAAAGTCAAGTGATTATGTAAATTTTGAAATTCAATATATGTTGGGAACATGTGAATTATAATTTATTCGATGTTTCAAGCTAATTTTTTTTAATTATGATTATTTTATGACTTTGACTTGGTGATTTAAGGTCTTGGCAGCTTGATGTTAATATTCTAGAGGAGGGGACCATGACTAGGTCATGGTGTCTTCATTAGGTTTGATTTATTTTGATCATGGCATTTCAAATATTTAGTTATGAATTCTTTGGGAGTTAGTTCGTGATGATGCAAATAGAAAGGTAAAATTATTTAGTATCTTTAAAGTAGTTTTGTTTGGTCATTTGGTTATTTGGTGAGCTCAATTGGCCAAACCCGAACTAAACTTTGCTGATTTTTTTGGTGAAAAGCATTGAAGGCCTAGTGGGACTAGTTTATGACTATTAGTTTTAAGCTACATTTTGAGTGGAAATTATGGGATTTTGTTAGGACACATTATAAATTATTTGTGGTAACAATAAAATACCAATGTAATAACTAATGGCAATTAGTAGAGTTTGTAATGGCTTGTCTAGGTGCAAAGAAGAAAAATAAATTATTTACTTTCTTAAGAGGCCACTGTAATTTTCAACATTGGTGGTGCATCTAACAAGTGATTTTATTTTTATTTAATATGTATTATAATACATTTTTTTATTATATTTTATTTTGAATTAGAGTATAACCATAAGAAATAATGAACCATTATATGTTCACAGTGAAGTTTATATTTCAAAGTAGACATATAATAGAATGATGGAAATATAGTTGAATATAATCTTAAGCAATTATTTTGGGTTTATTTTTCATGTGAATTAAATTATATCTTTGATACTTGATCAGGTAGTTATTTTTATGTATTACTATGGATTGTGATTAAATGGATAGTAAAATTAGGCATGGTTACGTTGTAGTCATGCTGACACTGAATATATTATTTCCATTATTTTTTAAGGAATGTGTCTCAGTTATTTGTTTATAATTTGTTATTTGACTTGATTTTTATGAATGGTTGTATAATGTGGTTATTTCAAAAATAGTGTTACTATATTTGGTGATAATAATTTGTATGTAGTTATGAAATAGCTCTAGGTTCTTATTTTATATTATGGATATGGTTTTGGTAGACATGTGTTTATTTCTAATGGCTTTACATGAGCATAGGATTTCATTGTAGATTAAAATGATTTATTATAAGTAAAAATATTATTGAATTTTATAATTATTATTATAAATGATTTTGGGAGGGATTCTTTCTCTTTTGTGTGTACATTTTAGTGACTCTTTTTTATGACTTGACACTTTTAGAGTCAATATGTTGTGGACTATTAATGAATATTCCTTTTGGAGAATAATTATTAATAACATAAGTAGTTATGAATAAATTAAATTATATTTGATTAATAAATACATTTATGATATATTGATTCATATTTCATTTAAATTCAACACATAAAATAATTAACATTTGATCTGAGAAAATCAAACAATATTGCTTATGATAATCATAAATACTTTCATTGTTGTACTTATGTTATAGCCAATTAAACTTAATTATTTATATTTATTATTTTTAAGATAATAACCTATAATATTAATTCACCCTTATATAAATCATGTTCTTGAATTACTCATCTAATTGATGGGTGGGGTGGTCTAGGGTCATTAATGGGGGCCTCATTAGATAAGATGAATGGGTTACTTTCATGAAAATTTTCATAAGTAAATTTTCATAGGATGATATAAGTGCTTTGTCTCTTCATCTAATAAATTTCCTAATATGTGGTTATTTATATTAAATACATGATATAAATCAATGCCTCATTATATGGTAGTCAATACACTTCTTTTCATAGTCATATTCTTTAAGCATATGAAATTTTTATTTGAAGTTGGAAATAATACATGGTTATGTTGTTTAATTATAAATTGTTTGTAGCATAATTTTATATTGTTATATATGTTATTTATATTTTATAGTAAGTAAAAATGTAAATGAATTATTATTCAATAAGTGATGTGATCTTTTTATGATGATCATTTAAGCTATTATTCATATATCTATTTATATGTTGTTTTTGAAAGGAGGATCCGTTGTTCGATTTGTAGATTATAAGTAGCTACCATGCCTTTAAGGACACTATATATTTTAGAACACTACTATTGAGTTTTGGGAAGTGATATTATTTTGTTATATTCATCCTTGAATGGAAACTAATCTAATTTATTGAGATGATACTTTTGGTTTATTTTTGTATTTGTGAGTTATAAGTTTAGAAAGTAACACAGAATATGTAGACACATTGCTTTGATTTTGTTTGAATTATTTTCATACCATATTACAATGAATTTGTGTCTTATATATTTTTATAGTTTTTTAATTATGTAATATTTTTTTTAAGTTGTAGAATTGATATAATAAAATGGATAATGCCATATTGTTTTCAATTTTATTGGGTTCATTGAAAATAAGATTTAATTCTTTTGGAGAATGAACATGCTAGTTCATGAGTTTGTATATTATTTTCAAAACTTATTTTTATATATAAATAGATATTTATAAATTAGGTTTAGTATTAAATTATGATGTGAATATTATTTTTAATGAGTTCATTTATACTATTATTAATGATAGTTCATATTATTGATTGATCTTGTTGACATTGAGCTCTTATAAGTTTTACAACTCTTGAAGATAATCTTGACATTTAAATAAATAGCTTACCCTCTTGTTTTATTTTCATGTTGATTATTATACTAAGATAATGGGTGTTTAAAATTCTTAAATGACTAAGAATGAAATTAATAGTAATTCATAAGTTGGAACTTAAAAAAATCAGAAGAGTTTGAATGACTTTATCTTTCATTAAATAAAATTACAAGTTCATTGAATAGGTAATAAAAATAATAATGAATATCTAACATAACAAAGTTGAATCTATAAATGTCTTCATGAAATTATCTAAATGAATAACTTTAAAAACATAACCATGCATTTTGAAACATCAATAGCATGATTAATTTTTAAGGGATTATTTGATGTTTGATCTTTCTTTATCCTTATCTAATAGACCAAATGACTAACATTTGTTACATATAGTAATTAATTACTATAATATATTACTGGATGGTCAACTAAAACATTATATATTATATCAATATAATTTTTCTTAATTAAGATTATCTTGATAAACATATTAAATGTTACCATTGTAAAGCCATGAAAGCAATGATCCTAGTTCAAGTAATGGTGACATAACCAGGTTTCCATAATTGATGAAATTAGGCTTCAAGTGACATGTATTGATTAAGGAATGTCAAATATATTACATTACATTTCTTTTGGAAATAAATTTGAATCTCAACTCAAACTGCTCACATAATTTTCTAAATCATTGAATGCAAAAAATTTGTATGATGATTCTTCTGTTGTGAATTGAATTCTATCTAATTTAACTTATCTTGAATCTTTTGGATGTTGACCTATAGACTCGATAGAGTTTGAATTCCCTAATTGTCCACAATGCATTTTTCTATGACAATTAAAAGCATTCAATTAATTTTTGAAATTGGTATTGGTCCTTTTATGAATTCCATAGTTTTAGTAATCATATTTGAGTGTATGAATTTAAGTTAAGTATAGTGGTACACCCCAATCTAAGTATTGATTGGTTAGTGTAACTTATTAATAATATATTTAATAATTTTAAACTTTATTCAAATACATGTGTTTGGTATAACATAGTTATGTCCTTGATCATGTTACCACTGAATCTACTCATAGGGAAAACGTTAATGAAAGGACTTAGTATAAAGCGAGACATTAAAAATTAATAGACAATAATATTAAGTTAAAAATATTTCTCGTTCACCCATGAATATAAAAAAAATTGATCATAAATGAATAATTATGAGTAGAAGTGTTTTTAATAATTTGAAAGGCAAAAATAAAATATTTTAATTTTAGAATTATTCTAAAAATAAGACATTAAAAAAACATCAAACTTAAGGAAATTATAATTACCTACAACATGGCAAACCCCTATTTCACCTCAGTGGACTATAGTATACAAGGAATGCGGTGATAATAACTACTAAAAGAACTATCCTAAATTGAAATTGGGGTAATCAGCTAACCATAAGGTGTATGATGTTGTAGATAATATGAATGCTAAATTTTAGGCCACTACTATGGAAAGTAAAGGTAATCTAGTTGGTTTTTCATTTTCAATTTTAGTTGATTCTAGTGCACCTAATAGTTTTGTCTCCCATAATTTTGTTAATAAATTTCAATAAAATATTGTTAGTTTAAGATACAGATGGGAGGTTACGTTTGGTACAGGAAAAAAGGTACCTCTTTCTGAATGCTTAGAGGAAATAAAGCTTAATGTAAGAGTGTTCTCAACTAAAGTAAACATGTTTTTAGCACCTCAAGGATATTATGACCTCATTACGGTAATGGGTTGAATGTAATAAGACAAATATACATTGGATTATAGTAATACAATTGTAAAATATTGTGATGGCTTGGGAATAAATGTTTAAATCCAAGATGTTAATAAGCTTAGAGAGTGAAAGCTACTTCCAGCCCTGTAGCTGAAAAATATTGTACAAAATGATTATAAACAATATGTTTTTTAAATGCAAGAAAAATACTTGGATAAGGAAATTTCTTATCAAAATTTTAATTTTATCAATGAATTATTTGATGTTTTTCTTGAAAATTTACTTTCACCTCCTCCTAGGTGTGAATTTGATTTTGTCATTGATGTTATACCAAGGATTACTCTTGTATTTAAAGGTCTATACTATATGAATGTGGTTGATTTATAGGCAATTTAAGTATATCTCCTTGGTGTAATCATTTTATGTTTGTGAAAAGGAAAGATGGTACACTTAGGCTATGTGTTGACTATAGCATGATTAAAAAGGTCACAATAAAGAATAAATATCCTTTGCCAATAATAGATGATTTGTTTGACCAAATGAAGGGTAAAATAGTCTTCTCTAATATTAAATTGAGATCATATTACCATCAATTGAGAATTAATGAAGAGGACATCTATAAGACAACTTTTCATACTCAGTGTATGTAGCAAATCTAGAAATTCTAATTAAGCTACCAAATCAACTAGTAATGAAATCTAATATAAAATAACTCAACCTATGAAAGAGATAAAAATGAAATAAATAGTAAAAAATTATACCTTCATATAGAAAGAAACTTCCTCCATTGCAATGTGAATTTAATTTTCTCCATTCAAATTTTGGTTGTTCACTCTTCCAATATAAGGGAAAATAGGCAATGTTTTGGTATGAAAAATTCTCTTTGATGGATTTGATATTTTGGGATGTGAACATGTGAAACTATCTTATAAACCCAGCATGATAAACATTAAATGAAGAAGCTTGAATAAATTGGAGGAAGAATATCACATTTATAGAATCTAGTAATGGATGTGAACCATCCATCTTGAGATAAAGATTAAAGGTTGAGAATAAAAGGTAATTTCTAATTCATAATGGGATTTTTGAATTAAAAATTAGAGTGTAGAAGATGGGGGATTCACAAATGAATATAAAATTCACTTGGGAGGAAGATATGATATAACATTAGCAAGTGGATATGAAGAGGATTATTAAATTAGAGAAAATCATATCATGAAAAATAATGGGAATAAAGGTGGAGTATTAAATTTGAAAAAGATTAGATCATGGAAGACAATGGGAATAAAGATGGATTATTAAATTAGATATTGGAGGATAATATGATTATTAAATTAGAATGGTGAGGGAAATATGGAGCCTTAGGGCATGTGAGGATAATTTTGATTTTTTGAACTTATGAAAATTATGAATTTCTAAAATCCATGGCATTTTTAATTAGAAAAATATTAGTTAATTAACATTGGATTAGTTTAGGGATAGTAAATAGCTAATAGTTAACAATGAATAGTGAATAAAGGTGATGAATAGTGATTAGGAAAAACTAAGGATGATTAGAGATGATTAGTTTTTTATTGGAAATAATGTTAAAATCAACACAAAGTGTTTAGTTTTAAGTGTGTACATTATATTGATCTTTAAGAAGTCATTACAATACATTGCAGAAGTAATGCCTTTTAAAATAATGAAATAGTCATTGAAAAAGTGGAATAAAAAATTAAATAAATAAATAATGGATGTAATGATTTTATCATTCCAAACCAATAGGTGTAGGATTTTGGATGGAAGAATAATATAAGGATTTTAATGAAATGACAGACCTTTGATGCCCCTTTGAGTGTTCATTTGTGAAAGTGAATGATGTAGGAGGAAAAATGATGAAGTGGTGATAATGAAGGTCCTTGATAAAGTGAAGCACTAGAAATTAATATCATACTTTAAATATTAAAGTTTGTTGAAAATAATTTACCCTTAGCTAAAACATAGAGAATAGATAGAGAAAGAATATTTATCACTCATAAGCTACATGCATGGATGTTTCTCATGATTTAGGGGTCACATGAGTAGAGGTGGGAATGATATATACTAGTAAGTTGTTGGCCTGAAAATAAAAAATATAGGTTTTATGATTTGAGAGGAAGATTTTACAAACTTTCTATTTGCAAGAGGTTGATAAATATTTATAACATGTCGATTAATTGGGGCATGAAATTGTGGAGAAAAATTCTTTTAAAATATTAAAATTATGGGATGGAGGGAAAAATACTTGAATGGGAGGGGGATATTCAATAGAGGGATGATGAATTATATAGTGTAAATTGATGGCATGGATGGATATTGTATGGATGGTTATACATCTTCCTTGTGTTTGTTTGTGTGATGCTTTGGAATTCCAACATGAATATGAGATTAAGAGTTGAGAAACCTAATTTTTTTAGTATAAAATAATAGTTACCAATGATATGAAATAATCATGATGAATATTTTTGTTTTATGTATAAAGAATGGAAAGATTGTAAATTCTACAAAACAAAGGACATCATGATATGGAAAAATCATAATCACTCGATAGTGTAATACCAAAAAAATATTGAGTCAAAAAATGATAAAAATAAATAAAAACAAACAAGTGGAATGAAGATGAACACAAAAAAAAATAATTAAAAAAAGTTTACATAAACAAAAATGATGAGTGTAAGGTAAAACAAGTAAATGACAAGACTAACAAGACCCATGATAATACAATCAAGATTAAGAAATCATAATGAAGATAATTTGATCACAATCATAAATAAAACATAGGTAAAAGCAAAAATTAAAGAAATCAACACCTAAAAAGGAATAAAATGACATGACTAACATCCTAAGCAAGGGTTGATATTTTGTGTAGCTAATAATTATGAAAACATTTAATGATGAAATAATAACCCCTAAGATAAGCATGTAGTTTAGGATATAAATGAGAACAAATGAAATCACATTTTTTATTAATAGAGATGGAGATAGTGGCCAAACTAACCCTAGGGGGCCCATGCCCCCTAAGACTACCTACATAGTCTAAATTATATTATCGATGAAAAGAGTGAAAATACCCTTGATAACGGGGATAAAATTTAGGCCACATGTAGTTCTCCCAAAAATGGGGATAATAAAAAGGAATGGGGTAATGATAATGAGAAATAAATAGTGGGAGGGAAAGATGATAATGTACTCATAAAATAGTGAGAGCATAAAATGAAAATCTACCCACAAAATAGTGAAAATGGGGAAAATAAGAATACTCACAAAATATTGAGAGAATAATACAAAGAGAAGAAGAGAATATAAGAATGGGATAAAAAGTGAGTTTTCAATTGTTTAATGACAAGATAATCATAGTGCCAACTTAAACTAAGGCAATAGAGAGATAACAAACAATTAGTAACTCATATAGTGATGCATAAAGTCATGGTTTCTTCTTTATTTAAGGTAAGAGAGATAATAGATGAGTGGGCACTCAGACAGTGATTAATACAATCATAGTATCCACATCATCTAGGTGTAGAACAAGACACATGAAAAATAATGAATATAGGTGCATCAACAGTTTAAGGGGAGATAAGACTAAATCAAATATGACACTAAATTTAATAATAAGAATTAGGTTTTGGATATGTAATAATGAAGGATGGCATGGCCAACATGATCAAGGGAGACATATGAATGCAAGCATGAAGAATAATGAGGTTGATGTGTAGGAAAAGTGTGATATATAGGATGGTGAAAATGATGTGCTTAGGGAGAGTTTGAGTAGGCAACCTTGGGATAAGGTTATACAACTAGTATTATTATAAAAATATTAAAAATGGTTTTAAGGTGAAGGGATTATTTGGAGAGGGATAAGGCACATAAAGAGTACCCATGCACAATAACTAGATACAATAAAAGAAGAAATGGATGTTATTTAAGTAGAAAGCCTTATAATATTTTGTGCATTAAACCAATAGATTATAAGTCATGAGTAAACATGCATGGAAATGCATGTACTAGCAATACAAACTAGTGAACACACCCTAATTAGTGAGGAGCTTGAGTGCTAAGGGATGAATGTGAGGGATATCCAAAAATAGATGCTGAGGAAAATGATGACAAGGATATGGATGAAGGAGGACTGATAAGGTAGTGATGTCATAAAAAAGAGGAAGATAAAGATGGATAATGGTGTAAGAATCCTAATGTGAATCATGAGTAATATCACCAAGTGAAATCAGGGAGGGTGAGAAAAATCAAATGAAATGGATAAATGAGAAGAAAAATAAATTATAGATGATGGGGATGAGAGGAATTTGTTAAAGAAATAATAGATTGAGTAATTGAAAATTAATGTGAGAGAAGGTTAACAAATATTAAGGGGAAGGGAATGATTATAAATATGTTAGGTAATGAAAGGAGTGAAAAGAAGTCTAAAAGACACCATGGAGAAAATAGTTTGTTGATAAAATTAAATACAATAAAATACATGGAAGAAAGGGGAATGGGAGGAAAGAGGAGTGGAAGAAGGACATAAAAATAATGATAAGAGAGTAAAGAATTAGGTGTTATCATGACCAAGTAAGCATGGATAGGAGAAATGATGATAGGTAAGGAGATGAATAATGGAGCAAATCTAATGGTGGAATTGCATATGAGAATGGGATGGAAGATGTGAAATAGGTTAATAAAAATGGAGGAAAGTAGAGGATGGGTGGGAAATAATGTGAAGAGATAGGGTGGGTTTCAATCATCTTGTTATAAAATATTAATAAGTTGAATAGGGGATTAGAAGAAATTAACAAGCAAAAAATGGTGAGGTGGTGAAGAAATAGTTAATAAAAATGGAAAATAGATGATAGGAGAGTGAACAAGTGAAGTTACATAGAAACACAAGGAATGGCATGGAGATGAAAATAATATATGAAGATAAGGTATGATTAGAATAAAAATGGAGGACTAAGTAAGAGGGTTGACAAGGATACAAAGCATGAACACTGACATAGATGCAAAACACAAGTGTGTATATATATAGGAGGAAAAGGGGAAATCAAATCACAAAGGCTTTCATAGATAAGAATAAAAGTACAATTATGAATGGATTCTCAACGGATAAAGACCCAACATGAAGCTCATTATGGAGGAAAACAAAATATGGAAAAGGTGGAAAGGATGGAAAAAAAGAACAAAAAGTGGAAAATGTGTGAAGAATGGCAAATAAAAAAATATGGCACACAAAACAAGAAGAAGTTGTGCACTAATGGGGGTATAATAAATATAAGAAACATAAATAATGAAAGATGCAAAATATGGGAGAGATGAAAAAAGAACTAATAATTGAAATGAAAATGGATTAGAAGAAGTGGAAGAGAAGAAAGAAGGTGCCAATGAATAAGAGAGATGCAAAAATGTCAACCATAGTTCAAGGGAACATGATGATGTGGAATTCATGAGGAAAATAAAGTGATGGAGAGAGTACAAAAAAATTCCAAGGTCAAAGTTAAATTATGAGGATGGTGAAAGAAGATGAAGGAGATAAGAGGACGGGGTTGGGAAGAGAAGGAAAGAGGGACACATATATGAAGTACATGGTACAGTGAGTAGCGAAGCATGAATAATAAATGTAATGAAAGGTGATAGGATGACCATAAACTTGAATTGGATGGTAGATTTGGATGAGATAAGATTGGTGAAAGAGGAAGGTAGTCAAACCTCTTTTTATAAGAGATTGACAAGATATAAAAGTGGTTAAAATAGATTGACAATATGAAGGGAATGAGGGGGTGAAGAGATAGGTAGAGAAATAGAGGAAGAGGATTAAAGTGAGAAAGGAAGATAAAATAAAGGGTTGTGGCTAATCTTCCCTTAGTAAGTGAGTGCTACCTACATAGTTAAAAAAACCTCAGGCCTATGTAGTTATCCTAGAAATGGGAGGAAATACAAAGAAGTATTAGACAATGTTAAAATATAAGGATGATAAGAAAAATTCCAATATTCATTGATGTACCCTAAGTGAGAGAGAATTATTATAAATGGAAAATTAGTGAGAAAAAAAGATGAATAATGGGGATGGTAATTTGTTTTTATCAACTGAGCTTCCCTTAGAATTTAATCAGTGCTTACATACCATGTGGACATCAGGCCAATGTAATTCAACACATATAAGAAGTGATGAGAAAATGGGTTGATGGATGAAGTATTAAGTGTTTGATGAAAAGGTGAAAAATTTCCCACCAAATAAATATTAGTGAGGTGAATGATGTCAAGTGGTTTGGAAAGGTAGTGACGTTGCTAGATGTGGATATGTGAAGTGTGTGATGTTTGACCTTGATTTTTGATATTTTGTGATTTATTTTTACTTTTAGTTTTTGGTAAGATGTTTGACTCACATGCCCTCCATAGAAGTGGATTAACTAGATATTGGATGTAAAAACTTGACATTTATTATGATATATAAATAGATGCCCTAATTTATTTTAGTGACTTTTTAGTCTTATGTTGTGGGATTAATTTCTATGTATGTTTTTTTTGTTTATAAACTTTAGTTGATCAAGCACTGAGGATTAACCACATATCTCTATTTTTTATGATAATGCTATGTAAAATTAATATATCTATATGAGAACAAAAAATGTATGAAAATGATGTAACATGATAGATATGCATGAATATTTGTGAATGCACTAACAATTGTTTTGCGGGTGATGACTTAGTTATTTGTTTTACACAACATATGACTTTCAATTTGTAACAAAGGAATGAAAGGAGGAAAAAGATAAGTGTTAAATGGTTTAAATAAAAACCAAAAGTAAAAATTTCACATGGAAAAAGAAGGTGATATAATCTGTAATATAAAAGGGGTAAAATGAACTTCTTGATAAACTCACAAATTACTAACGTTATTGGCTACATCTAGAGAGAACAAAACCTGACAAAATCAATAAATCAAAAAAAGTTACCATTTTTAGCATAGACATATATACAAGATTTTTCAATAAATTTTTGTACATTTTTTTGGGATGCCTGACATGTAGTCTTATGTGACTAGAAAGAAACATGGGCTCATCACCAAAGGCTATATGTAGGCAAGTAAGTGCATCTCTCCCTAATGTTAATCATACATAACTATTGAGATGCAACGTCTCAACATCGATGATTAGTGAAGGGTGAGAGATGTGGAACTTGAATTTGATGTTGCATAATCTTTGGATAAGGATGTCTTTCTATTTGGAACAATTTTACTCCCAAGTCTTTGCCACATACAACTAGTAAGATGTAAGGGCTAATCACTAAAACCCAAGATAGGTGATTAAAATTACCATTTTTATTGTAACATGCTATTTTTTTCTTAGAGGGAAATGTAAGAGGAGACTATATCATGAATAAGCTTCTAGACTAGGCTGGGGGCTAGTATTTTATAATTATTGCAAGAATATGTGGTGAAATGAAATGTACACTACTCATAAGAATCAAGACAAGAACCAATGTAATGCAAATTTTGATAATATTTACCATTGGATAATAGGGTGAGTTGAAAATTGAAATGATATGATAATCTGCATTTTTAAAGTTTGTGTTATGAAAACCAACAACTAAATAATCACCAAACATGACATCATATATTGAAGACAAAATGTAAATTATGGATAATGTAATGTAGTCAGGGTGATGTGAAATATAACTATAAATAGTATGTCCCCATGTGTCAAGTAATTATAGAAATCAAGTTATTTTATTTTTTATTTTATAATTTTTTTTGGATTTATTGGTATTTGAACCCAATAGAGAGTCATGAGATGCATAATTTTTATGTTTCATGATTGATTTTCTTTCGTGGAATGTTTTTGGAGTTTTGACAACTATGGTATACATAATTACATTATAATGATTTAGGCATAGAATATTTTGAAGTGCATGATGTTAATCGATTCATCAATATCTTCTCCTTTTTTAGTAGCCAATCTATAGGATTTATAGCCATCTTTGGTAATGGTAACATATGGGACCAAAAAATTTAGTTCAAACTTTATTTTCTTCTCTCACTTAGCATTTGTATTATGTTGGTTTTCCTTAAGAATAAAATATCTAATTTTGAAATCCCTATCTTAAATGTCCACTTATTATAGCTATGACAAAGGTGTTTGTGGTATACTTAAAAATACTTTAAATCATTGACTCTTTTCTCATCTAGAAGGTCGAGTTCACTGAGGCACGAAGTAGAATAGGATTCTTCATCAATGATTTGTTATAAATGTTGACCAAATTTGATTTATAGTCAAATGAGTTCAACCCTTATCATTTTAAAAATCTTAATAAGGTTTATATGCATCCTATAGGGTCTCATATTGTCATATATATCTTGCTTAACCATGTCTTAGTCTTGGTTAAAGTTCACTCCTCTTGAATTGACCTAGTCAACCACGGTCAACTTTGTCAAACCCAAGTCAAACTTGGTAAAAATTAAATTTTATGTAAATTTGTCCTATCATGGTCTTTATAATGTTTCAATGTGTTTACAAGTCATGAATTGTTCATTTCCTAAGTTTCATGTGCAAAAAGGGATCTGTTGGCCACTTTCTAGCTCATTAATGGACTTGTACAGACTTATAAAGAAAAAATTGTCACCAAGATTAGTTTAAATATGGAATAGGTTAGAATCAGGTCAGGATTAGTCAGATGAAAGATAGAGATTAGTTACAATAAAAAATGGGAGTTTCTCCTTGTTTTTAGGGGCTTCTGGGCACTTATACGGACCCCATGATCATATATTCAACTAAAAAAATATATGGGGTGTCTCTTCATCTCCCCACACCCATTTCCACATTTTAAATTCAAGGATAATGCAAAAATATGTATCTATAACTCATTTTTCTTCATCTTCCTCTTGGCATGCAAATGAAAGTCAACTTCAAGCACCTAGTATGGAAGGTAAATGTATAGTTGGGTGGAGCGATTCTACAAGTGGATTTTAATCTGATTGAAAATAATTTTTATAACAATAATTTGTGTTTTAGTGCCTCCTATTTTATGAACCATTTCCAAAAATATAAATAACTTTTTATATAATTGCATATAAGAGGGGTGCTTTTATGCATTTGTTTCTAACTTTTAGGGTTTCATTAAGATGTGTGATCTTGGGGAGATGTTTTTAGGATGGAATCAAGCTCTTTCCATGATATTTATAACATATAAAACTTCACTTTTCATTACTTTTGAAGGAGATCTCAAATGGTGCTTATTTTTCAAGTTTGCAGCTGTAGGTGTATAGGTATTATGTTTTCCATTGTCTAAGGAGATTCATGGTGGTAATAATGTGCTTGAGATTCATGTGTGAGGATATATCTCATGAAATAATATTTTGGGAGGTCCAACTACCATCCTTCCAAAGCCAAATTGTCCATTTATGCCTTGTTTGTTGCCTTGCCACTTTCACTCAAGATTGTGCTATAATTTAAGAAGTCTGTATAGACATGTTAAGGGTAAAGTACATAATGGAGTTCATTTTGAGGTCCTAACATTAATCAAAGGTTAAATGTGCTCATGCCATGAGGTTAAGATGCTATACCAATTAGATATTTTCCTTCAAAATAATGACTTGATTGTATTTGGTCCTATAGTCCCTAAAATGACTAAATAGAGCTCTAAAGGGTATTTATGATTTACATAAGGAGAAGTTGTATTTGACTTTGATAAATATTCTTATGCTCACCTTGTAGTCCCATCAATGAGTAAACATCATGCCATATTTAAAATTGAAAGGACAAGATTCATATATGTTTTGAAGCCTCCCAAAATGGCTAAAAATCACTAAAAAGACATAGCAATATCTATAGGATTCTCAAAGGGTGTGCACCATAAAAGTATTTTGACAAGTCCTAGACCTAGTATTTTAAGGGGGAATGATTCCAAACAGCTCAGCAATCAGTTTTGAGCACTTAAGCCATGAGGAAGAGTTATGTTTCATGGAATGACCTTTTTAGGCCATCCCTTATTTGTACACAAGGTAGAGAGGTAATGAGGGCAATGTTTCAAGGATTGGACCAAAGGAAATGGCATTGAAAGTTCCTAAGAAGGAACTAGGTCCTAGTATGAATGTTGAAAGACTAGATACAAGCTCAAAAATCCCCTATACAAGGTGAAAATGATCCAAATCAAGCTCATTGCACCTACAGGACTCAGAATATACACCTATAACCTAGTATTAGAGGTTGGTCTCAGTCAAGGGGCAAATGAAGTCCTTAAATCTCAATTAGAATATGTAATTAGATGAGATGATAATAGAAGAGTGATAAAAAAAACAATAAAAGAAATGGCATAATTTTTAAGGTCAAAAACATACCTTAGAGACCTATGAGATTGTAGGTTTATGTCTCAGTCTTAAAAGGAATGTGACCATAATCATTATTTAAGAATGTGAAAAAAGCACGAGAGTTTAGGAAAGTAAACTTTCTCATTCACTACCATGTTATAAACCCTTTTACCTTTAACACCATGACTCAAATGGCCCTTGGGAACCTATAGGCAGGGTTAGGAATGCACCTACAATCAGGTTAGGCCAAGAATGAACTAGGGTGAGCAGGGTTGGTGTTGTAAGTGATAGAATCACTATGGATCAATGAAGGAGATAGTTTTGATTTTGAATTCTTGTCAAGAGGATGTAAATGGATATTATAACCTTATAGGATGCCTAAAAATATATATATTCACCAACAGTAACCCTATTTAATACCAAAGTCAGGCAAGGTCATCTTCCAAGCTTGAGCTAAGTGTAGGTTTGACTACACCAAGAGGAAGAGAAAGTATCAAACCTGATAGGGTCATAAAATAACATCAATTTAAGGTTATCACATGAAAATAACATTCAATTAACATTCTAAGACCACTTTATTATAAGCAAAGTTGACACAATCTATACAGTTAGGCTAAGAAGACCTTGTTTCAAGGGGTAAGTGGAGGTTTTCACTAATCAAGCAGGCTTTCCAAAGACTTCCAAATATTTAAGATCTTGGAATGATGATTGTAAACATTTTTTATTGGAATTTTATCTTGGAAACATCATGGAGATAACATCTATATGGAGGTTTGAATTTAAAAACATGGAAAAATATGGTTTTCGACCCCTTTTTTGACAAAGTTGAGTTGGTTGGACCACATAGAGTTCGTATATAATGAAACCTCTAGTAAAATTTATCATCATAACCTTTTGGACATCAAAAAATATTCATATTTCTCATCCAAAAATTCTTAACACCCTCTATTTTGTGTCAGAGTTAGGTCAGTCCTCTCATGCAAGCAAATTGTAATTTTTGGGAAAAGTGAAGAATGGAGGGTTTGTGATAAATTTGACCAGTTAAGGAGGTTTATAAAGTTGAGTAACATATAGAGGTACATTAATAAACAAAATAAAATTTTTGGATGTCAAAAAGGTGGTCTAGTCAAGGAGGTTTGTAGGTAAGCCTAGTGGGAAAACATGCAAACCCAAACACAAATGAGATGTCACTTCAAGTTCTAGCCTTTTCCAAGTAATATAATGTTTTGTGTGATTCATAAAGGGGTAATTATGATGTTTTAATGATATTTTAATGAATTAATGGTGAAAATTATCATCTTTTGGTTCACAAAGTACAAACATGCCTACTGGCAAGGCATACCTTTTGTCACAAAACATGTGTCTTTCCCATTTTTGACCTTTGGTGACCCATTAAAGGTATTGGAGAGTGTTTAAGGGTAGGTAAAGAGATGGTATAACCTATGGTTGAAAAAATAACTCTACAAGAAGCTATTTTTTGCCTTAAAAGTGTTCAAACCGTCATGACAAGCATATAAATGACTTGAATGCCAACTTCCATCACTCATATATTTAGTGAATGATTGCATGTGACCTTCATACATTTTTATAAGTTATAATAGGTTACTAATAGGATACAAATTTAATTTTTCTAGGGTTTAAATTTCAGACCTTTATGAACAAAGGTTAAGAATCTAGGTCACTCAAAACCCTTGCAAAACCCTTATAGAGACCCAATTGGAGAGATAGAGAATTTAAATAATCTATATGAAAGTGGATGGCCTTGAAACAAATTGTATATTTTATAGTAATATTATAGGATATCATACATGTGACTTTATTGTATGTAAGTGTATGGAATAGGCAAAACATGGCTTATTTTGGCCATTTTAAGTGGTGTGCAAGCTACAGAAGGGGTTATGAGATAAAAAAAACTTTGGGAGGAATATTTATACTTGTTATAATTCATAAAATTCATCTAATCTCATTAATCATCCTCTAAGATCTCCAAATAGGCCCTCACTTTCAGCCAATTTAGTAAGCCAAACTAGTGAACACTTGGGAAAGTGGTAAAAAGCAATTAGGGAGGCCTCTTAAAGGTTTTTTAATTGAAATTAATGATATGGGAGCCATTAAAAAGTTTAATTACCTCTTTTTCATGGATAATTTTTTAGGTTTTAGGAGTTTTGAATTCCAAGTGGAGAAGATGCATGGAAAAGAGCCTTTTTGAAATTGTCATTCATGATTTTACATGTCCACAAGAATAGGAACGGTCAGAGATGAATAAAATGCATGTGGGGAATTTTTTTTAACCCCTCTTACAATATGTATGGATATGGGTAGTTTTGGAAGGTAACTTAGATGAGTAGTTTCTCATGCTAAAATGGAAGTTTTATGCCACTTTTCACTATCTTTATGACTTATTTTGGACAAGTATACACCTATGAAATGGCATATATCACCTCGTATTTGTGTATTATGCATATATAACTTATATTCACTTGGTGACACATGTCCTTATGCCTTTTCAACTTCTCTCTCTCTCTCTCTCTCTCTCTCTCTCTCTCTCTCTCTCTCTCTCTCTCTCTCTCTCTCTCTCTCTCTCTCTCTCTCTCTCTCTCTCTCTCTCTCTCTCTCTCTCTCTCTCTCTCTCTCTCTCTCTCTCTCTCTCTCTTCCAAGTTCTATAAATTGGGCCTTCTTTGCCATTGTTTGAATCTCTCTGCAAGGTATTGTGAAGCCCTACCAAATTTTTGCCTTGAATAAATAATTAGAAGTAATTTTACCTCATTTAAATAATTAAATAAGTGTACATGATAGTTTTTGGTCTTGTTCAAGTGTGATGTTTATTTGCCTTTCACATGTTACTCCTATTAGTACCTAGTGTGTTATGATATCTTTCTTGTAGGTCAACAAGAGGTATCAAGTGATTTTTATGGTGTAAGTGAGTAGGCTAATAAATATAGTATCTTATAATTCATATTGTTTAGTTCCTCTTATCTTATGTCATCTCCAAGACCCCATGTTAAAATATTAATGTGTGTGTGTGAGAGAGAGAGAGTTGATTGAGTGAAGTGTATATGTAACTTGTCCTTGATTCCAAGTGCATATAGAGGGTATTAGTAGACAAAAAAATTTGGTGTATCACAACCATATATTAAGCTTAATTTCATGTTATTATTAACTCTTTTCAATCCCCAAAAGTTTTAGTAGTAGGGACATGTGCTTGAGTGATACATCAAAGGGAGTTGGCCCTTATCTAGAGGTTCATATCACAATTTTGCTCATCCACAACGAGTGAGATGTCCCAATTTTTCCACTTATATTATAGGCCTATAAAACATCTTACTATAGGGAGCATCCAAGTGTCAACATAAAATATATATGCAATGATTTAACCTTGAATTCTATTTTTAGAATATAATCACTATGATATATAAAGGAACGGGGGGTTAATCCCAAGGGTGTATGGATGCTTGTGAAGTATTCCTAGAGGGTGGTATATAGATATGTATGATATTCATGACTGAATTTATTGAAAATTAATTTAAGGATGTGAAAAATGGTTTTATTAGCTGGCTTAGCATGGTCATTGCCTTTTAGATAGTAGGGAGTGGACCACTTATGGTTGATGTGGTAAGTTTGACAAAGAGATTTAATGTAATTATTATTTAATGATTTTAAATTATTATAAGTGATACTATAAGGGATACCAAAGTGGAAATCAATGTAGTTTATGATGAATTTTTAAATTTTCTCTCTAGTTACATAAGTAAGTGGAATTGTCTCAACCCAATTGGTAATGTACTCTATTATTGTAATAGTATGCTTATCACCATCATAAGAATTGGGATTTTTTTTCTAATGAGGTCTAATTTCCATGTGAAGAATGGCCAAGGTGTGTTAATAGGGTTTAGATCTTATGATGGGCTATGTATAAGGTACCCATATTTTTGACAAGGTATGCATTTATTAACATAGGAAAATGAATCAAACTCTATAGTAGGCTAATAATAACCTACCCATAAAAGATTTTTTGTTACTAAAATTACATTTTAATGTGCCCCACATATTCCTTCATGGACTTCCCTAATTGTTAGAGTAGATTACTTAGAATTTAAGCTCCTTAAGATATTTTTACCATATCCACTGTGATATAAGGTGTTACCAAGGATGGTATAATGAAAGGTACACTGGATAAATGACATGTGTTTTTTTTGGGATAGGTTAGGTGATAAGGCGTTATTATAAACATAGGTATATATGTAAAAGTACCAGGGATAAGTGATAACAACCACCTCACAAACTATTTTTAAATCAATCATATCATAAGTTAGTATCATCAATTATTCAACTAGGAACTTGTTGTGTTTTGTGCTTAAATCAAGTAGTGAGCCAATGGTATCCATGGCATCTATTACCTTGTTATTAATTATTGGTACTTGTTGAAATTGGATGAATACAAAAGATAAATTTAAACTTTTCAACATCTATTTTTAATGGATGAATTTATCATCATGAGTTTATAATTTATTGGTTACATGGTTAATGATAAGTTTAAAATCAAGAAAATTAAGATGTTGGATGCCCCATTGGATAACCATTTTTAGAGATGATATAAGACCTTCATACAATCAAATGTTGTTCATACAATGGAAACTAATTATAAAATCCTTGATAATACAATCCCTATCTAGTGTGATACCAATATCCCTACCCATGATCCATGATTGGTAAAAGAATAATCAAAGAATAGTTTTCAAACTAGAGTCTCATCTATGGACATTATTGTTTCATTTCTAAATTTTGTAATAAGAGGCACTTTATCATTGAGAGGTGCTTATGAAAATGCATATTTTAAGACTTGTATCTTAGTTTATTTTTAATTGACATACTCAAGATGAAACTCATTGAGAAACATTATTGATGCAGGAGCATCAACTCAGTTATGTAAATATTGAACAAAAATAGTCAACATTGGTCAATAGGTAAGTTGAGTGGATCTAGATCCATGATATGCCATATTTGATGTTGTAAAGGGTATTTTATTTCTTACGAAGTATATAATTTTTTATTTCAATCATGTGAATATTTTCAAGACTTTAAAACTTTAAGTAGACACTTCTATTTTCTTGTATAGTTTATCCCTTCAAAATCCTTGTATTTGAATATTTGAAATATGATAAGCCCTTGTGAAGGGAATATACTTATTTAAGGACATTATATGGTCAATAATATATTTTAAAATGTTTATTTACATATGTAAATACATCATCATTTTATAGATACATGATCTTATACATTAAAAATCTATTTTAGCATAGAGAGCTAAGTGGAGAACATATTGGGATAAAAGACCAAGTTAAGCATGTTAACAAGTCTCAATATAGAAAAGAGATAAGTTAGAACCAATAAGATAGAAGGTTAATAAAAGTAAGGATACATGAATATATGGAAAATAATTAGTCTTTATATGTAATTGAATTATATATGAGTGATTAAGAGAAAGAATAAGGCCTCTCCTAGCTTGTGTATGTACAAAACTATATATTGGAAAGATGCATTGTAATGTATGTTTGAAGAATTGAATAAAAATACAATGTTTTAATTGAATAAATAAATATTTTTTTAATTACATGAGGTGTGTATGAGTGCAATTTACATGATATTAATGAAATCCATATGGTTTTGAATCTAAATAGTTGACTGAGTAAGAAGACCAGAGTAATTATAGGTCTACCGATGAGTGATTAAACGTGCATGAAGGATTGAACATGTATAAATTTGTATGGGAGTCCAATAATTTTAGATAAGGTAACTTTAGGTATTGAATCATCCATTTAAATAATTATCTTTTTTTATAATTGAAAATAGTGGTAGTCTTATCGAATTGCAGTCTCTTAGGTTTTGGAGACAAAATATAGCCATGAACAGTCATAGAAACTAATTATATATTGAGATTTACCAAAATAAAATTGTTGAAATGTTAAAATTGGATGAAAATTTTTATCATTAATCCAACTATTCTAATTATATATTTATATATTGTATATCGAGAAAGTTATCTCCAAAACACATTCGACTAGTCAAGGAGAAATAAAAAGAAAAGTTTAGGGGGAGAATAGGAAAGTGCTTGTATCTTGTAGAGTACAAATCCAAATGGTATAAAATTTTATATACACATACTATAAAATTATAATAATATTTTAAAATTTATTATAGATCTATAAAAATTGAGATAATATAGAAATAGATGACTATGTTTTTAGGTCTCTATGTGAAAAATATAGAATTTCAAAGATAAAGAAAATAGGAACTTGATATGATTTAGCATCATGACCCAGTTCTTATGTAATTTGGTTGACATGTTATGGAAGTCCATCTAATAAGAATCTATTTTTTTTATAGGATATAAAAGTATTTATTTTTGAAGATAAAGGGGATTTTTCTTATGGAATGCATAAGATCCATGGCAAAAGAACAAGTTAATGGATGAGGTAGAATCAAGGTGTTGGCCTCTTAAATGTGTAGAAGAATATTGTTAAGAATATTGAATTTATATCTAAAATAATTATTGGTTGATTAAAAAATTGGTAAGATACTATTGAGACAAGTAAATAGAAAATAAGATCTAAGAGAGTTGAAATAGTCCATATTTTTGTGAGACAATAAGACTTGTTTCAAAGTTGCAAATATAATAAGAGTAACACAAAATAGAGTGATTAAAGGAGAATTTTGAGAAATTTATTATTAAAATTATAATGTGTGAGTCATTATTAATGATTATATAAAATAGATTTCATTGGTCTTGAGAGACCAATATAATCAGATAGTCTTTTTGTTACAAGAAAAACAAGGACTAACAACATTATTAAATGGTAAACATGATAAGCATGAAGAGCATATCTAAAGATAATGTTTAGAAATGAATAATATTGTCATAAATAACCCGCTTAGCCATCCTACATGTTATATTTTTTATAGATAAAAGATACCTTATATGTTTTATTTTTCCATTGATCTTAGTTTGATTTTTGAGCATGTAATGTCTTAGTTTTTGTGAGGCAAAAACAACTGTGAGATAGTAATTTTCTATTTGAGAGTAATTGAGTTCATAATATATCAAATACATGCCTGGTAAATACATTTATCTTTCCTTCTCTCTATCATCATGTTGTGATAATAATGCTCCCAGGGCAAACTAAGTAGTTGATATATATATATATATATATATATATATATAATAGAAAAGGTTTATTAGCAATAGACATGTCACTAATATAGGTGGATTGGAAAGATATTATTTAATATTATCAAATGTTGTTTCAAAATTATCATTCCAAGTTAAAGGTGTATCTTTCTTTAGAAATAATGTGAAAGGGTGACAAATATGTACAAGCTTTGATATATAATAACTATCTGCTTGGATTTTTCCTTGTAGAATTTGAAGTTGTTTAAAATTATTTGGTGGGGGCATATCCATAATAGATGAAACTTTTTAAGGATAAAATTATATGTCATCTTATGAAATAATTAAACCTAACATATTTTTTAAGGTCATGTTGATCACACACTTATTAGGATTCAATCTCATTTAATAGTCTCTCATGCATTGAAATATGAAATAAAGCACTTTAGGATGTTATTATCTATATTTGTACTTTGTAAGTATATATTTAACATAGTATTCAATAAAATCATGAAGTGTATCATAGAATACAAGAGTCATTGCCTACTAATATGTAGCTTTGGCATTTGATAAACCCAAATCCATCACTTGTTACAAAATGTTCCCCATGGTGTTGTAAATGTTATTTTGTGTTGGCCTTCAATATTGACTTTGATTTTATTAAAGCTTAAAAAACATACATTCAATATAAAATTTCATTAAATGTATTAGAACCCATGATCATATCAATATTGAGCAATGGAAAATCATCTTTTTGAAATGTCTTATTGTTGTCATGGAAATTTGTGCAAACTCTAATCCTGTTTGGATTTTTTATATTGGTGCCATGTTGGATATCTAATCTGAATAGTCAATAGGGTGTAAAAAATTATCTATCATTGATTCTTAAATTCCTCTTTCACTGGGAGTGAAATCTTGGGATGCATCTTACATAGGTATTTTATTTGTTTAGTGTTTGGATATATAACAAGATAAAACACTACTAGTTATGGATCAAGTATTGACATATATTCATAAGGCTAGGAAAATACATAAGATAATTTTTGAATCAAAGGTTTAAGTAATTTTATTTATTATTGAGTAGGATATGTTGTAATTTTGATAATTTTGGGATTATCTTATGCGCCAATGTTTATAGAAATTGTTTCTTCAACTAGGAGAGTTGATTCCTCTTTATAATTTGGGTGTGGTGAAGGAATATTGAAATCTTCATCTAGGTCTACCTAATTGGATGTAGATTTTGAATTGATATTTTGATGTAGTTCTTGTTCCAAAAATAATTCTAAATAATCTAATTGAATTGAAAACCCTTTATAGTGATCACCTACTAGAATATGGCCCCTTGTTCTAAAAAAATTAGAAATTACCTCATCATTTTATAAATAATCAAGTAGATGTTTTGTATGTTGGTCCAACTTCATGAAGGATGAATATGTGATATCTAGTATAAGAAATACATTATCATGAAAAAGGTTGGTGAGGGCAAGGTCTTTGAAGTGGCTAAGAATGGAACCCACTTTTCTATGTAAACAATCTTCCTCTTACTCACTATAAGAATCACTTTGGAAAATCATTGGATACACATTGAGTGGATTAAACCCTATGACATATTTATATTCATTTTTTTTTTTTATCATTATGGGTTCAATAGATCCTTGATCATGGAGGTCGAGGCATTTACCTTCATAATTCATAATGTTACACATGATGGACTTAGCAATGGGATATTTGTTATTGGTAAGTATCTTGTTCATTGGAGTATAGCCAAGATGGATTGGAATATTTGATATGTTCATTTAAAAGGAAACCATGTTCTATGCATATTATCATGCTGTATTTATTAACTACTCTACTATATTTTTAATGGTGGGGTCTACCATAAATATGTGGATTTATTTGGATTATACTTGTATAGTTGAAATCTTAGATCATATACTCATTCATTCCTTTATCAATGATTTTAAAATGGGATGAGTCAGATGAGGATGACTTATAAGTGGGTGGTTAGTGTAATGTCCCCTACTTTGTAATATATCTTTTAGTGGAGTTCTGATAGCCTATTTTATTCTTATAGGCTAATTCATGTATTATAAGGGAATAATAATGTGAGGGTCACTATTTACAAGGTACTATTCATAGGTGCTATTCACTAACACTATAGATGTGTCACTATTCATGGTGATATGGTAGGTTATGTGGAAGGTGATATAAATGGTGATGAAAAAAGGAGGTGACTTGTGGAGTGATGTGGCATGAACCACATGAGACTCTAAGGCATGTGAAGAGGTGGGGCATAGTACTCCACTTAAGAACATGAATATTAATATTTTATAAGTTCACATGCTATGATAAGATAGTGCTTATAGTTTATGTGCCACACATTAGGGTAATAGTGTTTTGACATGTGAAATAAAGTCAAAAAAGTGTTGAATCATCTTTTTATTATTTATGGATCACATGAGAAAGTGGAATGACATTTTTGGTGTCACATGGGATGTGAGAGACCAAGACAAAAGAGTGGGATTCACGTTTTACATTTATATATGAAGATAAGCATAATGATATTATGGTGGGGATGAATTTTGGAGGCTTATGCATGTGGAGAAAGTTTTGTTAAAAGTGGGGAATCCAATTTTGACCCTTGAAACAAAACTCCAAACTTTTCATAATTCAAGAATAGTGGTTCCACTAAGTGGGGTGCATTTTTCCTTGGGCATGAAGTTATATCTCTCTCATCCTATATCCCTTCTCAAATTCTATAAATAAGGAGCCATTTCCTTTGTAAAAACATTATATGCTTATGTCAAAACCAAAACCCCCCTTTGATCTTGAAATTGCGTGTTTAGCTTTCTCCTATCTTTGGATTCAATCCATAGAGTTGTAAGCCTAATCTCAGCAGTGAAATATTCCACCCTTGATAATTGTATTATATCCCTCATTTTCAAGTTTGGTGTGTAATATTTAGAGTATTTAAAAGCGCATATTATGTGTAGATTTAGAGAGTTATAGGTTCTTCTAGATTATGAGCATTGTAGGAGTCTAACATTTTTTTTGTGTGGAGTTATTGTTATTGTGTTGTATGTGGGGGATTATTATACATATTTGTTGTTTTTAAGATTTTATGTTTATGTTATCTGTTAATGTAAGAGTAATTGAGAGTTTTTATTTATTTCATTGTAAGAGGTTACTATGAGGAGTTGTTGTTATATCTCTATTGTAATCTTGGTAGTCATTTCCATAATCTAAATACATATGTCTGTTGGTATTTCATGGTATCAATTTCTTATGAAAGTATTTCCTTGTAATTACAATATTGTATGTGGTTATTATGTTTATGAATTCATCACTAAAAATTAAAAATAAGAAATTTAAGCTATCATAGGTGATTTAGGACGTAATTAGAATCCATGTTTTTTAGAGTTTTTTTAATTCTTGGAAAATATCCCATAAAATGGATATTTTAGTGGTATCAAAGCTAGTGATCTTGCTATCCTATTGGAAACTAATGCTTTGTAGATTATTTTTAGAAGTCTTCTCTTATTCATGTAACCTAGAGGAGTTAGTCATAGATATAATTTGAGGAGTACTATTGGTTATCCTCTTAGAGACCCAATCCTGAGTCTGAGGCTAAAAAGGTAGAGGAGAACATGGGATGTAGATAATATCAATAATCCCACCTTGTAGATACCATCAATAATTTGGTTAGATAATAGTGGGAGGTAAACCAAAGATAGCGAGAGGTGCACCATCTTTTGAAGCATCTTATAGTCAAACCCAGTACCTACCATGATGGAGGATTCAATGGTGAGACAAAAAATGTGGGAAATCATTCCCACTCACCTAGTCACAATAGAACCACTTAGGCATCCACATATAGGCCATTCATGACTATTTTTCTAGATCAATAAAGGCCACGAGGTGATAGGCTTTAGGATACAAGAGAAATTATTGCTAATTATATTCACGATTGGTACTCTTGGGATGAGGATTGTAAAGTGGCCATGTAATTAGACAATGTATATTAGTTGAGATTAATAAATAAGCTTAAAAGAGACAAAGAGAATAATTAGTAGTTACAACAAAATATGAGAAAGGTAACTCTATCCACTTTTTATGGTTTAATGAAATGCATTGCATGTGCATGGATATAGAAGTTGGATAACTATTTTTATTTGTTCCCATGTTCTAGATACATGCCATCCAATTTGCTTCTATGCACTTATAAGGTGAGGCACATTATTGGTGGCACTTTGGGATGATAACCCAAGGGCATGGGATCATTGATACGTATACAAAATTCATATGGAGGCTAATAAATAGGTTCAATAAGAAGGATCTCGAATTATTCTTTAGAGAGATAACACACTTGGGGAAATTTGGCATGCTTGATTCCTACATTTCAAAAATGTAAAGGCTAGTAGTCATGGTTATATATGTTTCTAAAATAAGGTTGATGGCCTTATTTATCAAGGGATTGATGGAGCCATTACAAGTTTGGGTAAAGGCATTTGTTCTGCCTTCCTTACAGGAGACTATCAAAAGAGAACAAGACTTGGAGTTCTCTACTCCCAAGTCAAAGTTTCAATAAAATTTTCCTACTAAAGATTTTTCACAAAAGAAAGATAAGGTACTGGATTTTTTGAAGAATCCTTATTTTTCAAATGAGGCTAAAGATGAGTTATGGAGGAAGAAGTTGTGATTTACATGTAAGGAGCCATAGGAACTAGGGCACAATTGAAAGGATAAGGGAAAGATACACTACATTGATGTGCTCTTAGAAGAGGATGCTAAGACTCTAGATAGTGATATACTAGATGACCATAGTGAGCATGAGAATCATGAGAAGGTAGGGCCTACCTAGACACAATATCCCACATTAAGAGGTACCATTGCTACACTATCTAGTGATACTAGGTATAATGCATTCATGGTTCATGGGGTACTTTATGTTGGGGATCAACCAACAAGCTTCATTACTTTTATGTAAGCAATTAAACATGAAATTAAACCAGAATAATAAGTAACTAGAATCAAAATTAACAAAGAATAAGAGATACAAGAAACCACCCTAAAAACTTTTATTAAACTCTTCCAGAAGGAAATACAATGAAGAAAATCACACTTTCTTTTCATACCTCTCAGATGTATAGATCTCTTTCCCTCAAGAGTTTTCTCAATCAATTCCAACAACCTAGATTGATACACATATACAATATGTCATGTGATGTTCTTTCATACACACTTACAAGCTATGAAGATCTATCCCTATCATATAAGATTAGGGATCATGAGCAATGCATTAACAACCATTAGATACACCTCCTAATCAAAGGCTCAAATTAGTCCTACTAAAGATAGAGACGTGGACTTACAACTAATAGCTAAACTTATCATGCAAACAATCTATTCCATCCACAAAAATAGACTTTCTAGATGCACAGGTGACCGACGTCAGTCCCTATTTGTCTGCACATGACCGACATCAGCTGATCCATAACCAACGCTAGAAGATACTGGTTGACTCCTTACCATTGTCAGTGACTGTGTAAATCTAGCAACTTTAGCATCCACTCATTTGGTGAAGCTTTTAGCTCCACACTTTAACAATCACCCACTTGGAGATAAATAGCTACACCAGTACCTGTATAGCAACATCTTTTAGCTTCTCCATCTTCAAACTCAATATTGAAGACCAATAAAAGTTGAATGAAGATTCAACTTCTCCTTTGTTACCAGCTTTGTTAACATATCAGTAGGGTTTTTATCTGTATGGATCTTCTCTAGCTTCAACTCACCATCCTCCAATACCTATCTAATGAAGTGGTACCTAATCTGTATATGTTTGGTTCTTGAATGAAAGGCTAAATTCTTAGCCAAATGAATTGCACTTTGACTATCACTGTATAATCTGCAACTCTCTTGCTCCTTTCCTAGTTCTTCCATGAACTGTGTCATCCATATCATCTCCTTGCTAGCCTCTATGATTGAAATGTATTCTGCCTCTGTAGTAGACAAGGAAACAACCTTCTACAACTTTGAAATCCAGCTAACCACCATTCCACCAACAGTGAAAATATATCCTGTGGTGCTTCTTCTACCATCCAAGTCACTTGCCATATCTGAATCTACATAACCATGCAGAGAAGTGTTTGACCCTCCATAGCACAAATGTTGACTACTGGTCCCTCTCAGATATTTAAGAATCTACTGGACTACTTGCTAGTGTTCCTTCCCTGGATTGGCCATATACTTACTAACAACTCCCACTGCTTGGGCAATATCTAGTCTAGTACATACCATTACATACATTAAGCTCCCAATTGTGGAAGCATATGGAACTCTACTCATGTACTCTACCTCATCATGTGAATTAGGACACTATTCTTAACTCAACTTAAAGTGTCCAGCCATAGGTGTACTCACTAGTTTTGCATCTTGCATATTAAACCTCTCCAACACCTTGTTCACATAATCCTCTTGAGACAAAATCAACCTATGATTTTTCCTATCTCTCTTAATACTCATGCCAAAGATTTTCTTTGCTGCTCCTAAATACTTCATGGAAAATTTGTGAGCTAATTTTACCTTAAGCTCAAAAATATTCTACATGTGTGAACTTGCAACCAACATATCATCTACATACAACAACAGGATAATATATCTACCATTATCCAATATCTTAAAATAAACACAATGATTAGATTGACATCTACTATAGCCATGCTCAGTCATAAACCTATCAAATCTCAAATACCATTGTCTAGGAGCTTGCTTGAGACCATACAAGCTTTTCTTCAATCTACACACAAGTTTCTCCTTACCTTTGACCTCAAATCCTTTTGGCTAATCCATATATATTTCTTCATCCAAATCTCCATGAAAAAATGTTGTCTTAACATCAAGCTACTCAAGATGCAAATCCTCAATAGCAACTAAAGACAATATAGTCTGAATAGAAGTCATTTTTACTACAGGAGAAAAAATTTCACCAAAATCAATACCTAGTTTCTGTGCAAATCCTTTCACTACCAACCTGGCCTTATATCTCATCTGTCCATTCTCACCTTCCTTTAACCTATAAATCCATCTATTTTTTAGTGTTCTCTTTCCCACTAGCAACTCAACCAAATCCCATGTTTGGTTCTCTTCCAAGGAATCAATTTCCTCATTCATGCCTAGCTCCCACTGATTCCTGGATTCCACCTATATTGCTTCATCAAAACTCTCTGGTTCTCCAATATCAGTGAGCAATAAATAGAATAACGAAGGGGAATATCAAATTGGAGGTTTACTTACCCTTTAGGACCTCTTAATGGGCATTTAAGACTCATTTTCTACTTGTTATCCACCCAAATTCTCTGACAGTGACCGATCTCAGTCATCTCCAGGCCTGTAATTGACTATCATCGATTCCACATGACCAACATCAGTTCCTTCCTAACTAACATCGGTCACTGTCTGATCGACGTTGGTTCCTGTATTGTCGATGTCAGCTCTTTCTTGACTGATGTCAGTCTCTATATTTTCTTGTCTATGATTATTCTTTCTCGCGAGCTCATTTTGGATCTTCACCTCATCCAAATCTTTGTGGCCCTACTCAGAATTCTTCAACTTCTTGAGCTGATCACTATACATCACCTTTTCATTAAAAACAACATCATGGCTCCTAATTATTTTTTTAGTTCCTAGATTCCAAAACTGAAATCTGAAATCTCCAGAGCCATAACCAATAAATGTGCACCTCATAGACTTAGCATCCAACATCTTTCTATTTTCCTTATCAATGTGCACAAAAGCTTAAGAACCAAAAACTCTAAGAAATGAGAGATCTACCTTTTTACCTGTCCATGCCTCTTCTGGAATTCCACCATTCAGAGCTATAAAGGGTCCTCTATTAATTAGGTAAACTATAGTATCCATAGCTTCTGCCCAAAATTGTAAGGGCAAACTAGCATGCAACCTCATACTCTGTGCACGCTCCAATATTGTTTTGTTCATCCTTTCAGCAACTCCATTTTGCTGAGGTGTCCTTAGAACCATCATCTGCCTATGTATTCCATTCATATAACAATACTAGTTGAACTTATAGCTATAGAACTCACCACCATTGTCAGATCTAAGGCACTTCAATCTCCTGCCTGTTTCATTCTCAACTAAAGCTTTCCAAATCTTAAAAGTGTCAAAAACATTAGATTTATTTTTTATGCAATAGACCCATACCTTTCTTATAGCATCATCAATGAAAGTAACATAATATTGTGATCCTCTAATAGAAGCTACCTGAGCTCATCCCCACATGTCTCTGTGAACAAGCTCCAACTTGTGCTTCCTCTTTGTTGACCTAGTTTTGATAAATCTTACTCTCTTCTATTTTACAAAAATATAGTGCTCATAGAAATCTAGATCTATGCTTTTCAAATCTAAAATCTTACCTTTTGACTTAAGAATAGTCATTCCCTTCTCACTCATGTGGCCAAGCTTTTGATGCCACAACTTTGAATCTACATCTGAAGTAGATAATACAGAAGGAAAATTATCAATAATATAATTACATAAATAGAGAGTACCTACTCTCTTACCTCTAACTAATACAAGTGATCCCTTGGTAACCTTTCAAGATTCAGCTGTGAGAGTTACTGTGCAACCCTCATCACCCAACTTTCCTATAGAAATCAGATTTTGCTTTAGCAGTGGGACATGCATGACATCTTTCAACACCCATGTGTTGCCATTCTGCAATTTCAGCTACACTTTTCCTTTGCCAACAATTTTACAAGGCTCATCATCCCCTAAATAAACTTTTCCAAAATCTCCCTAGACATAATCATTGAAAAAATCTCTATTTGGGGTAGCATGGAAAGAGGCCCCAGAATCTAAAACCCAAGATTCTATTTTATTATGCAAAGAAATTGAAAGAGCATCTTGTGCAACAATACCTACAACTTTTGCTTCTTCATTACCTTCATGTTGATTCTCTTTATTAACCTTCAACCAACAATCTTTCTTTGCATGTCCTCTCTTTCCACAATTCTAGTAGGTTATCTTTCTTTTTCCATTTTTGGATTTGGATCTCTTGCTCATCTTTGACCTAGACCTTGATCTCCCTTGCTTGCTCTTTTCTCTTTACCTTCCCCTGCTTTCAATACTTAAAGCATTACCTGGTGATTCCCCTATGCTTTTCATGCGAGTCTCTTCATTCAGGATTACACTAACAACATCATCAACTTTCAAGATATTTGTAGCAGATGTAGTATTACTAACTACCATTACTAAACTATGCCAATTTTTAGGTAAAGAGCATAATATTAAAAGAGCCTTAATTTCATCATCAAACACTATTTTGACTGAATTTAATTGATTTACAATTCCATGGAAATCATTTAGATGATTAGATACAGATCCACCTTCCTGCATTTACAAATTAAATAATTGCTTCATAAGACATACCTTATTTAAAGCTGAGGGTTTGTCATATAAATTTGCTAAAGTAGTCATTAACTCTATCATTGTCTTTGCCTATGACAAGTTAGAAATCATAGTAGATGCTAAACTCAATCTTATAGATCCAAGAGCCTTTCTATCAAGAACTTCCCATTCTTCATCTTCCATATCTATGGGCTTTCTATCAACCCCACCCAATGGTAAATACAAATCTTTCTGATACAGATAATCTCCTATCTGCATTCTCCATAATTGGTAATTCTTGCCATTAAACTTCTCCATTCTCAATTTACTTTATTCTACCATTGCTTCTCTCACTCAAATAGAAACCCTTGTGAGTGACTTGTAATCAACAAACACTAACCAGATCTAAAACACCGTTGGTCAACCTGAGCTCTAATACCAATTGTTGGAGATCAACCAACAAGCTTGATTACTTTTATGTAAGCAATTGAACACGGAATTAAACTAGAATAATAAGTAACTAGAATCAGAAATAACAAAGAATAAGAGATACAAGAAACCACCCTAAAAACTTTTATTAAACTGTTCCAGAAGAAAATACAATGAATAAAATCATACTTTCTTCTCACACCTCTTAGATGTACAGATCTCTTTCCCTCAAGAGTTTTCTCAATCAATTCCAACAACTTGTATTGATACACATATACAATATGTCATGTACTATTATTTCATACACACTTATAAGATATGAAGATATATGCCTATTATATAAGATTAGGGATCATGAGCAATGCATTAACAACCATTAGATACACCTCCTAATCAAAGGCTCAAATCAGTCCTACTAAAGATAGAGACGCAGACTTACAACTAATAGCTAAACTTATCATGCAAACAATCTGTTCCATCCATGAAAATAGACTTTCTTGATGCACAGGTGACTGATGTCAGTCCCTATCTATCTGCACATGACCGATGTCAACCAATCCGTAATCAACACCGACAGATACTGGTCGACTCCTTGCTGTCATCGACGACTATGTAAATCTAGCAACTTCAGCATATGCTCATCTAGTGAAGCTTTTAGCTCCACACTTTAACACTTTAGGGCCAACAATTGTTGGTGTTAATTGATAGTTGGTAATACACAACTTCATTGACAAGACACTAGTCATGTAATGGGGATTGCAAGTTGAAGACTTTGAGAGATTCAACATGGTGGTAGATGATGAATTTACTGACATGTAGCAAGTGGGTCCCACAAATCAATATTACATAGGGCCATCATTTGGTGATTGATGATTTTTATGTGGTTAGTATTAGGAATAACAACATTATGTTGGGTGTTTAGTTCCTACATTCACTCAGTGAATTCACTCAAAATTTCCAAACCATGGATCTAAATTTCAAAGTGAATGAGAAGAATTTGGTGTTGAGGGGAATGTGTGTTTGAGATCTAAGAGTGGTTATGGCCAAATGTATGGAGGGGACATTTAGGTATAATGATATAAACTAGGTAGTTCATTTCTTCATTTCAACAAAGACTATAGGATGATGTAATCAGGATTACCATAATGACATAGAGTTCTTGTTGAATAAGCATAATATATTTTTTGGTTTGACACCTCTAGGGAGATCTCTGGATAAAGTTTTCAAAAATGTGATCGAGTTAGAGGAATGGGATATACCAGTTATCACTACTCCTTGTCATCATCCTTGATGATTTAAGGATGAGATTGATAAGTCTATAAAAAACTAATCAATATGGGACATATCTAACCTACTTCTAGTTCATTTGCTTCTATAGTGGTTCTGTTGAAAAAGAAGGATGGATCTCTAAGGATGTGTAATGATTATCATGCTCTTAATAAGAAAAACATAAAGAAATAGTATCCCATACCTAGGATTATTGAGTTTCTTAATGAACTACATGTAGTAATGTACTTCTCCAAGATTGATCTCCAATCATGATACCATCATATTATATATGGGAGGAGGATGAACACAAGACAACCTTCATGTGCCATTATGGGTACTATGAGTTATTTTGATGTCATTTAGGTTGACTAATGCTCTGATGAAATTATAATATTAAATGAACCATGTTTTTAACCACCACCTATGATAATTTGTTCAAGTGTTCTTTGACAACATCTTGATTTCTAACATAATGTGGGAAGAACAACTAAATCACCTGGATGAGGTCTTGACTATTAAGTGAACATAGTCACTTTATGTGAAGGCTTAAAAGTGAAATTTTGGGATGAGATAAGTCCTCTATTTAGAATTTGTGATTGGAGTAGCTAGAGTTAAGGTGGATCAAGATAATATTCAAACAATCATTGATTGGCCACCTCTGAGGACCCTGATTCATTTGAGTGGATTCTTAGGAATTTGTTGCTATTATAGTAAGTTAATGAAGGGATTATCTCATATGATAACACCATTGATAGATATAACCAATAAATGGGCATTTGATTGGTTAAATTATTCCCAATAGGTATTTGATATCCTCAAATAGGTGATGTGCACATGCCCATGTTAGCATTACCAGACTTTTCATAGCCTTTCATTCTTGAATGTGATGCTTTGGGTATGGGTATTAGTGTGGTACTAATGAAGAATAGACATTCCATTACATTTAAGATTTATAAGATGAGTGTGGTAAAGTGTGGGTATTCTACTAATGACAAGGATATTCTAGCCATTTTTTATTCAGTGGTCAAATTTTGATAGTACTTGGTAGGTAACAGGGTTGTGCTTCTAACATATCACAATAATTTGAGGCATTTCATTAAAAAACAACTCAATAACCATCAAAATAAATGGATAATAAATATAAAATCTTATGATTTTGATATAGAATATGTGAAGGGAAAGAATAATTTAGTAGTTAATGCATTATTTAGGCAACCCTCCCTTTTCTCTATGATAGAGATTTTAGTAGATTGGAAGGCTCATATCTTAGTTGAGTATTTCAAGAACCAGTTTACTTGTGAGATCATGGATGGATTGATACAAGATGATAGGTATAGGGTTGTGGATAATGTGATATTATAAAAGGGTAGGATATACCTTGTGCTTGAGTCATGAATAAAGAAGAAGATCTTGAGTGTTGTACATGACACCCCATTGGTAGGACATCTAGGGTACTTCAATACTTACAGATATATACATGATAGTTTTTCTTCAATAGGATTAAAGGATGATTTTATCAATCATATCATAGAGTGTATGGTTTATTAGTAGAGGAAATTTGAGCACTCATTCCCTGTAGGGCTAATTTAATAATTACCCATTCCGAACCAAAAGTGGGAAAGTATTTCAATGGATTTCATTATAGGCTTGCCAAAGGCTCAGGGTAAGAATTTAATTTATATGGTGGTTGACAAATTGACCAAGTATGATCATTTAGTTTCAATATCAATGGAATAAAATAAACCTCATGGAGAAAAATTATTATTTGAGGAGGTTTTTAGGCTATATGGATTACCTAAGAACATATTCAGTGAACTCCATTGGCTATAATATATAATTGGGTCCAAGGTTATGCCACTTGGTAGTTTTATCCTAAGCTTCATTGGAAAGTCTTCATTAATATCCCTTCATTGGATCAAGTGGGTATGAATCAACATGTAACATTCATCTCTAAAAGGTACTCAGTCTTTAATGTGTATTAGGCTTTGAGGTTGTGTCATTTGGTATTTTTTAGGCCTTTTGAGGTCTGCATCTTCTCAATTTTATCATATCATGATCTTTCACCACATGACAATCTCACATTAACTCATATCTTTGTTTGAAAATTCTTCATGTATCTCACTCTACGAATAAAATGTGTACATTGTAATACATACCATCAATTGTCTAAACTTGATTGCGCTTTAAGCTAGGGACCACTACTTGAATTTTTAACACCGATCTCACACCATTTTATCTTGGTCCTACACTTAAACACGTTCCATTTATCTTGAATAAAAGAATGAAAGATAGTCTCATGATCAAATGTAAAGGACATAGGATAAAAAGATTAAGCTATGTTTTAAACATATATATGTGATGTAGTGAATTTAAAAGGGATTCAACATAAAGATTTTGGACCATGGTTTTATTTGTAATAGTCAATATTGTTAGGTTGTGGAGCTAAAAGCTTCACTGATGCAAACAGGGAAGGAGGTTGCTGAGTGTCACAGACACCAGCGTCGATCAAGCCAACCGATGTCAGTAGGGTACAGACAGAAGAGCAACTGATGTTGGTCAGAAGTTGGTCAGTGTCGGTCACCTCCAGGCAGACAGGGACCGACGTTAATCACTTGTGCGGTTCAAAACTACCAGTTCACGAATAGTTAGTTAACGAATTCAGTGTTTGCATGTCAAGAGCCAATTTTAGACTTGAAGCTATGGATCTAATTATTGTAATTAGATGTCTAATTATTGTTTGCATGAGATCTATATAATAGAATCATGGGCTGTATTGTAAAAGTGTGCTAGTTTGAGTTGAGCAAAGTTAGCTCCTTCTATGTGTGAAGTGAGCAAGGGTGTTCCTCCTAGTTCCATAGCAGTGCCAAGTGTGGGTGCTGGTTTTGGAGAATCAGAAGGGTTCTTCAGGTGTGTAGGATCTTGGTCAGCAGGTGTGCTAGTGAAGAGAACAAAGTGTGTGTTTCTCCTAGTTCCACAAAGGGCTAATATAAGAAGGCAAGGAAGATCCTTCCATTGTAAGATCATTGATTTGCAGGTTGTGCAAGATCAAGGTAGATCTACATGTGTAAGTAAGATCAGGGAGATCTACTTGAAGTACATGGAGTGCTTGTGTACTAGCAGGGTTATTATTGACTGGTTGGAGGTGAACACCAATTCTGTATTTGAGTTGTGTGTTGGGACCATTTTTGGTAGGAGAGTGAACTCTTGAGGAGAATTACTGTACACTTGGTGTGGGAAGCTTGGAAGGTGTGGAAGAGTGTGGCGTCTCTTCATTGTATTCTTTTCTGGATGAGTATTAATACATATTGTGTTGTCTCTCATATTCTATGTCATTTGTGAATTCTAGTTACTTATTGCTTCTAGTTAATTCTGCATATTTAGTTACTTATACAAGGTAATCATATTGTGCTCTATTATGAGGAGCAAGATCCCGACAAGTGGGATTAGAGATGTTTATTGTTCTTGATTCCCCCATCAACTGGTATTAGAGCTTTTGGTTGGGATACTAACAGGTTGGATTAGATCTGGTTAGTGTGTGTTGATTACAAGTTACTCATAGGGGTTTCTATTTGAGTGAGAGTATAGCAATGGCAGAAGAAAGTAAGCTATGAATGGATAAGTTTAATGGCAAGAACTATCAATTATGGAGGATGTAGATTGAAGATTATCTGTATCAGAAAGATTTGTACTTACCGTTGGATGGGGTTGCATGCAAGCCCCTGGATATGAAGATTGAAGAATGGGAGGTTTTTGATCGGAAGGCTCTGGGATCTATAAGGTTGAGCCTTGCATCATCTATGATTTCCAACTTATCTTAGGCTAAAACAAAGGTAGAGTTGATGGAATCTTTGGCAAATTTATATGAAAAACCCTCAGCTTTAAATAAGGTATTTTTTATGAAGAAATTATTTAATTTGAAAATGTTGGAAGGTGGATCTGTACATAGTCATCTTAGTGATTTCCATGGTTTGGTAAACAAGTTAAATTCAGTCAATATTGTTTTTGATGATGAAATTAAGGCTCTCTTAATCTTGTGCTCATTACCTAAAAGTTGGGAGAGTTTGGTAATGGCAGTTAGTAATAGTGCGTCTGCTTCAAAAATCTTAAAAGTGGATGATGTTGTGAGTGTAATCTTGAATGAAGAAATTCATAGGAAAAGCGTAGGTGAATCATCAGGAAATGCTTTGAGTGTGGAAAGCAGGGGAAGGCAAAGAAAGAAGATTGAGCATGGGAGATCAAGGTCAAAGATAGGCAAGAGATCCAAGTCCAAGTATGGTAGAATAACCTACTGGAAATGTGGAAAGCAAGGGCACTTAAAGAGAGATTACAGGTCAGTTGAAAATCAACATGAAGGACATGAAGAAGAAGCAGATGTTGCAGAGTTTATTACATAGGATGCTCTGGTATGTTCTTTGGATAAATTAGAATCTTGGGTTTTAGATTCTGGTGCCTCTTTTCATGCATCCCCAAATAGGGAATTTTTTCATGAGTATGTCTAGGGAGACTTTGGAAAAATTTGTTTAGGGGATGGTAAGCCTTGTCAAATGGTTGGCAAAGGGAAAGTGAAGCTGAAATTGTAGACATGCAACACATGGGTGTTGAAGGAGGTCATGCATGTCCCAATCCTAGAGCAGAATTTGATTTCTATAGGAAATTTGGGTGATGAGGGATGCATAGTATCTCTCACAACGGACTCTTGGAAGGTTACCAAGGGTGCACTTGTTGTAGCAAGAGGTAAGAAAGTAGGTACGCTTTATCTATCTACTTGTATTACTAATTATCCTTTTGGTTTATCTACTTCAGCTGTAGATTTGAAGATGTGGCTTAATAGGCTTGGTTACATGAATAAGAAGGAGATGCATGTTCTTGAGTCAAAGGGTATGCTTTCGGATTTGAAGAGCATGGATCGAGATTTATGTATACAAAAGAAGAAAGTGACGTTTCTTGAGGAATCTGATGTTCGTGACAAGAACATGAAAGTCTTGGTTTTCAAGGAGAAGGTGATGGACATGTATCAGTCATAGAGGCTAAGGAATTATGAGTAGAGCAAGGCTGATTTGGACAAGGTTTTGATCCAAAAGGAGCTCACAAGAAAAATCCATTTATCACAAGTAAAACATAGAGACTGACGATGGTTAGAAAACTAGCATCACCTTCTAGATAGGGACCGATGTCGGCTATGTGTAGCCCGATGTCAGTGACTCAGGGATAGATAAGCACCAATGTGGACCAGGGGAACTGACATCGGTGATGAGGCAGTTGCATGGAACTGACGTTAGTCAGGTGCAAACTAAGATGTGACCGGCATCAATCACTGAAATAGATTTTGGGTAGATAGCAAGTTGTTAAGGAGTCTTAAGCACCCATATGGAGGACTTAAAGGGTAGGTAAGCCTCAAATTCATCATTTCCCTTATTTACACTATTTGTTTCTCACTAATGGTAAAGAACTAAGAATTTATTAAAGAAGTAGAGAAGGTAGATTTAGGAAATAGTGGGAGCTTGGCATGGATGAAGGATGTGATTCCTTGGAGGAGAACCAAAGGGGAGTTTTTTGGTGGAGTTGCCAGCTAGAAGAAAGCATTGAGAGACGAATGGATGTTTAGGATAAAGAAGAGCGGGAATGGACATGTGAGATGGAAGGCCAGGGTATATGGTCTTGAGTAAGCTGCAGGACAATGGAGGTTTGACCATTGTGTTTCTCTTTACCAGGTTGGATAATATTAGCTACATTATCCTATTACTGTATTGTGTGCTTATTGCAGGGTTACATATACAGGGTGTTTCTGAACTAAAGGTAAAGCTAGTTTAGAGGTGTGTCATGAGGAATCTGGGAGCAATGAAATTATTTGGCATGAGAGACATGGAAGATCACATGTTGATTTTGTCTCCAGTGGGAGCTGATGTGAATCAGGTGTTAGCAAGGTTTAATATGCAAGATGTAGAACTAGATCACACCAAGGGCTAGATAGTTCAGTGTCTAAATTCACATGAGGTCTAGTATAGACCTGAGTTTTCCCCAGTAGTGGGAGCTGTCAAAAAGTTTGGAGCCAATTCGGGGAAGTGGGTTCTCAAGGATCTGAGAGGGACCAGCAGCAGGGATTCATGCTATGCAGGGTCAAGACTTCACTATATGGGTTTGTAGGTTCGGATGTGGTAGGTTACTTAGATGACATGAGGTGTACCATAGGTTGTGTGGTGGGTGGTCTTCAGGTTTGATATTGAAGAGGGATACAAGTTAGGAAACAGATTAGATGGGGTATGGGTATAGGTACAGGTACAGTGTAGCTATGTTTTAAACATATATATGTGATGTAGTGAATTTAAAAGGGATTCAACATAAAGATTTTAGACCATGGTTTTATTTGTATTAGTCAATATGAATATTTTATTCTAAGGTTTTTAAGCTAAGTTTTCAACATATAAAAAGGACACTATCAATAATAAAAGGACCTTGGCACCAAGATTTGGGACTAAGATTATAAGCAATAGACCAAAAGAGACCCCACAAATAACAAAGACATAGCATAAAGTCTTAGGATAAGGTTTTTATTGTATTAATAAATAAGATAAACCTTTAGATTAGACTTTAGGCTATTCCTTATAACAAAGGGACCATGGGGCATAAAATAAAGCAAGCATAGTTTTTAAGCTTAAGGTTTGGTTGTATTGAAAAATATGACCAAGCCTAAGGGTAAAAATTAAAATAAGTACATGGTATGATTTAATATACTCCTACTCAGATTTAAATAAAAATCCCCCACCAAATTTAAATTTGAATTAAAAGGTCTAGTTAAAACATTAGGCTAGGATTTTATCAATTCAAACATGAATTTAATTAAACAATTATAAACTAAGGTTAGTAAAAGATCAATTTAACATTAAAGCACAAAACCCTAAGCATGTTCATTCCCAAATGGTCTTCATTAAACCTAAAACCTAAAATATAGATATTCAATTTTAGCACCTTAGATAATATTAGAGAAAAACCATGAACAAATAAGTCAACCAAACCATGGGGTGGATGATCTTCAAATACAAATAATGTGTAAACATGCTAGTGACACTCTGATCAAGTGGATTTTCAAATTTAAGGTAAAAATTTGCACAATTTGACATAAGGGTCCCCATTTTTTAGAAATGGGGGTATGTTGACCTCAACAAATAGTAACTTCTTAGGGAAACATAGTAATATGTTAAAATTTAGAGACTCAAGCTTAGACTAATAACTATTCTACTTATTCCATTTGATCAAGCACCATTAGTAAGATAATTTCATAGTTAGAACACATATTGCATATTAAAAATTAGGATCAAACATTGAAACTCAATCATGTTGTATGTGTGATCTGATTTCACTTACTAATTTCTAAAGGATTTAGAGAACAACTTCTAGGTTCATGGGTTTAATCATTAACACTAACTTTTAGCATGTTTGAATATTCATTGAGAACCATGCTTTATCTCAAGGAAGGCTTGGGCATTGCTCTACTACTAGCTAGGCATCCATAGCCCTGATAGCTATGCCTTTGAATTTATGCAAGGCCTTAGTCTACTTTCAGCCATGCATCCATAGCCCTAGTGGAGATTGCCAAAATCACGTTTGCTTAGAAATATTTTGACATTTTACAATAAGGTTTTTATGTTTGGATTTTTTAGATCATTTTTGGATTTTTAGCAAAGGTTGGGAACTATATTAGCCAAGTTTGAGGATTTGGCCAAGTGTTGATTTTTAGACAATTATCCTTGGCTGTAAAATTTGTCCCAAATAATTAATGGGGTTTATGTGCAAGCATGACTATGTCCTAATAGTTTAATCTTTCATCCCACATGTGCAATCCTTATTAAAACAAAGCCTATATTTGAACAAGGTTTAAAATCCCAAGGAACATTTAATGTATCCATCAGTCCTTGCTAGCTTCTATAAACTACAACATACATCTTGCATTTTAAATCCATGGTCAACACTTGCTTAAGGTTCATACCTGCATTCCTAAACTTGTAGAGTTCTTGAGTAATTAGGTGAATCTTGAGATAAGGATTGTCTAAAAAGACTTATTAGAAGCAAGGACTAAAACACAAAAATAAATAAATATATACAGACATTATTTACAAATAAAGGATAGGAAGGAAAAAATAAAGAAACAATGAATAAGAAAGAAACTAATCTAATCTCTACACTAATTACATAAATTACCTACCTCTAGGATCAAATGGTAATTTACTAATCTCACTATAAAAACTTGAAACATAAATATTTTCACTTAGTGGCCTCTTCTTGTGGATAGGAACACTTGTCTGTTTGTGTCTTCTAGGTGATTTAGTTTGGTCTCCTATCAGCATTCTCAGATGCATGGAATTAAAAACTAAATATAAGACCTAATGATATTCTTCCAAAATTCTTTTACTTTATAGTAGGAGTGCTAATTTTGATTCATCCATAGATAAATAGTGGCTTATATCATCTCCACTCAATAGTGGTAGCTTGTAAAGTATCCTTAGACTAATGTCTTCATTAGGGTCTTTCTAAGGTGGACATGGATTGCCAATAATTACACAAAAATATTCCAAATCATTCAAAAATAATTCTTCATTTTGATCAACTGAATTGAGTTAATGTATGATTTCATCATTAGAAACATGTTGGTCTGATACTCTTGACCTATTGATGAAGTCATATGACAATGCTTGATCTATTTCACCTTCTTCATCTTCATCCTTGGTGAAGAAAGGTAGCTCTTATATCCAATAAAGATCTGACTTATCTTGGTTTAGGACCTCCAAAATAATATCATCTTCTAGGAACTCCAAATCATTGGTGAAATCCTTAGATGAAACATCTATGTGTTTTTTATCCCATCATCTATGATCTCTAGCTCTTTAATTCCATTTAATAAATCATGGGATGACTTATTTCAGTGATCATCTTACTCAAGACTATTATTTATTTCATAAATAAATCTATGTGGGTTATCCTTCTAGCTAACTTTTGAAAAAATATCATCTTGTACTTGATCCATATATATTTCTAGAAACTCTTCTTTTTCATCGACATATGCTTTAATGATGATGTCTTGTTGTTTTCTAAATGTAATCTCTTTTACATCTTTAGGAATAAAAGTCATCTCAGATTCAAATTCTTGAATTGGCTCATCTTCATATTCATCTTCATCTTTGAATGGGAAATCAAAGGTCTACATGAAGGACTTAGAAGTTCCTACAAAGCTAGATATCCCTACAACAAAGTCTTGATTTGACATACTTTTAGTTGTATCCCTTTCACCTTGATATACTTCAAAAATATCATAATGATATATGAAATATATATCATAAAAAATCATTTTTACACTTTTAAATGATACATTATTATTGTTTTCATGAAAACTATTTGGAGGCCTATTGAAACTTTGAGAATCATAGTTTCTGTCAGAGCCTTCCCTTATATTTTCTATGTATTTTTGCAACTGAAGAAAGTTGGTGCTCAATTTTTTTACTATTTTTAATATCAATTCATTTGAATTTTTTGGTGTCTCAAGATCATAAATTGAAACATTACTAATAGCTATGGGAACTTGAGCTTTATGGTTATGTGAATGGGATTGTTAGATTTTAATAAGGTGATTAATTCACCATAGGCATATTATTGTTTTATTGTTAATTTGTTTTATCCATGACGTATATTTTGGGTATATTGTCATTGCATGATATTATATTTTAGGATACTGTTGTGATATTTTTTTGGTTATATAATAGCCCATGTAATGCATTCTGAGTTTAAGTTGAATAAATTATTATTTCACACTCTCAGGTATCCACTTGTAATGCCATTTAAGAACTCTAAGTTTTGTCCAGGATAGGTATGACATAAGTGAAATTGATAATTTATTGGTGTTAAAGTAGGTATACTAGGAATTCCATTCATGATGAGCTAATTTAGATTGACATTAGGCATAGAATACATCATCTGACCTTGGGGATGTATTTGGTCATTAATGATCACAGCTTCAGACTAGTCCTTGGTAAATGTGTTTATGAATTAAAGAGACATTTTTAGGAACACAAAAGTCATGAGATCTATATCACTCTTTTAAAATTTTAAGGATAAATCCTCATTTGGTATATAAGGGGCTATGGTTCCCCTGAACATTTTTTGGAACCAAGCATTAATGGTTCTGATGGTTTCATTAACATCCCTTTTAAGTGTGGTGAATTGTTGATACATAATGCATGGACTAATAATTTTACCAAATTGATCAATAAATATCTTTTTAAAAATTATCCCAGCTAGCAATATAATCCTTTGGAAGGTTAATTAACCATTTATATGTAGCATATTTGAAAGTAAATGGGAATAATATACATGTTACATCTTCATGAATAACATTCAAGAGTCTCAAAGAATCCTTAAATATTTTAACATGTTCTTTAGTGGTGACAAACCCATTAGGATTGAAATAAGGTAAATACCTTTTAGGGTTTTGAAGGAGATCATTTACTATACCTGGCACATTGATTGAAGAACCACCTTGATAAGGCATACCTTGAACACATGAGTAATTCTAATTGGGGAAATGTTTGAGAATTTTTTTCTCACCTAAGCCTAACCTTGGGTATATCTAGCTTGTGACCTTGAAACTTTTTTAAAATATGACACATAAAATCAACCTTTGCAAAGTACAATGATTAAGTTTGCACGTTAATCCAATTATGCACAAATACATGTAAAGCAAGACTATCTTTAACTAAATAAGCTCAACGATATGTCTAGATTGATGAATGAAGAGTATCTTTACATCTCGAAGATCAAATAAAATAAAATTTACAATGAAACAGTCAATCTTTGTACAAAAATGCTATTACTAACCTTAAACGTAGGAAATACACAAAGCATGAATTACCTTTGCATGAATATATATCGATATTAAAAGCATATAAATATTTGGATAAAGGAAGCCCAAAGACTAGTAAAAAACCATAAATATTGATGATATTCACACAATTATGCTCAAGGAACAAAAATATGCAAAGAATACACTAATCTTTCATCAAAACACACAAAAATTAGCAAAGATTTTACAAATTCACAAAGATATAACTAAAGGCCTTCCTTATATCACCAATGAATTTCCTCCTATTTATTCCTAAATGTGTACCACAAGTGTCCAAAGTTTTAATAAAAACTTAACCCTTCTAAATTCTTGAGAATCTAATGCATGAGTTGCAAATTATGAAAATCATGTTATCTTTTGGTGGAATAGAGGTAAAACGAGTGACTATTTCACAATATTTGTAATGTTTGGTGGTTGAGAGCCACCATGGACAAATAGTGGATCTATGTAAAATATGCATTATAATATTTTAAATATGGTGAAATATTATCAAGAACTAATCAAATATGGGTATTTATAATGATAAGCTAAACTAAAGTGATCTGGTTTAAAAATGAGCAAAAGGAAGGGTAGGGTACAAAGAAATGTTGGTAATTATCATTTGAAACATGATGACAAAGTTAAAATTTTATCTAGGAATTTACTTAACCAATGTGTAACATTAAATATCTTAATCTCAAATCCTATCACACATTAGGTAAACTCTTAAGGAAGGTGGAAATAATGCAAATTAGAATGTGGTTCATTTTAAAGATTTACCCCTATGAGCAAACAACATTAGCTCCAATGCAATAAGAGTAAGAAAATGAAATGAACCTAAAGACTTTAAATAAACCTAGCATTGACATAAGTAATCTAGAGTATTTTCACTCATCCTATGGTTTGAACAAAAAAATGTGGAAAAGACAAGTGTCTCAATGGGAAAGTCGACACATGGCAAAAATATATAGAGTTTATACAATTACTTTTTATATTGGAATAATTTTATTATGTTGATAATGGGTGTTATATTGTAGATACGGGACCAAACCAACCATTTACCCACATCACCTCATAACCATTCAATATCCAATGTTATAAACTTTTTTCATATAATTCCAGTATTGCCACTGAGATATACAAATCTTTTTGTCCACAATATCTCCATTGAGATAATGTGTTATTCTTAATATCCTATTTAATATGGTTTTTAATTTACCATTGGATATTTTGTTTAATATTTTGTCCTAATTTAATTATCCCACCGTAATATTCTTTATTATATTGAATATCCTATTTTATGGTTGGTTATAACCATTGGTTATCTTAGGCTAATGTTTCAAATTGATATCTTATTTTTAACATTATTTTAATAACCATTGGATATTATTTTAAGCCATGTGTCCCAAATTTTAATTCACCCCACTTCCACATGGATGGTTATTTAGAAAATTAGGGGATATTATTATTTTTTTAAAAATGTACATTTGTCCCATTTTAATAAAACCTTTATACCATTTATGCCTTTCAACACATGGAATCCCATTTCACTTTACATGGGGGGTGAATTTGGTTTACACGGGAGATGTTTTAAATTCTTTTGTCCTCTTACCTTATGTTTGGTGCTAAACACTTAACATGCATGCCTTAACCCTTACCCACCTTATTATTCCATGTGTATCATTCACTTTATTTTTGCATGGTCGATGATTATTGGGAAGATCATAGTTTTTATTTATGGGAAGAGTTTTGTTAAATTAAAGATGGCATTTCAACCTCCCATAATATATGTGATTTTATTCAATTAAAATTTTCATGTAACCTATTATGAGAGTTTAAGCATACTTAGGGGTAGAGTTGAGATTTTTATCCAACATTGGCTATAATCAATTTTATTTCATTTTATATTGAGAATTTATATATTTTGGAGGTAGAGAATAATGTACATAATATTACAGAAACTATGTATTTTTTTTTACAAAAAAAGAATTGTGAACAATATTTGAAGTAGGGATATGCCATACAGATAGAAGTCTATTATGTTGGAGAACACATGTTATTAAATTCAGATAATTAATCATGTTTATTTTAAAGAGGTTGAATTTTGGAATACCCTGATTGAGGCCATTTTTGCCTATTACAAAGTTTTGCAAGCCTATATAAATTACATAGATTTATTTACCCATTTTGGAGAAAGAAAGTACTTGCAGAGATTTGGATGAATAGGAAGATGTTTGTTCATCAAGTTCAAAGTATTCAATATATGGTTTTTCATTCTATTACAGGTGATAGGGTTCATATATCATTATTGTGAGTTATATTATTAATTATAATTTGAATTCTAATGGATCAGATTGTTATTTAACAATCCTAGGGATGTAGCCAATTGGTGAACCCCATAAAAATTCTCTGATCTCTATTTTATTTTGGGTTTTCTAGTTTTACATTAGTATACTAGTTTAAAATTAGTCATTAATATTTAAAAAATAATTACAAGAAATTAATTAAGAGATTACTTAAAGAGAAAATATCTATGGATTTTTTTTAATTGAATAATAGATTTATGAGTTTATAAAATACTCATAATTGGATTTGTAGTAGACAATAAAAATTCTAATTAAAAATGAATTCTTTTTTAAATAAATTTTAGAAATTGACATTAAAATCCATTTTTAAATAAAATAGTATTTATTAGTAGAGGGCTAATTACTGTTTATGGATTAGTTTCGTATCAAAGCAGTTGATCAATGGGATTTAATAATGTAGTTTACCTTTGGTTAATAGTTTTCTATTTGACAATTATTATAGTTGGTTCAGTTATGTGTTGAATACAGGACATGTGAACTATGGGCAAGTTGTCAAAATAGGAAAAAATCATTGAGATCGAGTCATATAATCAATAGATAGAAGAAGAGAATTGTCTCTTGAAATAAAAATTTTATTCCTTAGAAGAGGAAGTTAAAAGGTTGAGAATTGAGTTGCAAGCCAAGGATAAGCTCTTAGAAAGACTATAGAATGGTGAATAAGTGAAGGATTTTTCTTCCACATCAAATGTAAAAACCATGTAAGATGAATACAATGTAAGTGAATGTGAGTGACCAGTTAATTTTCCTTCCCATGATAAATCTAGTAATATTAATTTTGGAAAATTTTAATAGTATATAAAAGGAATATGTTTAAAATTATTTGTTAAAATGGAATTTAATGGAAAAGGCCTTGGAAAATATGGCCAAGGCACTACTAACCTCATTCAAGTAGAGGATATACCTCATTTTACAAGTTTTGGATATACTAATGTGAAAAAGGAAACTAGAGAAAATTCTAGAACTATTCAAATTATTTTGGAAAAGGTGTTTCAATTGTCTTAGATCATAAGGACATGAACAATTTTTATTGAATTTATACTCATTGCCTAGAGTAAGACCTATATTGTAATATTTTAACCCAATATTTTTTTGTTTTGGAAATCTTGTATAAGATTTTGAGATAATTGATCCATTTTAATTGTTTAATTATAGAATTTGGGGGGTTGAAAAATGAATTGGTTTGTGTTATTTTGGTTTTTCATATATTGATTAGGTTATTGTTTGAAGTTATTTGCAAGTTGGTTAGTGAATTTAACATTTTATAGTTTTAAAAAAGTGTTTGGATTAGAGTTATAACCAAGGTTTTTTGGGTTTAGATTATCATTCAAACTAAGGTTGATTAGATTTAGATTAATATTAAAATCAAAGTTGGTTAGATTTGGTTTACTATTAGAACTAAAGTTTGTTTGATTTGTATTATTTTTGAAACAAAGGTTTGGATTATTTTAAAAGTGAATGTTTGCATTTAGTTTTCTTGGGTTTGCATTAAAGCTAAAATTTATTGATGGAGGATTAGTTTTAAAGTTTGTTGGGTTGGAGTAGTGTTGTAACCAAATTTAGACTAGTTAAATAAGTCAGAATTATAACTGTTATGGATTCATGTTATAGTTTAGTTTAGATGGGTTATAACATATGTATATTTTTAAATTAGCCTGGTTTGGTTGAAGTGGATTTTGGTTTGAGTTATATCAATTTTAGTTAAGGTTATAGTTAGAATTTGTTTTTATATTTTTGGGGTTAAGGTTTTCAATAAATTTGGGATTATTTGAATTAGTTGGCTTTTGGTTTAAATATGATATAAGATTTTGGTTGGAGTTAAAGGAAGGGTTTGGATTGGAGTTAACATTAGTTGGAATTTGATTTGGATTAGAATAAGCATGATTTGGAATTGGACTTGAATTATATGGAATTGAATCAAGAGTATTAGGATGATAAAATGATTTGGTAAACCAATATTTAAATTAGGATTATTGAGCATGCATGAAGTAATATTCAAACTTGGATTAGATGGTTGGATTGGTGAGTTAGAGTCAAGATTCAATATCTGATTTTGATTTGGATTAGTGATGTTGGATGATCCTTTGAGACTTTGATTTGAATTGATTTGTGAGTTTGAATGAAGATTCAAACCTGGATTGGTTTGACTATGACCTTGTGAACTTGGATGTCAATTCTAATTCAGTGTAGTCAAATTTGGATTGGATAAACTTGAATTCATATTCTAATTTGGATTAATTCATTGTGTGATAGGTAAATTTGAATGAATATTCAAGTTTTGGCTAGTTGGGTTGATTATTGGTGAGTTTGAAGGCATGTTAAAACTTAGAATGGTTGGATAAAAATGTGAAGGTAAACTAGGATTCATAATCACATTAGGATTACTAAAAGTATTAGTTGGTTGAAGGGGTTGAAAATATATAATATCTTGGTTACCATGGTGTGCATGGATTTTTGTAGACAATCCATGACTTGTTTGGGATGATTCCTCAAAATGGATAGCTTTTCATTTTCCTAAAGAGATGTGGGTATTAGGATTTTAGGATGCTACAAGGGCATTTCCTACCTCTAAAGAGCCTCGAGGTGTAGTTTGATCATGAGTGGAAAGTGAATTCTCTTTAATTATAATCAAGTATTGAAAGTTTTTCACATCAAAGTCAAGTGAGAATTTTAATTCAAAGACTAAGGATTGAATCAAACTTTATTTTTCTTTGACATGATATATTGATCAAATTAGGGTGGAGGTTGGATAATGTTAGAGCTACCCTCATCTTGGTGATCCCATCCATATTATTATTCATGTTTAGTTATTTCATATATTTCTATATAACATTCTTTACCTTGAATTTATAATGGCCATTATAAAATGGCTCAAAACTTGAATTTGGATTATTTTGCATGGCTATTTATCTAGTGATAGGATAAATGACCAAGGATAAATAATTTGAATCAAATAAAAAAAATTAAACTAAGAACAATAACTAAAGTGGTTGATTTTTTTTTATTTTAAACTAATTAATTTTGTGTTTTTTGGAATGTTTTATTTCGATATGTTTTTCTATCTTTAATACTCTAAAGATCTTAGTTTTTACATAAGTATATTATTGCACATGGTAAAACATAAAGAAACAACAAATGAAGTCCTAATTTAAACAATTAAGAAATTGCATAAAAAGATGAAACTATATGATAATGGTAGTGAATAACATTTGGGCATTACGATGTCACTTACTTATCTATGCTCTCAGTGATAGACCAATATTTCAAGGCACTAATAATGGAAGATCATCTTATTCTCATGTACCACTGAGTTTAGTTTCAAGGGTGTGTGGAAGGTAACTTCTCAATGATAACAACTAACCAATACACTAAATTTAGCTGGAAAATAGGATTTCTAAGGATTAAGGTTTTTACATACTTATCTAAATGGGAGTCTTTTGATATACCTTTTGTATGTTGAATCTCAATTCTATAGAATAAATTGTCTAAGTAGTAATATTGGGTCTTGTACTAAAGTGCCCAACATAGTTATAGGGGTTTTAGTTTGTTGTCAATAAAAAAAAATCATATTTAGAGATAATATTTGAAATATTATGTATTGAATGATGAAATACATTCACTTCATAGTGTGCTTATAACACAACTACATATGTAATTAAAATAATTGGATATAAATCTATATACCCCAATAGTATATGGGTTTGGCTTACTCCACAGTGGTGAAATACATGATTAGTAGAGTCCCATAGAAAATTAAATAAAGTGTTAATACTTGTTTTCGATTTCTATATATTGTCACCAATGTGACACTAAGGAGAAACCATACACAAGCACAATTTGGATAACAAAAAAGTTATGAAATTACTTTTGATTCCGTAGTATCATCACCAACATGATGCCAGGGTAAGAGCATTAATAATTTAAAAATAAATATAGAATGGTAAGAAAAATAAAATAATTAACTCCAAGAAATTAAGTGTGTGATAATTAATAGAAACTAAAAATCAAAATGAAATGAAATGTTAGTAGCAAAATAGAAAGCTTGTTTTTGTTGTAGCCTTTTTGTGAATTTATTTGACAAGCATACTATAAATAAGTTTTAGAAAGTTTATAGTATATTCAAGTAATGACAACCTATAATAAATTAATTAAAAAAAACACAAAAAAACAAAAACAAAAAAAAATCAATTGAAAAATGCTTCTAAATGTAACTATGATGAATATGAGATGAAAATGTTGAGGGAATGGTCCAATCGAGCATGCCAAATATGTTTATAGTAAATATATAAATATTAATTAAGCTAGGAAATAAACTAATAATTAAATATAATACAAACTAACTCAACCTATGATAGAGATACAAATAAAATAAATAACACAAATTTATACCTTAGTAAAAAAAGAAGCTTCTTCCATTACGATGTCAATTCAATTTGATCTCTTTTAATTATGGTTGCTCACTATTATAATACAAGGGAAAATGACCAATGTTGTGGCATGAAAATTGGTCTTTGATGTCTTTGATTTTTTTAGATGTAAAATTATTAAACACTATTAAAACCCCAACCATATAAACCTAAAATGAAGAAGATAGGGTAAATTGAAGGAAGAACCTCTAATTTATATAATTTAGAAATGGATGTGAACCATAAATTTTGAAATGAATATCAAAGGATTAGAATAAAAGATAATTTTTAATTCATAATGATAATTTTGAATTAAAAATTAGAGTGAAGAAAATCTGAGACCCATAAATGAATATAAAATTCATTTAGAAGGAAGATATGATATAAAATTAATAACTAGATATGAGGAGAATTATTAAATTAGAGAAAATTAGATCATGAAAGATAATTGGAATAAAGTTAGATTATTAAATTTACACAAAAAAAAAATCTTGGAAGATAATGGGAATAAAGGTGGATCATTAAATTAGATCATGACTGACAATAAGATTATTATATTAGAATAGTGGGGGATAAGTGGAGCATTAGGTCATATGAGGATACATTTGATTATGTTGATTTATTGAAATTATGAATTTTCGAAATCTAAGGAATTTTTAATAAGATAAAGATTAGTTATTTAACTTATCATTAGTTTAGGGATAAGAAATAGTGAATAGTGGTGATGAATAGTGATTAGGTTAAACTAATGATGATTAGACATGATTTGAGATGATTAGTTATTTAGTGCAAATAAGGTTAAAATCAACACAATGAGTTTGATTTTAAGTGTCTACACTTGGTATGGACATTACGAGTTCATAGTAATGTGCTTTGGATTAACAAATGCACATGTTGCCTTTATAAAACTTATCAATAGTGTATTTAGGGATTATATGGATAATTGTTTTTTTAATTGAAGATATATTGATCTATTATAAGAATGTATCTCAACATGTGTATAATTTTAATTTAGTTTTACAATAACTAAGGAAACATAATATTTATGGGAAGCTTTGCAAATGTCCATTTTTTAAAATGAAAAAAAAAATACTTGGGACATGTTATTTCAAAGGATGGAATTTATATGGATCCAATAAAGATAAAATATATTCTAGAGTGGTCTACCCATAACTTTATGGGCTTGGATAGTTACTATATAAGGTTTTATATAAACAATTTTCATATTGGTTACCCCATTACTTATTTGCAACACAAAGGTAAGAAGATTATTTATACTTTGGCATATGAAGTAGATTTTAAGAAGCTTAAAGAGTTTTTAATTATAGTACACATGCTTATTATTCCATATCTAAATGGAAATTTTAAAATTTGGCTTGATGGCTCTAAGGATGGATTTGTTGGTATTCTTATGTCGGATGGAAAAGTTGTGATGCATGAGTCACACAAGATCAAGGAGAATGAAAATAATTATCCCACACATGATTTATATCTTTTTTATATTGTGGATGATTTAAATTAGTGGAAACAATTTTTTTCTAAGTAATCCTTTCAAACTTAAATTTGAACATTACAGTCTAGATTTTTTTAACTTAAGTTGATATTAATGCTCACCAGTGTGGATGGCTCAATTTCAATATAAATATTTAATATTTTAAAGGTAAGGAGTATTATGTTATTGATGCTCTTAATTAATTCATGTATCTCCCTAATTTGTCTATTTTTAAGGTAATTTAAAAATTGTAGTTTTGTAATAACAGGTTATTGATGAATTCTATCATGAAGTAAGTATATGTTTATCTGACAAGCCTGTAGAAAAGAAATTTGTTATTTTTTTAATTAAAAGTGATGGCTTATTACAACATAAAAATAGAATTTTTGTGTCAAGTTTAGGTGACTTATATAATATTTTACTAAAATAAGTGCATACAACACCTCATTTAGCTCATCCCAATGTCATGAAAATGACACATGAGATGAAAAGGTATTACTATTGATCTAATTTAGAACATGATATTGTTAATTTTATGGTAAAATATTTAGAATGTCGATAGGTAAAAGTTGAACATTTCCATTTAGTAGATTTGATTTATACTCATGAAATTTTAGAAGCTAAATGGGTTGTTATTTCACATGATTTCATTGATGTTATACCAAAGTCACACAATAAGTATTTCATTATTTTGGTTATGAATGATAACTTTACAAAATTTGGCCATTTTATTACTAAAAATATCACTAATGATGCTTTTTTGTTTGTAAAACAATTTTTAAAATAAGTAGTTCATCTACATGGTGTGTCAGAAGTCATTATCTATGATAGAGATAAGTTATTTACCTCGGGAGTTTGGAAAACATTGACTATGGTATTAGGAACACATTTAAATTTTAGCTCTTCATATCACTTGGAAATAAATGGTCAAAAGGAGAGGATTAACAAAGTGGTTGAGGACATGATAAAAATGTGTTATATATTACCAAAGAAAATGGGAATATTTTATGAATTTACCTGAGTCAGATTATAATAATTCTTATCACTCTATGACTAAATGGCTATATTTCAATCTTTTATGGTCATCAATGTAGAACTCTTCTTGGTTGGGATAATTTAGAAAGTAAAGCTATTATTGAACTTGATATTCTAAAAGAATATGATGTGAAAATGGATTTGATTCACCAAAATATTAAGGTTGCTTAAGATATACAAAAGAGCTATGTAAAATTAAAAAGGACTCCTCATGAATTTAATGTTGGAGAAAAAGTATTCCTGCATGTAAGATTGCATAAAAGTATTATTAAATTTGGAAATTATTCTAAATTATATCATAAATTTGTTGGATCATTTTCCATTCTAGAAGGAATTAGCCATGTTGCCTATCAATTATTCTTTATTCCATCTCTAGTAAAGATTCATAATGTTCATCATGTTAATTTATTAAGGAAGCATATATATGATCCTTCTTAGATTTTGGATTAGAAAAATATTTAGGATATAAAAGAGGAAAATATGTAGCTTGAACTAGTAAAGATCCTAGACCATCACAACATTAGACAATAAAATAGATAAATATCTAAAATTTTGGTTTAATGCATCCACTATATGAGCATAGTACTTCTTGTGAAGATAAACATCTTTTTTTGGAGCATTCTCCTTCATTGTTCTAGTCACTGATATGACCAAATTTTAAGAGGGAGAGGATGTCATGACCTCAATTTTTATGTTCTATTTTATGTATATAGCATTGCTAGTTTCAGATTTGTTTACTTCTTGTCATATTACTTTGTTGGGTTGGTATCTATTTAAGTTTACTTTGATGTTATTGACACTTTGATTTGATATAGAATTATGATATGTTTTGCATTATACATGTTTATAGTGTCATGAATTATTTGATTTAGTTTGTTATAAAATTGATGGATGCAAATTCAAATAAAAATTACTTGTCATGTTTGATATTGGTTCTTTATTCTGATATCGTTGATGTATCGTTCAAATAATTACATGAATAGGAAAATGAAAATGATTTGGGTTGGATTTGGTGTTGCAAAATAGAGGTTGGAATAATGGTTAACATTGAGTCATTAACGTTTTAAGTTGAGAGATCCTGATCTTTAACTTATTTGATCATTTTTATACATGTGTGTTCACTTATTCATTTGGTTGTTGAGTAAAGTTATTTTAGATTAAGTGTCTAACTATAAATTATTATTTGTCCCAGATTCATCTCTATTGTGGTAATAAATTTATTTTTGTTCATTTGATTTTATGTCAAGTAGAACAATGGTAAACTTGACTTTACTTTTTATGGAGTGTTATGAAGTCAAGAGATTACATGAAGCTTGAAATTTGGTATCTATTGGGATCATGAACATTAGTGTTTATTGGATGCTTTGAGTTAGTTTTGATTTTTTATGATTGTTCTATAGATTTGAGTTGGTGATTTATGGTCTTGGTGACTTGAAGTTGATACTTTAGATGAGGGACCATGACTAGATCATGGGTTCTTTGTTAGTTTTTATTTATTTTAATCATGACATTTTAAACTTTTGGTTCTAATTTCATTGAAAATTAGGTCTTGATGACCAAAATACTAAGGTTAGCTTATCAATTACCTTCAATTTTTTTTGTTCATTTAGTTATTTAGTGAGCTTGGTTTGCCAAATCCTAACTGAACTCTATCAAAAGTTTTGGTGAAGAATATTGGAGGCCTAATGGGAATAGTTTATGACTATTATTTCAGTTTAAATTTTTATTTTAATTCTAAATTAAGATGGTTTATTGGTCTAGATTATCAATTATTCATTACAAGAATGTAGGACCACTATGGGACTTAATGGGAGTTAGTAGAGTTCATGAGAGCTTGGCTAGGTGCAAATTAAAAAAGGAAATTGTTGGTTTTCTCAAAAAGCCATGGTAATTTTTGAAATGTTTATGCATTTAAGAAGTAATTGGTTTTGTTTTCATTTGAAATGGAGTATAACCAAAATAAATAATGAACCCTTAATAGAATAGTTGACATATAGTCAAATATTCTATTTTGCAAATATTTTGTGTTTGTTTTTCATGCGACTTGATGTCTAGTCTTGGTACTCAACTATGTAGTTATTTTTTTTATTAATGTGAATCACGATTAAATGGATATTAAAATTGGGTATAGATAAATCATAGGCTTATAGACAAAAAATAGTTTATTTTTCATAATTTTTGAAGGAATGAGTTTAAGTTAGTTATTTCTCATTTATTATTTGACTCATTTTTTAGGAATGGTTGTATAATGTAGTTATATAAAAACTTTTTTTTGACCTTATTAGGTGACAATTGTTTATATGTAGTTATCAGATGGTTGTAGGTGCTGCTTTTGTGTTATGGATAGGCTTTGGTAAACATGTGTTCATTTTCAATTGATTTGCATCATCATAGGGTTTCATTATAGCTTAAAATGTGTTTGTATAAGTATAAATATTATTATATTCAATGAGTGATATTGTAAAAAATTATGAGAAGGATTAATTCTCCTTTTCTATATACATGTTGGTCACTCTTTTAGAGTCAATATGTTTTGGATAGTTTATGTCTATTCTTTTTGTAAGATAATGTTCTAGAATAGAAGTAGTTGTAAATACATTTAGTACTATTCAATCAATAAATACATGTATGGTATATACATGCATATCTTATTTGAATTCAATAGATAAAACAAATATTATTTGATCCAAGGAAGTTAGATGATAATTTTAATGGTAATCACAAGTACATTCATTATTGCACTTATCTTTCAGTAAATTAAATTAAATTATTTAGGTTTATGATTTTTAACCTTAGAATATCCATTATTTATTCACCCTTCTATAAATCTATTTTTCCATTCTGCATCTAACCGATGGGTGGGGTGCTCTAGGGTCAATAATGGAGGCCTCATTGAATAGGACATGGGTTATTTACATGATTATTTTTAGAAGATAATCTGAGTGCTTGGTCTGTTCTTGTAATTGGTTTCTTATTATGTGTTTATTTAGGTTAAATACATGATATCCATCAATGTCTCATTATATGATAGCGAATACAAATATTTTTATAGTCATATTCATTAAGTGTATTGAATCATTATTAAAAGTTGGAAATAATACATTGTTATTTATTTAACCTTTTAGGTTTTAATATACAAATAATATGTTTAGATTAAGGTGATATGATATATAAATCCATCAAATAAATATGTAATAGTTATGTAATGATTTACTGTATCATTTTACTTGTTTTGACTTTCTAAAAATAGAAATAAATAAGCATAAATAAAGACTTATAAAAAACCAACTGTCATGGATGGTCTGGGTTTTGAAAGTTGAAATATAGGTAGTTTTGACTATCATTAATAGGATTCTAGTGTTCATCTCCTCACTGCATAGTAGTGGCTAGTATGTATAGTAACATCATGCTTTTATAGCGTCCTTTAAGTGGAGGTAGTGTCCCCTTTTTTGGGATTGTTCTTATTTTTTGGGAGCACTTGTACCTATGTTTGTAGGTCATGGTCATGTGTGCACAAAACCTAGAGATATATGTTGTTTCTAAAAACCCTAATTTAGTGTTCAAACTCTAAATCTCCTTATAAGTATGTCATGAGTAATAATTTTGTGTTTGTTACTAGGATGGATTGGATATCCTCAACACCCTACATTGAAGATATTTACCTACATACCAATACTCTGAAGAGGGATCAAGATTTATGTAGTTGTCTCACCTAATGCTTTATACAAGTTTAATTGAATACTAGAATGAGATTGAGATTGAATGCCTTGAATGTGCTTGAGATTTGAATTTTTTTAAAACTAGGCTTAGAGATACTATGGATTATAGTACACAAAGGCAGGGTAGAATAGGGATGAAATACCTTGATTTTGCTCAACTTTGTCTTTGTTTTGAATAGCTTTTTCATCTATTTTCCATCTAGTGAAAAGAGGTGAATTAGAATTATATTTATAGGGTTATGTTGTTTGTGTAGATAAGAAAATGTGCTTAGTCTAACCTTAGAAGGGGCACATGTTTGAAAAAATTGGCTATTGGGAAGATATAGGTCTAAAGACAGTAGCACCTATTTGAGGACACTAGCACCATGTGGTTTTAATGTCCCAAATGTGGCGTTAATGTAATATAGGTAGGTTTCTAAGCAAGTTGGACTGATATCTAAGACGATAGTTTTGGGACTTTATTTTAACTGACTGTATGTGCCTGTGGTCTACTTAATGATTGGAAAATGAGTCTAAGTGTCTAGAATGGGTCTAGGGATATGTTAGGATTATGGTAACACAAATGACACTCTTAACATCTAATTAAAAATTTTATTTGATTGCATTCCCCATTATATGTTAGTAATACAAAAAATCAAAATGACTAGTATAAAGGAAAAAGAGCCATACCTAGACTTACCTAGGAAGTGAAATCTATAAAAATGAGTTTGAGTATGAAAATCTAGGTGTGCATGATTAGAAAATATTCCAAAGCAATTTCATTTAATGAAATATGCAAAAAATAATCCTTTTTTAAGAGATGATCAAAAGTAAAAGACTATGTTGAAATGAAGTAATTTAGTAAAGAGAGGAAATGAATGAATACACCTCATTGGGTACATGAACCAATGATTGAACCTAGTGATAACCTATGTGTGTGAGTGTATATATTGATCATATCATTGAGTATATTGAATTGAGTTGATGTCTTATTCAATAATCATATGGGTGGATTAAGAACTCAATCTTGTTTTGATTCTTTCATTACCCATTCCTACTTAGTGGATCCTAATATCTAAGTAGCTTGGATAAGACTATAAGTGTGCCTAACCCTCTCATGTAGATCGATCAAGAACTCAAGTAGGTAATAAATCCATCATTGACCACATATATGAAGTAAATGCATCTATAACTAAACTTTACAAAGAACTAAAAGTATCTAACTAAGTAAATCTAATTGTGTATTCAACTTTGCAGCTAGTCAAGTATAATAGGCAACTTTGGGCCACTCGTGAATGCCAACCATTAAAGATGGAGTAATACATGAAAATGGTGATTACCTAGAATTTTATATCAAGTGTATATAAAATATATAATTACATGGAAATTTCCATTCCTTCTGATCAACCTATGTATAGCTAAGTATATGGAAACTATGTGCCACACACATACCCCTAGTTTAGGATTTGAGTATATTCAATCTGAACTGAGTATGTAATATATGAATATGATGTCTAACTAAATGTGGGAGTGATCATGACACATATGACATCCAAAAATCTAATAAAATGGTATGAATCTAAGATGTAATTAATTTATCTGAACTAAATATAAACATAAATGCTAAACTTATGACTTTATCTATGCAAATATGTACTATACCTATTGTACTAGTCTAAATGATCCAGACTATCCTCAAGCTAGGACTACTAGATAGTAACACCTTGTAGTAGACAATAATTCCCTATGGTGCTAGTGTCATAATTTGGGTGTTAACATTTACCTAATATATTTTTTGAGTGATATAGAATTAATTATGAATCTTCATTCTAGTTTATGTTTTCCCTAAGTTTGCTATCTAAAAATAAGCCTATGTGCTGAAATGTATCTATGAATAGAAAAGTAGGATCTTGATCTCTATGAAAAACACATGTTAATGCCCCATCTTTTGAGGGTATTTGTGAAACCTATGTAAGGAGTTCCCTATAAAGAAGTAGCTCTATAAAATGTGTTAGCTAGATCATATGCATGATATTCCAATATAATGTACAAACATAACATCAAAATGTAAATGTATCTAAATAGAAGTAGGTAATGTAAGATGCATGTTGTACTCTAAAATTTAAAAAAGGTGTCAATATATACATATTAAATGTATAACATAAAATATGAGTAACTACCTAGGGGAATGGGGCATGATATCCATCATTTTATGTATTTAGGAAGGGTAGATGCATGAGTTCCCTCATGACATTAATAATGTATGTGTGTGTGTGTGTGTGTGTGTGTGTAAAGAAAATACCAGTGTCATGGTCTAGAAGCATATAAGGAAGTAAATATAAAAGCACATGAGGCATGCAAAATATAGGCCAAGGGACCACAACACAAGGGAGATGGGCACACATTACTAAATTTGAGAATGAAGATAGATAATGACATGTTCAAATGTCCACATATGCAAGCAATAAGCAATTTGGTGGAGAGACACATAGAAGGACATGTTTAAATGTCTATATATAGAAACATAAAAAATCACACACAAGGGACATGGGCACATGTCCAAGGCATATAAATAGAGAAGTGGCATAGATTCAAAGAATAATAGAATATTCAAATGACATCAAAGATGGAAGAATCATAAGAACACAATCAAGTCTAATCTAAGAAAACTAGAAATTAAACCATGTATAACTATGTAATAAAAATATATGTAGATATTAGGATGCATATATACTAAGTTTAACTAGTTATAGTCAATAAAAAATATGAGCAATAAGGAAAAATAATAAATATCAAGATAAAACAATGCATAATTAGAATGTATAGTATGTAAAAATAAATCTTGGTTATAAAAATTATGTAAGAGATGACCCCACTAGGTAGATGTATCAAATCTATACACCTAGATTAGTGTAAATTCCCTCAATGGGTATATGATAGTTGGTCTAAATTAGTGTAGTGGAATGGAGTCCCATCTTGAATTTGCAAACAGTCAAGAAGAAAAAGTGCAACTTATGTGTATGATAAAACTAACTATACTAAGATAAATATCAATATGAAATAACTAACAAGTAGTAAAAGTGTAAACATAATAGTACATTCAATCTATAAAATTTTATATTTTTGAAATATTTGAATGCTTTTATATTTTGACATGTTATATTATTTTTTTGTTTTCAAAGTATAAGCTATGTATAAGGAAATGAAAATAAATTATGTACAAGGGAAAAGGGATAGAAGGAAGTATGCACAATGATAAGCACCATACTAACCAACGAGTTTCTTGAGAGACTCACCATCATTGTGACATGTCAAAAAGGATAATTGAGATCATGCATGCAGTATGAAAGGGAAAGTATAAGCCTAGGATGTGTTGTGTTGTATAATCTGAGGTTGAAGCTACTTGAGTAGTGATGTTATGATGTTATTACATTGACTATGATTCCTTGTGAAGTGTAAGGCTCTTATGGACTGATCTAGTAGAATTAGAAGTTATAGGTGATATATTTGCCCTATGCTGATAACCCCTAGATCCCAATATAATTGATCTCATTATAAACTAACTAGAATATGGTCATCAATAATATGTGGCATATCATTAATGTAATGATCTCTCTATTAATGGTCTCCATGGGAGATTATGTGTGCATGCAGGTATAGTATAAGTAGATTTGGCTTGGTTTGAGGACTCTATTGAAAAATATGATGTATGCATATAAGTTATTCTCTATGTTGTAACTAATAACCATGCAATATTTGGTAGTGTTTCTTTAACTTTAATTGGAAATTATGGTAAACTACCTATGGGATAGGAAGAGCATACTCATATGAGACACCTTCAATCTTAACCACCTAGTTAGCATGCATATAGTTTAGGCATCGATGTAATTTAAATGGGATAGATCAAAGCTTATATAACCATGGTGTACCCAATAATAGATTGAATACACCCATACTAGGTACTCCTAGGAATCAACTAGATATGTGTGCTAGTTCAACCTATAATAAAAGCACAATGTCTCTGATCAATATCTAAACATGGCTACTAAAACTACTAATGATTATATTTATGGGGAATATATCCATCTCTATGTAGCCGAAGTGCTATGGGAGTGCCATGGTCTACATGCTTATGCTTGACCCATTACTAACCATAACACTGTGAATAGGATGGTGGCCTATGTATACTCATATGAAGAGTACATGTAAATCTATGTCATCATCCACAATCTCCTACTATGAAAATGTGATAAGTAGTTTAGGTGGCACTATAGTGTGAAACACGGGAATAATGTTATGTAATGGATATGTCTTCTTTGTAAATATATGATATGAATTTAGTGGTAAATGAGCCTAGTATGTATAATTAACACTTGATGTATCCCCTACCTCATTAGTTATATGCTTTGGGAAAGGATATAAAAATATCTTAAGTGCCTTTGCCTCTATTTATTGTTTTAGTTCTTATGTGGGTGTGCCCACATCAATAATATTAGTCTTAGTGAGATATTTTATCTTTTGATTTAAGCTAATACATCTATTTATCATGTGGTCTGGTGTCTTATGACACTCACATAATACAATTGAATCGTAACTCTTTAGAATAGGTCACATTGTATCAACCTATTAATGGGAGTGATAGATATGACATTACATTCTAAAATTTGTTGTAGAACTCATGCTATTGACTCTAAAATATTATTGAAGACTCTGTGGTGAGGAGCAAATAAAACCAATCTAAGAGAAGGTTTAGAAGCTATATTGAATATGGAATTTTGATAAATTTTGTTTTCTATGACCTTAAAATTGTATGGAGGTTTGTTTATACTCTTAATAGTTGATTCTAAACCATTTGTGTACTTGAGTATGCCCATTATTAATAGTTTAACCTCTCTTTCCTTAAATGTGTGGCACATATCCATAAATGTGGGAAGCTTATTGAATAAGATAACTTTGTGCACTAATGGTAATAGACTCTATTTTAATAGATCTTGAAGCTCTTTGTTTGCCATGGGGCTAGTCAATTTAGATAATATTGTTCTATATGGTAAGATATAATTATTGATAGGCTCATTTGAATTTTGATTTAACTATGCTACTTATGTACTTGATATCTTAACACTGATTTTGATAGAGAAGTGTGATAGAAACATATCCTCTAAAGGATAGAATGTCATGATAGACTAATTTGGAAAATAATAGAACCACTATAGGGCATAATCCTTTAGACTAAATGGAAGCAACTTTATAAGAATCCAATCATTGGACACATAGTCCAAGCATATTGTGTGAAAGGCTATGAGGTGATGTTGTAGGTCATCCTTGCCATCATATAATATGAACTTGGGTGCCATGAAACTGAATGACAAAGGAGTTATTACTACGTGATGTGCCAAAGGTGTATGTAAGATAATTTTGGAATCCAAGGCATATGATGGCCTACCTACTTCTTTCTTGAGATGTAACACCTTAGATTGTAGAGTAAAATCCTCCTTTCTCAAGATGTAACACCTTAGATTTTAGAGTGAGATCCTCCTGCATAAGGGATTGTACATCAAGAGTATAATTTTGAGCCATAAGTGGTGTGTCTATCATTAGTGGTTCTATAACAATCTTGAGTTATGTTATCTGAGTTGGTTATGTTTTCCTCACTAAAGGTGTAACAACATTATCAATTGGAAGTGTTAAAGATTGACCATTATTTGTCTTATTCCTAATTTATAATATGGCTTATAGAATCTATCCATGATCAAGGGGTTGTTCCTTAATTTTATCTCTAAATAATTTTAATACCTCATATTTTCTCATCATTATATCATTATCATTAAGTGGAGGTAGTTTGTCTTGATCCTCAATGTGGACCTAATGTTGTTTTTGGTTATTTTGTTCATCCACAGATGTATTATCATTGAATTTCACATAACTAGGATTTGAAGAATTCATATATGAAGTTGTAATAGGTTCTTTGTCCTTATTATAGGTTTGGATAGATGAAATATTAATATGTTTTATATAATTACCACATTGTCTATCACTTCTTCTTAGTGGAAGAGAGATAGTTTTTTTTTTTTTTTTTATAAATGGCATATAGTAAATAAATTTCAATAGGTCTAATTTAATAGAATATATGATTTATAAATAATTAATAGTAATGAATCAAAATAAGAGAAAAAATGATATAAACCCTAAAATTATCTAGGGTTTCTTTTCACCAATTTAAATTATATATAAAATAAATCTAAACTCTAATGTAAATTTGATTTAGTATAGCTAGGTTGTCTACAAAAATTTAAAAAATCATAAGTATGCAATGCTAAATTTATTAGACAAAATTTGGATGAATGCAAGCTAGGGTTTGAAGCAATATTCAAAATAAGACATGTTCACCAAATGATTTAAACTTTTAGGGTTTTACTATGAAAATCCTATGTTTAGATTAAAGGGTGAGATGTCTACAATACTTAAATAAATATGCAATAATTAAGTACTGATTTTTTATATCATATGGTTTATTTTGAATTTATAAAAATAGAAATAAATAGGTATAAATAAATACTTATCTAAAAACTAACTATTATGGAAGATATGGGTTCTGAAAGTTGAGATCTAGGAAGTTCTAAGTGTCATCAAAATGATTTTGGTGTTAGTCTACTCACTAGATAGTAGTAAACAATATGAACAATAGTGCCATGTTTGTGTAGTGTATTTTAGGTGGTGGTAGTATCCCCTTTGAAAAACTATTCATATTTTATAAAAGTACATGTGCCTATGTTTGTAGGTCCTATTCTTATATGCATGAAACTTAGAGCTCTATGTTGTGCTTGGAAAACCTAATTTATTTTGAAAACCCTAATCCTCCTTACATGTATGGCATGAGAAATAATTTTATATTTGTTATTATTTTAGATCAGACATCATCAACACCCCACTATGAATGGAGTTGCCTACACACAAATACTCTGAAGAAGGATCAAATCCAATGTAGATCTTCCACCTAGTACTTGATGCAAGTGGAAGTGAATGATAAAAAGAGAGTGGGCTTAGATTTATTGGATGTGATTGAGCTTTGAAATATTTAAAAAATAGGCTTAGGAATATTATAGATAGTATTATGAAGAAGTAGGGTAGAATGGGGATCAAATACCTTGATTTTGCTCAGCATTATCTTTGGTTTGAATAGCTTTTGAATCTATTTTACATCTAGTGAATAGAGGTGATTTAGACATGTACTTATAGGGTTATATTGCTTATGTAGATAATAAAATGTACTTAGTCTGACTGTAGGAGGGGAACACATTTTAAAAAGTATCTATTGTGAAGAGATAGGGGTAAGGACAGTAGTGCCCACTTGGGGACATTAGCGCCATCAGATTGTAGTGTCCTAAATGTGGCACTAATTTCTGCTTTGCACACTATTGATTAAGTTGGATTGGGGATCTAAGATGATAGTTTTGGGACTATGTTTTAACTGACTATAGGTGATTATCATCTTCTCAATGATTAGAAAAGTGAGTCTAAGGCTATAGAATGCATATAGGGCTAAAAAAGGAATAGAGTAAATCAAATTACACTCTTAACATCCATTTACCACTTTCAGGTGATTATAGTTATGTTATTTAGTTATAAATTGGTTGTATCTTTCTTTTATATTGTTGTATACATTTTATATTTTCTAGTAAGTACAAATGTAAATAATTATTATTTAATAAGTGATGTGATCTTTTTATAGTGATCATTGAAACTATTATTCAGATATCTAGTTCTATGTTGTTTTTTAAAAGAAGATTCATTGTTTAATTTATATATGATAAGTATTTATTATTCCTTTAAGGAGAATAAATAGTTTAGAACACTATTATTTATTTTAGTGATATGATGTTCTTTTTTTATATTCATCATTAGATGGAAATTAATATACCTTATTGACAGGATACTTTTGGTTGATTGATATAATTGTGAGTTATAGTCTAATAAAGTAACTCCTAAAGTATTTAGACACATTGCTCTCATGTGATTGGAATTATTTTCATAGCATATTATATAGAAGTTATGTCTTATATATTTTTATAATTTTTTAATTTTGTAAGATTTTTCTAAGTTGTAGAATTGGTATAATAAAAGGGGGAATGCTATATTATTTTCAATTTTGTTGGGTTCATTAGAAATATTTTATTATTATTTTCAAGAATGAAGGTGTTAGTTCATGATTTTGTATATTTTTAGCATAAATTGTTTTGATATATAGATAGATATTTATAAATCAGGATGAGACTTAAAATATAATTTGAATATTAGTTGTAACGAGTTCATTTATATTATTATTAAGGATAGTTTATATTGTTGACTGATCTTGTTGTCATTGAAATATTATAAGTTTCACAAAAAATATTGAAGATAATCTTGACATTGATATAGATGGCTTACCCTTTCATTTAATTTGCTTGTTGATTATTATACTAAGTTAACGGATGTTTAAAAGTCTTAAATGACTAAGAAGGAAATTTATAATAAGTCATAATTTGTAATTCTAATAAATGAGAAGAGTTTGGATGAATTTATATTTTTTTAAATAAAGGTACAAGTTCATTGAATAGGTGGTCAACAAAATGATGAATGTCTAACATAAGAAAGTTAAATCTATAAAGGTCTTCAAGAAATTATCTAAATGCTCAACTTGAAAAGCATAAGCATGTTTCTATGAACATCAATAATCTAATTAATTCTTAAGGGATTGTTTGATGTTTGTTCATTATTTATATTGATCTAATAGACCTAATGAGTAATGTATGCTACATATAGTAAGTTATTACTATATTATATTGCTAGATGGTCAAATACAACATTATCTATTAGATAATTATAGTTTTGATTAATTTAGATTATCTTGATATATTTATTGAATGTTACCATTATAAAGTCATGAGAGTAGTCATCCTAGTTCAATTGATGGTGGCATAAGTACCTATCCCTAATTGATGACATTGGACTTCAAGTGACATGTATTGACGAATGAATGTCAAATATATTGCATTGTTTTTCTTTTGGAAATAATTTGGAATCTCAATTTTTTTTTAAAAAAAAAGGGGGTAAAAATAATATTAATAAGAAAAAAGTATTACAAGAAGAATGGGGGGCAGAAACCCCCAGAAGAAAGTAGCATAAACTGAAGAAATAGGCACATGCCCAACTAGACAATATTATGAACCTCCCTATCAGCCTCCAAAATTCTTTCCAAATAAGAATGCAATGGTGGGGGGAGAGATCCCCAATCCTCAATGTTTTCACCATCCAAATGGTTAGATGCCCATTTAGCCAAAAAATCCACTGCCCTATTCCATTCTCACAGAACATGAGCAAAAGTAACGCTATCCATAAGTGAGCAAATCTGCAAAATCTATTGCACAATTAGAGATAGTTGTCAATTGACGTCCACCACTTTCCTCTTTATGAGCAGGTTAATCAAGACTTGAGAGTTTGATTTGTAGATAATCATATGCCAGCCTAATGCTTGGGCCTTTTCAAGGGCATAAAGAATGGCCTGACCTTCCATCATGTTAATGGTTTACAGTCCCTTAAGAATTGCAAAAAGGAAAATCATCGTACCTTCAAAATCCCTTCCTATCCCTCCAATACCTATGGGTCCCAGATTACCTTTAGAGGAACCATCCATATTGATCTTGAGAACCCCACTAGGGGGCATTGCCACAGACCAATCTTGAGAATCTACTCCTTAACCTACTTGCTCCTCCTAACACACACTGACTTACCAATTAACTGCTGGAATCCTAGTCATGCCACCACCTAAGCATCCTATTTAGTCAAAGGAAGGTAGATCATGCTCTTTGATTAGATGGTTTCTTAGATCATCCCATCACTTTTTGCCATACTTGCTGCACCATGACCCTCACCCCCCAAAAAATTCACCTATTTTCTCAAGCCATATCTACTAGAATAGAAAAATGGGGCCGCCCAGCCATATGTCCTACAAGAAGGGCATCCTTGAGGGGGGTTCTCCCAATCCATTCTAGAAATCAACCATAAATTGAGCATGAAGACATGGGCATTGCTAAACATTCCACTGATAATGCCAACGTTGTAAGGCAAAGGTGCATCACAAAAAAATGTGTACTGAATCTTCCTCAGTTGCTCTACACATAACACACACTGAAGGGCCTTGGAAACCTCTCTTCCAGAGATTTCCCTAGGTCAAGCACCTATTCCAAGCCAACATCCAAGCAAAATAGTTGCATTTAGGCCATGTGAAATTATTCCAAACCTGTCTCCACCAATGCACTTCCCCTACCCAATCTCTGAAGAAGTAAACCCTGATATCCAGATGAAACTATGTAAGATCCCTTGGGATTAGGAGACCAAGCTAGCTCATCCTTCTCTTGAAGAGGACTACAATGATGCCTAGAAAGGATGCTCAATAGCTCCTCATTCTCTTCTTGCATCCCATTAATAGGCCAAGTTTAGGGAGCTTTCTAGTGAGCTACCTCCACTTGTCCTTATGTAATGTAAACTTTGAAGTCACTCACCTGAGACTAGCTAGCATCAAGGAATCTCTAATAAAGGTTCAATAAATTTAGAAATTGAGAAATGATGGGAGGATATCCATCCCAAGAGTTAGACCAAAAGAGATCCTTGGATTCCTATTTACTAATTCAGAATAAGCCATTCTTGATGAGAGCAGCCACTTTTTTGAGAGTACCCCATATTACCAAACCTTTCCCAATAAGCAGATAGCAACGAATGTCCCTTTGAATGGTTTCAAAGTAGTACTTGTATGAGAGAATTTTGGCCCAAGCTTTGTCTTGTTCAATGCACCATCATAAATAAAGTTTGGCTACCAAAGTAATACCATTTAAGTCCCTCTACCTTAGACTGAGCCTGGCATATTGTTTGGGGCTGCAGACAATCTCCCATCTAATAAGGCTCCATTTAGTGGAGTTTAGACTACTAGCCCATAATAATTGTCTGGTAACCAAATCAAACTCCTTAACAAATCCCATCAAGGAAACCTAGAGCATACACCTATAAATGGGTAAATCCTACACCATAGATTGGATAAGTTGAACCTAACCCACAAAAGATAACCACCTGTGTGTCCAATGATTCACTTTCACTCAAAATTTATCCAAAATAGTTTTCCAAGATTCTTTGGATGTACAACTAGCTAAGATAAGGATACCCAAGTAAATCAAGGGGGGAGTCCCAATCTAAAAATGTATAGTCCTCATGATTTACTGCTAAATAGGGCCTAGAGTATTGAAAAAGAAGATGGATGACTTATCTTCATTGACCTTTTGTCCCGAGGCCATTAGATGAAAATCTAACACCCTATGTAAATTAGTAGCTTTAGTCATTATGGACATGCCCATAAGGGCAGTGTCATCAGCAAATTATAGGTGTGATTACACCGGCAATTCCCTTCCCCATCAACATCCTTAGATATGTCCTTCCTCTCTATTCCTGCTGATCAATCGCCCCAAACCTTCAACAAGGAGAAGAAAAAGGTATGGAGATAGATGATCACCTTGTCACAGCCCTTTTGTAGCACCAAAAAGCTTCGTGTGTTCTCCATTGATAAGCATTGAGAAAGAAGCTGAGGAAATACAGCTCATGACCCATTGAGTCCATTCATCTGCAAAGACAAAAGCATGAAGAACCTTCCACAGGAATGACCATCTGTCCCTATCAAAGGCTTTGGCCATGTCTAATTTAATGAACATTGCCTTATCTTTTGAGTTGGCCATGGAGTGAATGGACTCAACAACAATAATGATACCAACGAGGATTTGCTTGCCTTCCATAAAACCACTCTACTCTTTTGAGATTACAACACTCAACCCTCTTTTTAACTTATCTCCAATGATTTTAGATATAATTTTGTAAACCACATTCCAAAGGGATATAGGGCATAATTGACTTAGCCTATTAGCACCTTTGCATTTGGGTATGAGAGAAAGATAGGTTACATTTGTAGCCTTAAGAATTTTCTTATTCTATTGAGAATATTGGACAATAGCTAAAAGGTTGAGTTTGATGATATCCCAAAATTCTTGGTAGAATTTAGTTGGGAAGCCATCAGGTCCAACCACTTTCCCTTTTTTCATCTAAATAATGGTTTCCTCAAGCTCTCTAAGTGTGATTGGTTTCATTAAATTTTCATTCATTTCACATGTCACCAATGACAGAATGCAGAAGAGAACCTGAGCTTCTTCCTGAGATTCCCCATTAGCATCTTCCTTGAAGAGTGTAGAGAATTACTTTACTACCTCCTCTAAAATTATTGAAAAGGATTTAAGCCACTCACTGCTTTCATTGACTAGGGCTGAAATAGAATTGCCATGTCTCCTAGCTTTAGATGAATTGAATAAAAATGATGTATTTCTATCCCCCTCCTAGAGCCATTTGACCCATGCTTTCTGCTTCCAAAAAATTTCCTCTTGTAGCTCGTATTCCTCCAAGTCTTTCACAGCTTGTGTTTCTTCTTGAAGCAAGTCTTCAGTCAGTCCTTCTTCCCTTATTATTCTCATGATACCATCGAGCTTGGTTTGTGCAGTAGCCTTAACATGGAAAATGTTCCCAAAACTTTGGTGATTCCACTACTTGAGCTTGTACTTCACATATTGTAGTGTTTTGGAAAAAATTTACATTTTCGTACCACGGGCAGCCCTACCCCAATGCCACCAATTGGAAACACACTCATGTATAGATTGATCTCATAGCCACATGAGTTGAAATCTAAAGGAAGGAGAGCCTGGGTGATACTATGAGACACTATTAAGCTTGATTAGCTAATGGTCCGATCCTCTCTAGTCCAAAATTTTAGACCTTGTAGACCACATACCTCCAACCCAAAAAGCTATGACCATAAAATGGTCAAGTCTCTCAGCATTGCAATGCTTCCCACTCTTGTGGTTGTTCCAGGTAAACTATCCATTATTGGGCCTAATGTCAACTAAATTCAAGATTTCAATGTAGTCTCGCATGAGCAAAGCAGATGGGTCTAGCCTTGATGTGCCACCACTCTTTTCAGTCAAATCAAGAATAACATTAAAATCACCTACCATTATCCAAGGGTGGAAGGGGGCGAAGCTACGAACAAAACTTATGTGGCCCCATAAAGAGTTTTTACCCTACCAATCATTGGGAGCATAGATATTAGAGAAGAGAATGACTTCCCCCATCTCAAAGCTAGAAGCAATCATAGCCATGGAGTACTTAGAAGTTAGCCAGCCTATGAGGCCAATATTTCATGGCTTCCACAGACAAGCTAGTCCTCTTGAGTATCTGGTAGTGCCAATGCATTGGCATTCTCCTTGCCACCACAACATGGGTGTAATTTTGGACATGTCTTCAATTGAAAGCTTAGTTTCTTACAAGAAAAGGACATTCGGCTTACAAATTTTAATCAAGTTGTGAACAACATTTTGTCTAGGGCTGTTGTTTAAACCCCTTACATTCTAAGATATTATAATCATTTTAGAGAGCTCAAAAAGTGTGCATCTAGAGTCTTTACTGACCCTGACTCCACCAAAGTCTCTCCCATTAGCTTGATCTTTTCTTGGTCCTTTTTTTCTACCAAGCTTGCTAGATTTTTCTTCCTGATATTTCTTAAGGTCTTTTTGCACATGTCCAAGATGAGGAAAAGATTTACTGCTTCATGCTGTGCCTGGGTCCCTAATTTTCTCAATAAGGGGCATATTTCAATCTTCTTTAAGGGGAACAACTGAGGAAGCCATTCCTTTTAAAATTATTAGCTGCTGGTCCATATCCATATGACAATCTCTAGCATCTTGTTTTTCAGTTAAAGCCCCTGAATTATTGGTCTCCTGAGCTGGTCCCTCAATCCCTTGGTCAAAAATTGTCAACCCAAGATTCACCTACTACTAATTAAGGTCATCCAATATATCAAATCTATTGAGCAAGTCATCTAATTGTCTTTCCTTCAAGGACCATTTTTGGCCTCTATTTCTATATTGGCCTTTAACTAGCATAAAACCATTAGTTTTAGGCATCTCATGTGGAATCAAACCCCTTTCCTTGTTAGTACCAGAAGGAGTGTAAGTAGATTGAGCTAGCTAAGGTGCAGTAGATTTTGAGGTGGGACACCATTTTTACAAATGCCCATAAGCATGACATAGATGATAGTAGAAAGGGAGGGTTGCATAATCCAATTGTTGTACCCATTAAAAAGGACCCTCACTCATTTCAACAGCATCTGGCAATGGCTTACTAAGATCAATTCCCACACAAATGCAGGCATAAGTCATTACCTTTTTCCCTAGGAGTGACATTGAGGAACCTACTGGCCTTCCTAGCAAGGATGCAAGCAAATGGAGAGTGTCTTCTTGACATCATTCCAGAAGAAAGTGGTGCAGACACACCCATACTAAGACACAGTTTGATAGTTCATCTAAAGGTATGAAACTAACATGCCAAGGCTTGATAAACAGTCCCACTTGATTATGGAAGTAAGGACCTCCAACAAAAACTTGTTAACAATCTATTATACAGGTAAAAGTGACCATGAAATATCTATTAGCCAATAATATAATATCCATATCTCCTTTTGATGCCCATGTCCTCTGAGCCCATGCTTTCAATAATAACAGTGACATCTTAAGCCCCAAAAACATGTAGTATGAGTGATTGGAATAGTATTCAATGTCTTTAAGAATCATTTCCATTAGTATGGCCAGCCTGGGCCTCTTCTTGCATCTTTCCAGATAGCCGTTGACTTTGGGGATCTGCATACTTGGTTGCTCAAGAGTAGAAAAATAAACTAAACCTTATAAAAGTGGAGCCTTCCCACTGTTGCATGCTCTCTGGGACACCTGCTGCAGTCCAAGCGCTTCCCTGTAGCTGTGCCCTACTTTCTGCCCTGTCACGTCCTACCCTATCGCGTCCTCCTGCTCACTTTCATCCATCATGCGACATCGGTTCATTCCTTGGAATCTCAACTCTTACTACTCATATAATTTTTTAAAACATTAAATGCAAAAACATACTATGATGATTATTTTCACCAATTTAAATTATATATAAAATAAATCTAAACTCTAATGCAAATTTGATTTAGTATAGCTAGGTTGTCTAAAAAAATTTAAAAAATCATAAGTATGCAATGCTAAATTTATTAGACAAAATTTGGATGAATGAAAGCTAGGGTTTGAAGCAATATTCAAAATAAGACATGTTCACCAAATGATGTAAACTTTTAGGGTTATACTATGAAAATCATATGTTTAGATTAAAGGGTGAGATGTTTACAATACTCAAATAAATATACAATAATTAAGTACTAATTTCTTATATCATATGGTTTATTTTGAATTTATAAAAATAGAAATAAATAGGTATAAATAAATACTTATCTAAAAACTAACTATTATGGATGATATGAGTTCTGAAAGTTGAGATCTAGGGAGTTCTAAGTGTCATCAAAATGAATTTGGTGTTAGTCTACTCACTAGATAGTAGTAAACAATATGGACAATAGTGTCATGTTTGTGTAGTGTACTTTAGGTGGTGGTAGTGTCCCCTTTGCAAAACTATTCATATTTTATAAAATTACATGTGCCTATGTTTGTAGGTCCTATTCTTATGTGCATGAAACCTAGAGCTCTATGTTGTGCCTGGAAAACCTAATTTAGTTTGAAAACCCTAATCCTCCTTACATGTATGGCATGAGAAATAATTTTATATTTATTAGTAGGTTGGATCAGACATCATCAACACCCCACTATGAATAGAGTTGCCTACACACAAATACTCTGAAGAAGGATCAAATCCAATGTAGATCTCCCACCTAGTACTTGATGCAAGTGCAAGTGAATGATAAAAAGAGAGTGGGCTGAGATTTATTGGATCTGATTGAGCTTTGAAATATTTGAAAACTAGGCTTAGGGATATTATAGATAGTAGTATGAAGAAGTAGGGTAGAATAGGGATCAAATACCTTGATTTTGCTCAGCATTATCTTTGGTTTGAATAGCTTTTGAATCTATTTTACATCTAGTGAATAGAGGTGATTTAGACCTGTATTTATAGGGTTATATTGCTTATGTAGATAAGAAAATGTACGTAGTCTGACTGTAGGAGGGGAACACATTTTAAAAAGTATCTATTGTGAAGAGATAGGAGTAAGGATAGTAGTACCCAATTGGGGACATTAGTGCCATGTGATTTTAGTGTCCTAAATGTGGCACTAATGTTTGCTTTGCACACTATTGATTAAGTTGGATTGGGATCTAAGATGATAGTTTTGGGACTATGTTTTAACTTACTATAGGTGATTGTCATCTTCTCAATGATTAGAAAAGTGAGTCTAAGGCTCTAGAATGCATCTAGGGCTAAAAAAGGAATAGAGTAAATCAGATTACACTCTTAACATCCATTTACCACTTTTAGGTGATTACAGTTATGTTATTTAGTTATAAATTGGTTGTATCATTCTTTTATATTGTTGTATACATTTTTATATTTTCTAGTAAGTACAAACATAAAGAATTATTGTTTAATAAGTGATGTGATCTTTTTATAATGATCATTGAAACTTTTATTCAGATATCTATTGCTATGTTGTTTTTTAAAAGAAGATTCATTGTTTAATTTATATATGATAAGTATTTATCATTCCTTTAAGGAGAATAAATATTTTAGAACACTATTTTTTATGTTAGTGATATGATGTTCTTTTTTTATATTCATCATTAGATGGAAATTAATATACCTTATTGAGAGGATACTTTTGGTTGATTGATGTATTTGTGAGTTATAGTGTTATAAAGTAATTCCTAAAGTATTTAGGCACATTGCTCTCATGTGATTGGAATTATTTTCATAGCATATTATATTGAAGTTATGTCTTATATATTTTTATAATTTTTTAATTTTGTAAGATTTATCTAAGTTGTAGAATTGGTATAATAAAAGGGGGAATGCTATATTATTTTCATTTTTGTTGGGTTCATTAGAAATAATTTTTTATTATTTTCAAGAATGAAGGTGTTAGTTCATGATTTTGTATATTTTTAGCATAAATTGTTTTGATATATAGATAGATATTTATAAATCAGGATAAGGCTTAAAATATAATACGAATATTAGTTGTAACGAGTTCATTTATATTATTATTAACGATAGTTTATATTGTTGACTGATCTTGTTGTCATTGAAATATTATCAGTTTCACAACAAATATTGAAGATAATCTTGACATTGATATAGATGGTTTACCCTTTCATTTAATTTGCATGTTGATTATTATACTAAGTTAACGGATGTTTAGAAGTCTTAAATGACTAAGAAGGAAATTTATAATAAGTCATAATTTTTAATTTTAAAAAATGAGAAGAGTTTGGATGAATTTATATTTTTTTAAAATAAAGGTACAAGTTCATTGAATAGGTGGTAAAAAAAATGATGAATGTCTAACATAAGAAAGTTAAATCTATAAAGGTCTTCAAGAAATTATCTAAATGCTCAACATGAAATGCATAAGCATGTTTCTATGAACATCAATAATCTAATTAATTCTTAAGGGATTGTTTGATGTTTGTTCATTATTTATATTGATATAATAGACCTACTGAGTAATGTATGTTCCATATAGTAAGTTATTACTATATTATATTGCTAGATGGTCAAATACAACATTATATATTAGATAATTATAATTTTGATTAATTTAGATTATCTTGATATATTTATTAAATGTTACCTTTATAAAGTCATGAGAGTAGTGATCCTAGTTCAAATAATGGTGGCATAAGTACCTAGCCCTAATTGATGACATTAGACTTCAAGTGACATGTATTGATGAATGAATGTCAAATATATTGCATTGTTTTTCTTTTGTGAATAATTTGGAATCTCAACTCTTTTTTTTAAAATAGAAAAGGGGTAAAAAAAATATTAATAAGAAAAGAGCATTAAAATAAGAATAGGGGCAAAAAACCCCAAAAGAAAGCAGCATAAACTGCAAAACTAAGCACACACCCAACTAGACAATATTATGAACCTCCCTATCAGCCTCCAAAATGTTTTCCAAATCAAAACACAATAGTGGGGGGAGGGATCCCCAATACTCAATGTTTTCACCATCCAAATGGTCAGATGCCCATTTAGCCAAAAAATCCACTGCCCTATTCCATTCTCATGAAATATGAGCAAAATTAACGCTATCCATAAGCGAGCAAATCCACAAAATTTGTTGCACAATCAGAGATAGTTGCCAATTGATGTCCACCACTTTCCTCTTGATGAGTAGGTTAATCAAGACTTGAGAGTCTAATTCACATATAATCTTATGCCAACCTAATGCCTGGGCCTTCTCAAGGGCATAAAGAATGGTCTGACCTTCCATCATGTTAATAGTTTATAGCCCCTCAGGAACCACAAAATGGAAAATCACCGTACCTTCAAAATCCCTTCTTATCCCTCCAATACCTATGGTCCCAGATTACCCCTAGAGGAACCATCTATATTTATCTTGAGATTCCCAATAGGGGGCATTACCATTGACTAGTCCTAAGAATCTACTCCTTGACTTGCTTGCTCCTCCTGACACACATTGACTTGCCAGTTAACTGCTGGAATCGAAGTCGTGCCACCACATGAGCATCTTGTTTAGTCAAAGGAAGGTAGATCATGCTCTTTACTTGGATGGTTTTTTAGATCATCCCCATCACTTTTTGTAATACTTGATGCACCATGACCCTCACCCCCCAAAAAAATCACCTATTTCACTCAAGCCAGATCTGCCAGAATAGAAAAATGGGCACCGAACCATATGTCCTATAAGAAGGGCATCCTTGAGGGGGGTTATCCCAATACATTCTAGAAATTAACCATAAATTGAGCATGAAGACATGGGCACTGCCAAACATCCCACCAATAATGCTAGAGTTGCAAGGCAAAGGGGCATCACAAAAAAAGGTGTGATGAATCCTCCTCAGCCGCTCCACACATAACACATACTAAAGGGCCTTGGAAACCTCTCTTCCAGAGATTATCCTAGGTCAAGAACCTATTCCAAGATAGAATATAAACAATATAGTTGCATTTAGGCCATGTGAAATTATTTTAGGCCTATCTCCACCAATGCACTTCCCCCTGCCCAATCTCTGAAGAAGTAAAGCTTGATATCCAGATGAAACTATGTAAGATCCCTTAGGATTGGGAGACCAAGCTAGCTCATCCTCCTTCTGAAGAGGACTACAACGATGCCTAGAAAGGATGCTCAATAGCTCCTCATTCTCTTCTTACATCCCATTAATAGGCCAAGTGTTGGGAGCTTTCCCCACGCTACCTCCACTTGTCCTGTCACTCACCCGAGACCAGCCATCATCAAGGAATCTATAACAAAGGTTAAATAAATATAGAAATTGAGAAATGATGGGAGGATATCCATCCCAAGAGTTAGACCAAAAGAGAGCCTTGGATCCCTATTTACAAATCTAGAATAAGCCATTCTTGATGAGAGTAGCCCCTTTTTTTAGAGTACCCCATATTACCAAACCTTTTCCAATAAGTGGATAGCTATGAATGTCCCTCTGATTAGTTCTAGAGTAGTACTTCTATGAGATAATTCTAGCCCAAGCTTTGTCTTGTTCGGTGCACCATCACTAATAAAATTTGGCTGCCAAAGAAATACCATTTAAGTCCGTCTACCTCAGACTGAGCTCGCCATATTGTTTAGGGCTTCAGACAATCTCCCATCTAATAAGGCTCCATTTAGTGAAGTTCAGACTACTAGCCCATAATAATTATTTGGTAACTGAATCAAACTCCTTAACGAATCCCATTAGGGAAACTTGGAGCATACACCTATAAATGGGTAAATCCTACACCACAAATTGGATAAGTTGAACCTAGCCCGCAAAGGATAACCACCTATGTGTCTAATGATTCACTTTCACTTGAAATTTCTCCAAAATAGTCTACCAAGATTATTTAGATGTACAGCTAGCCGAGATAGGGATACCCAAGTAAATCAAGGGGGGAGTCCCAATCTAAAAATGTAGAGTCGTCATGATCCATTACTGAACAGGGCCCAGAGTATTGAAGAAGAAGATGGATGACTTATCTTCATTAACCTTTTGTCTTGAGGCCATTAGATAAGCATCTAACACCCTGTGTAAATTAGTAGCTTTAGTCATTGTGGCCATGCCCATAAGGGCAGTGTCATCAACAAATTGTAGGTGTGATTACACCAGCAATTCCCCTCCCCATCGCCATCCTTGGATATGTCCTTCCTCTATATTCTTATTGATCAACTACCCCAAACCTTCAGCATGGAGAATAAAAAGGTATGGAGCTAGAGGATCACCTTGTCGCAGCACTCTTATAGCACCAAAAAGCTTTGTGTGTTCTCCATTGATAAGCACTGAGAAGGAAGCTGAGTAAATGTAGCTCATGACCCATTGAGTCCATTCATCTGCAAAGCCAAAAGCATGAAGAACCTTCCACAAGAATGACCATCTAACCCTATCAAAGGCTTTGACCATGTCCAATTTAATGAACATCACCTTATCTTTTGAGCTGGCCATGGAGTGAATGGACTCAACAATAATAATGATACCATCCAGGATTTGCCTGACTTCCACAAAACCACTCTGGTCTTCTGAGATCATAGCAGTCAGCCCTCTTTTTAACCTATCTAAAATGATTTTATATATAATTTTGTAAACCACATTGCAAAGGGATATAGGAAAGAATTGACTTAGCCTATCAGCACCTTTGCATTTGGGTATGAGAGAAAGATGGGTCACATTTGTAGCCTTAAGCATTTGCTTATTCCACTAAGATTCTTGGACAATAGCTCAAAGGTCAAGTTTGCAGATATCCTATAATTCTTGGTAGAATTTAGCTAGGAAGCCGTCAGGTCTAGCCACTTTCCATTTTTTCATCTGAATAATGGTTTCCTCAAGCTCTCCAAGTGTGATTGGTTTCATTAAATTTTCATTCGTTTCACATGTCACCAATGACAAAATGTAGAAGAGAAATTGAGCTTCTTCTTAAGATTCCCCATTAGCATCTTCCTTGAACAGAGTAGAGAAGTACTACACTACCTCCTCTAAAATTAACAAAAAGGAGTTAAGCCACTCACCTCTTTCATTGACCAAGGCTGAAATAGAATTGCCATTTCTCTTGGCTTTAGATGAATTGAAGAAAAAGGATGTATTTTTGTCCCCCTCTTGGATCCATTTGACCCAAGATTTCTACTTCCAAAAAACTTCCTCTCGTAGCTCGCATTCCTCCAGGTCTTTCATAGCTTTTGTTTCTTCTTGTAGTAAGTCTTCAGTCAGTCCTTCTTCCCTTATTATTCTTGTGATACCATCGAGCTTGGTTTGTGTAGTAGCCTTAGCATGGAAATGTTCCCAAAACTTTGGTGATTCCACCGCTTGAGCTTGTATTTCACATATTGTAGTGTTCTAGCAAAAATATACATCCCCATACCATGGGTAGGCCTATCCCAATGCCACCAATTAACAACACACTCACGTAGAGATTGATCCCATAGCCACATGAGTTGAAATTTGAAGGAAGGAGAGCATGGGTGATACTGTAAGACACTATTAAGCTTGATGGGACAATGGTCTGATCCTCTCCAGTCTAAAATTTTAGACCTCATAGACCACATACCTCCAACCCAAAAAGCTAAGACCAGAAAATAGTCAAGTCTCTCAGCAATGCAATGTTTCCCACTCTTGTAGTTATTCTAGGTAAACTATCCATTATTGGGCCTGATGTCAACTCAATTCAAGATTTTAATGTAGTTGTGCATGAGCAAAGCAAATGGGTCTAGCCTTGACGTGCCACTACTCTTTTCAGTCAAATCAAGAATACCATTAAAATCACCTACCATTATCCAAGGGTAGAAGGGGGCCAGGCTACGGACAAAACTTATGTGGGCCCATAAGGAGTTTTTACCTCACCAATCATTGGGAGCATATATATTGGAGAAGAAAATGACTTCCCCCATCTCAAAGCTAGAAGTAATCATAGTCATGGAGTACTTATAAGTCAGCTAGCCTATGAGGCCAATCTTTCATGGGTTCCACAAACAAGCTAGTCCTCTTGAGTATCTGGTAGCTCCAATGCATTGACATTCTCCTTACCACCACAACTTGGGTGCAAATCTGGACATGTCTACAACTAAAATCTTAGTCTCCTAAAAGAAAAGGACATCTGGCCTGTGACTTTTAATTAGGTTGTGAATAACATTTTGTCTGGGGCTGTTGTTTAAACCCCTTACATTCGAAGATATTATAATCATTTCAGAGAGCTCAAAAAGTGTGCATCAAGAGTCTTTACTAACCCTAACTCCACCAAAGTCTCTGTCATGTCCCCTTCTAGTTGACATCTTTTTGAGTGGATGATTAGCCTATTATGTGACCCTCGTAGGCTGATGGGATGGATAGAGGGTCTTGATGGAGCTGGGCTTGCCTTTCGTTCAAGCTCTTTTGGACATGAATTAAGGGAGATATTAATATTTGATTGATTTAATCAAATATTAATTATTTGGTTTAATTTTAATTAAATATAAAATAATTATTAATTATTAATTTTTCTGTCTAATTTTAAGACCCTAATTCTAATTTAAGAAGCCCTAAGTCTAATTTAAGGAAGTCTAATTTTAGCAAGCACACCTTTGGAGGGTATAAGGGTTTCTCATGGGAGAGAGTTTGTATTATGATTGATTATTGATTTTGATATTGAAGAATGCTTCTGTGAAGACTGAGCCAAGGGTTCTAGGATTCCATTTGCATTAAAGAACATCAACTCTTCATTGTGTGCGATTCAGAGGTTGTGAGAGATCAGTTGATCTATTGCCAAATTGAGAGATAACTTCATACAAAAGTTATCATAGTGGTTTTACAAGTTTGAGAGATAAATTCATATAGAAGCTATCACAAGGGTTCACAGGTATTGCTTTATTTTTGGTTTTTGATTCAAGAATTATCTAGATATAGATCTTTTGTATCAGCCCATAGTTCTTCAGATCAGGATCAAGCATACAGGTTGTGCTATATTGGTGGCTATATAAAGTCTGTACAAATTCATGAAAATCTGTACACATCAGCAGAAAGATCAGACACCGACATCAGCAGGAAGAGACCTATAGAGACTGACATTGGCTGACCTCTCACCAACATCGGCAGGTTAACAACTCTAGTCGACCGACGATGGTAGTATACCCAACATCAGCGACTGTGTTTTCGACACAGTAGGTTGAGATGTACCAGATCCATATTTCTTTCCCAATTTGTAGAACACTCAAGCTATTAAGGCTGTACTTTCAATATTTTTTATATACTTGATAGAGGACCTCTATTGTAAGCATATGAGCAAATAAATAAGAGATTATACTGTGATTTATTTTATCTATTTGAAGATATTTTGTAGAAATACAGAAAAGCAACTCAATAATATTCAGTTTCAAATTTCAAGGGAAAAGGGGATATTACAGTGGTATCAGAGCTAAATCCTGCCATCCTGAGGGTTTGATAATTTTATGTAGCCACAAGAGTTGGGACCATAGAGGTATAACACACGTAGTAGAGCCTTGCTTGAAGGTACCCAGGTGTTAGAACAACAGCCAATTATCATGAGTGATAGACGTGAGAGTAGCCCACCTAGGGGCCACTGACATAATGATGATCTAGGTACCAAAGAATCCTACCGTGAGATGACATAGGCACTACATGCACTTACTACTATGATAAGGAGGATGAACGCACCTGATAGACAGAATGGGGAAAAATGAGATAACAAGAGTGCTATAGTTAATCAAAGACCCCAGCAGGCCCACTCCAGAACAACCAATAGACCTACATGTCCTACATTTGTTCAAGAGGAACAAAAAGTTCCAATAGAAGAGGAGGCAGAGGATTCCTAATTTGCAGATGTTCTCATGGGTGCAAGTGATGAGTGGGACTTATTAGCTCCTCACATTTGGGAAAATATGTCCTTTGATCCTTTTATTAATTTGAGGAGAGAGCACTACATATTGGTTAGACAAGATGGGAGACCCAGACACCAGAACAATGATTTGAAGCATGCTACGAGCAGGCTCACACTAGCAACGTTTTACGGTAGTGGTAAGGTGACAACACAGGCCTGGGTTAGTAAGTTAGATACATTTCTCACATTGTGACTAATGGCTGAGGGAGACGCTATCAGATATGCGACACTACATCTTGAGGGAGTAGCTCATGATTGGTGGCACCACGGGATGGTGACACTCCATCATGATCAGATCACATCTTATCAGAGGTTTATGGATAGGCTGGTGGATCATTTTGATAGGAAGGATCTAGAATCATATTTTTGAGAGTTGGCACAATTGTGCCAGAGTGGCAGTCTAGAGTCTTACATTGGTGACTTCCAGAAGTTATCAATTATGGTTCCTAACATTTCAGAGAGGTGACTTGTAGTACTCTTCATGGAGGGATTGACAGAACCATTGAGAGGTTGGATCAAAGGCTTTGATCCTCCTTCATTACAAGAAGCTATGAAGAAGGCGCGTAGTATGGAGATGGCAACCCCATCAAGTAGATCTAACTCAAGAGGTACCTCTTCATCCAGGGATAGTAAGGGCTTCAACAGGAATAGAGAAAGACCAGGTTTCAACATAGATAAATTAGGTGTTAAGAATGATTCAAAGGCTGACCCAGTAGCACCACCTTTGGATAGAGAGGCTCTTAATGATCTACACAGGAAGAAGTTTTGTTTCTACTGCAAAGGCCCCTATGATGCTAATCACGATTGTATTTTGAGGCCTAAGGGCAAAGCAAATTGGGTGATGTGGGCCTATTATGAGGATGAGGAATCAGAAGATTCTAAACATCATGATTGTTCTGAGGAGCCAGAGGTTGAGGCTTTAGAGCCTAGGGTAGAGATAGAGTCAGAGCTCTACATTCAGGAGGCATGAGGGATCATTCAGACTCCATGGAGTTTTGGCAGGATAGAGGGTCATCACCCTTCTTGACATGGGAGCCACACATAATTTTATTGATACTAGATTTGTGGAGAAGCATGGACTCACCAGAAAAGAGTTTGAGGGCATTAGAGTTAAGGTAGCTGATGGTTACACCCTTAGGTGTGAATAGATGATCAGAGATCTCCCATTGCGCTTGAACAACTATGAGTTCAAGGCTGATTATTATGTGGTGAACATGGGGGATATAGATTTGGTATTGGGTATGAAGTGGCTTCATTCCCTTGAGGTAGTCACTCTTTGTCTTAAGGACATGGAGATCCATTTTGATGTTGATGGGAAGACTCACATTCTTAAAGCAATACAAGACAACAACATCAAAACTATTTCTTTACATCGGATGGAGAGGCTCATGAGACACAACATGGTAGAGTGGGCAGCCGAGTGTACATTGGCACCAATATAGGAGGGACAACGGAAGACCGAGTATCATCCTGACATTCAACAGTTGAGGGTCAAGCATGATAAGGTATTTAGTGATATTTCACCAGGGAGACCTCTAGACAGGGGCATAGAGCACATTATTAAGATTGAGGAGGGTGCTAAGCCCATTATGACTACTCCTTATCGACATCCCAAGCAGTTGAATGATGAGATCAAAAAAAAATTAAGGAGTTACTTGCTATGGGTCACATTTGGCCTAGCAAATCACCATTCGCATCTTCGGTTGTATTGGTGAAGAAGAAGGATGGCACCTTATGCATGTGCATTGACTATAGGGCCCTAAATAACAAAAACATTAAGAAAAGGTATCCAATACCTCGTATTGATGAGCTTATTGATGAGCTCCATGGTGCATGTTACTTCACGAAGATAGACTTAAGGTTAGGCTATCATCAGATTAGGGTTCGTGAGCAAGATGTCGAGAAGACAACTTTTCGTTGCCATTGTGGACACTATGAGTTTATAGTGATGCCATCTGGGCTAACTAATGTGCTAGCAACATTTCAGTCCACCATGAATAGAGTCTTCCATTCACTACTGAGGAGGTTTGTACTTTTTTTTTATGACATTCTTATATACAGTAGGACTTGGCAGGAGCATTTGGCTCATCTGGAGACTGTACTCAGCATCTTGGAGAGGGAATCCTCATATGCCAAGGAGTCCAAATGTGATTTGGGGATGACTGAATTGTTATACTTGGGTCATATTATCAATGCAGGGGGAGTACAGATGGATCCTAAGAAGATCTGTGCTATCATAGACTACCCTATTCTGGCAAACCTTACACAACTATGGGGATTTCTAGGTTTGTGTGGATTTTCTCATAGGTTTGTGAATGGTTATTCATGACATGCGGCTCTTATAATAGATTTGATGAAAAAGGGTGCTTTTTGTTGGAAACTTAAAGCACAGGAGTGTTTTGTAAGGTTTAAGGAGTTGATGACTACGTGCCCAGTTTTGGCACTACCTAATTTTTCGAAGCCTTTCGAGCTTTAGTGCGATGCTTCAGGCAAGGACATTGGAGCAGTGCTTATGCAGGATAAGCACCCCATAGTATATGAGAGCTATAAGCTTAGGGGGCCAGAGAGGTTGTACAGCATTTATGATAAGGAGATGCTTGCTATCACGCATGCATTGGCAAAATTTAGGCAATATCTTGTGGGCAACACATTTTGCATCAAAATGGACCACAATAGTTTGAGACATTTCTTGGGGTAGTGAGACCTCAATGATCATCAGCAAAAGTGGGTGAGCAAATTACAGGCATATGACTTTGACATCTCTTTCATCAAGGGCACCCAAAACGTAGTGGCCAATGCTCTTTCACGTAGGCTGTATTTGAGTACTATGGTCCACATTACAGAGGTTTTCTTTCGAGAGGTATTTCGACTGCATGGATTGCCTCAGAGCATAGTGAGCAATAGGGATAGTCAGTTCCTGAGTCACTTCTGGCAAGAGGTGTTCTGACTCTATGGGACTGAGCTTACACTGAGCACCAGCTACCACCTACAGATTGATGGATAGACAGAGATAGTGAACAAATGGGTGGAGGGCTACCTCAAGAACTACATTGTAGGGCAGAAGAAAGCTTAGGTCAAGTGAATTCATTTGTGTGAGTATTGCTATAACATAACTTTCCACATGACCATTCAGATGTCTCCTTTTATGGCATTGTAAGGGTATGAGGCACCGAGTTTTCTAGATTTGCTACTGAGCGACAGTAGAGTGCCGAGTGCTAGAGACTTATTGCAGGAGAGTTAGGATACTATGAGGACTCTCAAGGAGAATATTGCTAAGGCACAAAATCAATAGAAATAATATGAAGATCAGTAGAGGACCGAGAGATCTTTTGATGTGGGTGACATGGTCTATCTTATGCTATAGCCTTACCATCAGTCTACTCTTAGGAAGAGTGGGGCAGAAAAGCTTAAGCCGGATTACTACGGCCCTTTCAAGATCTTGAGATGTGTTGGAGAGATGGCTTATGAGCTAGAGCTTCTGACAAAGAGTAGGGTACACAATGTTTTTCATGTATCACGCCTCAAAGAGGTGTTAGGACATCGTGTGATACCTTCTATAGTTTTACCTCCGTTAGATGATGAGGGAAAGTTGATTTTAGTACCTGAGTCCATCCTGGAATATAGAGAGAGATAGTTGTGTAAGAGGACTATCAGGGAACATTTGGTAAAGTGGAGAGATTTGCCATTGGAGGATGCAACATGGGAAAGTGAGGATATTCTACAGCATCCAGAGTTGAGATTGCTTGAGGACAAGGAATTTCAGGAGGTGCAGACTGTCATGTCCCCTTCTAGTTGACATCTTTCCGAGTGGATGATTAGCCTATTATGTGACACTCGTAGGCTGATGGGATGGATAGAGGGTCTTGATGGAGCTAGGCTTGGCTTTTGTTTGGGCTCTTTTAGACATGAATTAAGGGAGATATTAATATTTGATTGATTTAATCAAATATTAATTATTTGGTCTAATTTTAATTAAATATTAATTAATTATTAATATTTTGGTCTAATTTTAAGACCCTAATTCTAATTTAAGAATCCCTAAGTCTAATTTAAGGAAGTCTAATTTTAGCAAGCACACCTTTGGAGGGTATAAGGGTTTCTCATGGGAGAGAGTTTGTATTATGATTGATTATTGATTTTGATATTGAAGAATGCTTTTGTGAAGACTGAGCCAAGGGTTCTAGGAATCCATTTGCATTAAAGAATGTCAACTCTTCATTGTGTGTGATTCAGAGGTTGTGAGAGATCAACTGATCTATTGCCAAATTGAGAGATAACTTCATACAAAAGTTATCATAGTGGTTTTACAAGTTTGAGAGATAACTTCATACAGAAGCTATCACAAGGGTTCACAGGTATTGCTTTATTTTTTGTTTTTTATTCAAGAATTATCCAGATATAGATCTTTTGTATCAGCCCATAGTTCTTCAGATCAGGATCAAGCATATAGGTTGTGCTATATTGGTGGCCGTATGAAGTCCATAAAGATCCATGAAAATCCATACGCATCAATGAAAAGATCAGACACTGACATCGATAGGAAGAGACCTACAGAGACTGACATTGGTTGACCTCTCACCGACGTCGATAGGTTAACAACTCCAGTCGACTGACGATGGTAGTATACATGACATCAGCGACTATGTTTTCAACATAGCAGGCTGAGACATACTAGATCTAGATTTATTTCCCAGTTAGTAGAACACTCAAGCTATTAAGGCCATACTTTCAATATTTTTTATATACTTGATAGAGGACCTCTATTGTAAGCATATGAGCAAATAAATAAGAGATTATATTGTGATTTATTTTATCTATTTGAAGATATTTTGAAAAAATATAGAAAAATGACTTAATAATATTTAGTTTCAAATTTGAAGGGAAAAGGGGATATTACAGTGGTATTAGAGCTAAATCCTGCCATCCTGAGGGTTTGATAATTTTATGCAGCCATAAGAGTTGGGACCACACAAGTATAACACATGCATTAGAGCCTTGCTTGAAGGTACCCAGGTGTTAGAACAATAGTCAATTATCATGAGTGACAGACGTGAGAGTAGCCCACCTAGGGGCCACCAACATAATGATGATCCAGGTACTAGAGAAACCAATTGTGAGATGACATAGGCACTATAGGCACTTACTACTATGATAAGGAGGATGAACGCACCTAATAGATAGAATGGGGAACAAGGAGATAACAAGATTGCTATGGTTAATCAGAGACCCCAGCAGGCCCACTCAAGAACAACCAATCGACCTACATGTCCTACATTTGTTCAAGAGGAACCAGAAGTTCCAGCAGAGGAAGAGGTAGAGGATTCCCAATTTGCAGATGTTCTCATAGGTGCAAGTGATGAGTGGGACTTATTAGCTCCTCACATTCGAGAGAAGATGTCCTTTGATAATTTTATTAGTTTGAGGAGAGAGCACTATAGATTGGTTAGACAAGATGGGAGACCCAGACACCAGAACAATGATTTGAAGCATGCTACGAGTAGGCTCACACTAGCGACATTTGATGGTAGTGGTAAGGTGACAGCACAGGCCTGGGTTAGTAAGCTAGATACATTTCTCACATTGTGACCGATGGCTGAGGGAGATGCTATCAGATATGTGACACTACATCTTGAGGGTGTAGCTCATGATTGGTGGCACCATGGGATGGTGACACTCCATCATGATCAGATCACATCTTATCAAGAGTTTGTGGATAGGCTGGTGGAGCATTTTGACAAGAAGGATCTAGAATTATATTTCTGAGAGTTGGTACAATTGCGCCAGAGTGGCAGTCTAGAGTCTTACATTGGTGACTTCCAGAAGTTATCAGTTATGGTTCCTGACATTTCAAAGAGGTGACTTGTAGTACTCTTCATGGAGGGATTGACAGAACCATTGAGAGGTTGGATCAAAGGCTTTGATCCTCCTTCATTACAGGAAGCTATGAAGAAGGCACGTAGTATGGGGATGACAGCCCCATCAAGTAGATCTAACTCCAGAGGTACCTCTTCATCCAGGGATAGTAAGGGCTTCAACAGGAATAGAGAAAGACTAAGTTTCAACATAGATAAATCAGGTGTTAAGAATGATTCAAAGGCCAACCTAGCAGCACTACCTTTGGATAGAGAGGCTCTTAATGATCTAGACAAGAAGAAGCTTTGTTTCTACTACAAAGGTCCCTATGATGCTAATCACGATTGTCCTTTGAGGCCTAAGGGCAAAGTAAATCAGGTGATGTGGGCCTATTATGAGGATGAGGAATTAGAAGATTCTGAACATCATGATTATTCTGAGGAGCCAGAGGCTGAGGCTTTAGAGCCTAGGGTAGAGACAGAGTCAGAGCTCTAGATTCAGAAGGCACATCTATCTAGCATCCAGCACGAGGGATCATTCAGACTCTATGGACTTTTGGCAGGACAGAGGGTCATCACCCTTCTTGACACGGGAGCCACACATAATTTTATTGATACTAGATTTGTGGAGAAGCGTGGACTCACCACAGAAGAGTTTGAGGGAATTAGAGTTAAGGTAGCTGACGGTTACGCCCTTAGGTGTGAACGAATGATCAGAGATCTCCCATTGCGCTTGAACAACTATGAGTTCAAGGCTGATTATTATTTGATGAACATGGGGGATATAGATTTGGTCTTGTGCATGAAGTGGCTTCATTCCCTTGAGGTAGTCACTCTTCATCTTAAGGACATGGAGATCCATTTTGATGTTGATGGGAAGACTCACATTCTTAAAGCAATACAGGATGGCAACATCAAAACTATTTCTTTACATCGGATGGAGAGGCTCATGAGACACGACATGGTAGAGTGGGAAGTTGAGTGCACATTGGCAACAATACAAGGGGGACAATGAAAGATTGAGTATCATCCTGACATTCAGTAGTTGAGGGTTAAGGATGATAAGGTATTTAGTGATATTCCACCAGGGAGACCTCCAGACATGGGCATAGAGCACATTATTGAGCTTGAGGAGGGCGCTAAGCCCATTATGATTACTCCTTATTGACATCCCAAGAGGTTGAAGGATGAGATCAAAAAAAATAATTAAGGAGTTACTTTTTATGGGTCACATTCGGCCTATCAAATCACCATTCACATCTTTAGTTGTATTGGTGAAGAAGGATGGCACCTTACGCATGTGCACAGACTAAAGGGCCCTGAATAAGAGAAGCATTAAGAACAAGTATCCAATACCTCATATTGATGAGCTTATTGATGAGCTCCATGGTGCACGCTACTTCACGAAGATAGACTTAAGGTCAGGCTATCATCAGATCAGGGTTCGTGAGCAAGATGTGGAGAAGACAACTTTTCGTTGCCATTGTGGACACTATGAGTTTATAGTGATGCCATTTGGGCTCATAATGTTCTAGCAAAATTTTAGTCCACCATGAATAGAGTCTTCTATTCACTACTAAGGAGGTTTGTACTTATTTTTTTTATGACATTCTTATATACAGTAGGACTTGGCAGGAGCATTTGGCTCATCTGGAGACTATACTCAGCATCTTGGAGAGGGAATCCTTGTACACCAAGGAGTCCAAATGTGATTTGAGGATGACCAAATTTTTATACTTGGGTCATATTATCAGTGCAGGGGGAGTACGGATGGATCCTAAGAAGATCTGCGCTATCATAGACTAGCCTATTCCGATAAACCTTACACAGCTATAGGGATTTCTAGGTTTGTGTGGATTTTATCATAGGTTCGTGAAAGGTTATTCACAACATGTGGCTCCTGTGACAGATTTGACAAAAAAGGGTGCTTTTTGTTGGACACCTGAAGCACAAGAGTGTTTTTTAAGGTTTAAGGAGTTGATGACTACGTGCCTAGTTTTGGCACTACTTGATTTATCGAAGCCTTTCAAGCTTCAGTACGATGCTTCAGGTGAGGGCATTGGAGTGGTGCTTATGCAAGACAAGCACCCCATAGTATATGAGAGCCATAAGCTCAAGGGACTAGAAAGGTTGTACAACATTTATGATAAGGAGATGCTTGCTATCATGCATGCCTTGGCAAAATTTAGGCAATATCTTGTGCGCAGCACATTTTGCATCAAAACAAACCACAATAGTTTGAGACATTTCTTGGGGCAGTGAGACCTTAATAATTGTCAGCAAAAGTGGGTGAGAAAATTATAGGCATATGACTTTGACATCTCTTTCGTCAAGGGCACCCAGAATGTAGTGGCCGACGCTCTTTCACGCAGGCCGTATTTGAGTACTATGGTCCACATTATAGAGGTTTTCTTTTGAGAGGTATTCCAACTACATGGATTTCCTCAGAGCATAGTGAGCGATAGGGATAGTCGGTTCTTGAGTCACTTCTTGTAGGAGGTGTTCTGACTCTGTGGGATCGAGCTTACACCGAGCACCAGCTACCACCTGCAGACTGATGGACAGACGGAGATAGTGAACAAATGGGTGGAGGGCTACCTTAGGAACTACATTTTAGGGCAGCAAAAAGCTTGGGTCAAGTGAATTCATTAGTGTGAGTATTGCTATAACACAACTTTCCACATGACCATTCAGATGTCTCCTTTTATGGCATTATACAGGTATGAGGCACTGAGTTTTCTAGATTTGCTACTGAGTGACAGTTGAGTGCCGAATGCTGGAGACTTATTGAAGGAGAGTCAGGATACTATGAGGACTCTCAAGGAGAATATTGCTAAGGCACAGAATCAGCAGAAGCAGTATGCAGATCAGCGGAGGACTGAGAGATCTTTTGATGTGGGTGACATGGTCTATCTTATGCTGCAGCCTTACCATTAGTCTACTCTTAGGAAGAGTGGGGCAGAGAATCTTAAGCCGTGTTACTACGACCCTTTCAAGATCTTAAGACATGTTGGAGAGATGGCTTATGAGCTAGAGCTTCTGACAGAGAGTAGGGTTCAAAATGTTTTTCATGTATCACGCCTCAAAAAGGTGTTAGGACACTGTGTGATACCTTCTAAAATTTTACCTCCCTTAGATGATGAGGGAAAGTTGATTTTAGTACCTGAGTCCATCCTAGAATATATAGAGAGATAGTTGTGTAGGAGGACTATCAGGGAATATTTGGTAAAGTGGAGTGATTTGCTAGTGGAGGATGCGACATGGGAAAGCGAGGATATTCTACAACATCCAGAGTTGAGATTGCTTGAGGACAAGCAATTTTAGGAGGGGCAGACTGTCATGTCCCCTTCTAGTTGACATCTTTTCAAGTAGATGATTAGCCTATTATGTGACCCTCATAGGTTGATGGGATAGATAGAGGGTCTTGATGGAGCTGGGTTTGGCTTTTGTTTGGGCTCTTTCGGACATGAATTAAGGGAGATATTAATATTTGATTGATTTAATCAAATATTAATTATTTGGTCTAATTTTAATTAAATATTAATTATTAATATTTTGGTCTAATTTTAAGACCCTAATTCTAATTTAAGAAGCCCCAAGTCTAATTTAAGGAAGTATAATTTTAGTGAGCACACCTTTGGAGGGTATAAGGGTTTCTCATGGGAGAGAGTTTGTATTATGATTGATTATTGATTTTGATATTGAAGAATTATTCTGTGAATACTGAGCCAAGGGTTCCAAGATTCCATTTGCATTGAAGAACATCAAATCTTCAGTGTTTGCGATTCAGAGGTTGTGAGAGATCAGCCGATCTATTGCCAAATTGAGAGATAACTTCATATAGAAGTTATCACAGTGGTTTTACAAGTTTGAGAAATAACTTCATATAGAAGCTATCATCAGGGTTCACAGGTATTGCTTTATTTTTGGTTTTTGATTCAAGAATTATCCAGATATAGTTCTTTTATATCAGCCCATAGATCTTCAGATCAGGATCAAGCATACAGGTTGTGCTATATTAGCGGCCATACGAAGTCTATATAGATCTATGAAAATCTGCACGCATCAGTGGAAAGATCAGACACCGACATCGGCAAGAAGAGACCTACAAAGACCGACATCAGCCGACCTCTCACCGACGTCGGTAGGTTAACAACTCCAGTCGATTGACGATGGTAGTATACCCAACGTCAGTGACTATGTTTTTGACACAGCAGGCTGAGACGTACCAGATCCAGATTTCTTTCCCAGTTTGCAAAACACTCAAGCTATTAAGGTTGTACTTTCAATATTTTTTGTATACTTGATAGAGGACCTCTATTGTAAGCATATGAGCAAATAAATAAGAGATTATACTATGATTTATTTTATCTATTTGAAGATATTTTATAGAAATACAGAAAAGTGACTCAATAATATTTAGTTTCAAATTTCAAGGGAAAAGGGGATATTACAGTCTCTGCCATTAGCTTGATCTTTTCCTGGTCCTTTTTTCTACCAGGCTTGCTAGATTTCTCTCCCCCTCATTTCTTAAGTTCTTTTTGCAGAAGGCCAAGACAAGGAAAAGATTTACTACTTCTTTCTACCCCTGGGTCCCTAGTTTTCTCGGTAAGGGGCATATTTCCATCTTCTTCAAGGGGAACAACTAAGGAAGTCATTCCTTTTGAAATTATCAACTACTGGTCCATATCCATATGATAATATCCACCATCCTATTTTTAGTTAAAGCCCCTTATGTATTAGTCTCCTGAGCTGGTCCCTCAATCCCCTGGTCAAAAATTGTCAACCCAAGATTCACCTCCTACTGATTAAGGTCGTCTAATATTTCAAATCTATTGAGTGAGTCATCTAATTATCTTTCCTTCAAGGACCATTTTTGGCTTCTATTTGTATATTGGCCTTTAACAGACATAAAACCATCAGTTTCAAGCATCTCACTTGGAATTTGACCTCTTTCCTTGTCAATACCAAAAGGAGTGAAAGTAGATTGAGCTGGCTGAGGTGTAGCAAATTTTGAGGTGGGACACCATTACTGAAAATGCGCATAAGCATGACATAGACAATAGCAGAAAGGGAGGGTTTCATAATCTAGCTATTATACCCATGAAATAGGGCCCTCACTCATTTCAATAGCATCTGGTAATGGCTTAATAAGATCAATTTCCACATAAATGTAAGCATAAGTCATTACCTTTTTCCATAAGAGTGACATTGAGGAACCTACTAACCTTCCCAAGAAAGATGCAAGCAATTGGAGAGTGTCTTCTCGGCAGCATTCCATAAAAAACTAGGGCAGATCAACCCACACCAAGACAAGGTTTGGTAGTTCCATTGAAGGTATGAAATCAGCATGCCAGGGCTTGATAAACAGTCCCACATGATTATGGAAGTAAGGACCTCTAGTAAAAACTCGTTGACAATCTGCTATACAGGTAAAAGTGACCATGAAATAACTATTGGCTAGAAATGTAATACCCATATCTCCTTTCGGTGCCCATGTCCTCTGAGATCATGCTTCCAGTAATAATAGTGACATCTTAAGGCCCAAAACCTTTCAGTACAAGGAGTGATTGGAATAGTATTCAATGTCTTCAGTAATCATTTCCATTGGTATGGCCAGCTTGGGCCTCTCTTTGCATCTTTCCAAATAGCCATTGACTTTGGGGATGTGCATACTTAGTTGCTCAAGAGCAGCAAAAGAACCTAAACCTTGTAAAATTGGAGCCTTCCCACTGTTACGTGCTCCCTCAGATGCATGATGTAGTCCAAATGCTTTCCTATAGCTGTGCCCTACCTTTTGCCCTATCGCGCTCTGCCCTATCATGCCCTACTGCTCACCTTCATTCATCGCGCAACATTAGTTGATTCTTTGGAATCTCAACTCTTACTAATATAATTTTTTAAAACATTGAATGCAAAAACATACTATGATGATTCTTTTCACCAATTTAAATTGTATATAAAATGAATCTAAACTCTAACGAAAATTTGATTTAGTATAGCTAGGTTGTCTACAAAAATTTAAAAAATCATAAGTATGCAATGCTAAATTTATTAGACAAAATTTGGATAAATGCAAGCTAGGGTTTGAAGCAATATTCAAAATAAGACATATTCACCAAATGATTTAAACTTTTAGGGTTTTACTATGAAAATCCTATGTTTAGATTAAAGGGTGAGATGTCTACAATACTCAAATAAATATGCAATAATTAGTACTAACTATTTATATCATATGGCTTATTTTGAATTTATAAAAATAGAAATAAATAGGTATAAATAAATACTTATCTAAAAAATAACTATTATGGATGATATGGGTTCTAAAAGTTGAGATCTAGGGAGTTTGAAGTGTCATCAAAATGATTTTGGTGTTAGTCTACTCGCTAGATAGTGGTAAACAATATGGACAATAGTGCCATGTTTGTGTAGTGTATTTTAGGTGGTGGTAGTGTCCCCTTTGCAAAAATATTCAAATTTTATAAAAGTACATGTGCCTATGTTTGTAGGTCCTATTCTTATGTGCATGAAACCTAGAGCTCTATGTTGTGCTTGGAAAACCTAATTTAGTTTGAAAACCCTAATCCTCCTTACATGTATGGCATGAAAAATAATTTTATATTTGTTAGTAGGTTGGATCAGACATCATCAACACCACACTATGAATGGAGTTGCCTACACACAAATACTCTGAAGAAGGATCAAATCCAATGTAGATCTTCCACCTAGTACTTGATGCAAGTGCAAGTGAATGATAAAAAGAGAGTGGGCTTAGATTTATTGGATGTGATTGAGCTTTGAAATATTTGAAAACTAGGCTTAGGGATATTATAGATAGTAGTATCAAGAAGTAGGGTAGAATAGGGATCAAATACCTTGATTTTGCTTAGCATTATCTTTGGTTTGAATAGCTTTCAAATCTATTTTACATCTAGTGAATAAAGGTGATTTAGACTTGTATTTATAGGGTTATATTGCTTATGTAGATAAGAAAATGTACTTAGTCTGAGTGTAGGAGGGGAACACATTTTAAAAAGTATCTATTGTGAAGAGATAGGGGTAAGGACAGTAGTGCCCAATTGGAGACAGTAACACCATGTGATTGTAGTGTCCTAAATGTGGCACTATTGTATGCTTTGCACACTATTGATTAAGTTGGATTGGGGATATAAGATGATAGTTTTGGGACTATGTTTTAACTGACTATAGATAATTGTCATCTTCTCAATGATTATAAAAGTGAGTCTAAGGCTCTAGAATGCATCTAGGGCTAAAAAAGGAATAGAGTAAATCAAATTACACTATTAACATCCAATTACCACTTTTAGGTGATTATAGTTATGTTATTTAGTTATAAATTGGTTGTATCATTCTTTTATATTGTTGTATACATTTTTATATTTTCTAGTACGTACAAATGCAAACAATTATTATTTAATAAGTGATGTGATATTTTTATAATAATCATTGAAACTATTTTTCAGATATCTATTTCTATGTTGTTTTTTAAAAGAAGATTCATTGTTTAATTTATATATGATAAGTATTTATCATTCCTTTACGGAGAATAAATATTTTAGAACACTATTGTTTATTTTAGTGATATGATGTTCTTTTTTATACTTATCATTAGATGGAAATTAATATACCTTATTGAGAGGATACTTTTGGTTGATTAATGTATTTGTGAGTTATAGTGTTATAAAGTAACTCCTAAAGTATTTAGACACATTGCTTTCATGTGATTGGAATTATTTTCATAGCATATTATATTGAAGTTATGTCTTATATATTATTATAGTTTTTTAATTTTGTAAGATTTTTCTAAGTTGTAGAATTGGTATAATAAAAGGGGGAATGCTATATTATTTTCAATTTTGTTGGGTTCATTCAAAATAATTTTTTATTATTTTCAAGAATGAAGGTGTTAGTTCATGATTTTGTACATTTTTAGCATAAATTGTTTTGATATATAGATAGATATTTATAAATCAGGATGAGGCTTAAAATACAATCCGAATATTAGTTGTAATGAGTTCATTTATATTATTATTGATGATAGTTTATATTGTTGACTGATCTTGTTGTCATTGAAATATTATAAGTTTCACAAAAAATATTGAAGATAATCTTGACATTGATATAGATGGCTTACCCTTTCATTTAATTTGCATGTTGATTATTATACTAAGTTAATGGATGTTTAAAAGTCTTAAATGATTAAGAAGAAAATTTACAATAAGTCATAATTTGTAATTTTAATAAATGAGAAGAGTTTGGATGTATTTATATTTTTTTTAAACAAAGGTACAAGTTCATTGAATAGGTGGTAAAAAAATTGATGAATGTCTAACATAAGAAATTTAAATCTATAAAGGTCTTCAAGAAATTATCTAAATGCTCAACTTGAAAAGCATAAGCATGTTTCTATGAACATCAATAATCTAATTAATTCTTAAGGGATTGTTTGATGTTTGTTCATTCTTTATATTGATCTAATAGACCTAATGAGTAATGTATGTTCCATATAGTAAGTTATTACTATATTATATTTCTAGATGGTCAAATACAACATTATATATTAGTTAATTATAATTTTGATTAATTTAGATTATCTTGATATATTTATTGAATGTTACCATTATAAAGTCATGAGAGTAGTGATCCTAGTTCAAGTAATGGTGGCATAAGTACCGAGCCCTAATTGATGACATTAGACTTCAAGTGACATGCATTGATGAATGAATGTCAAATATATTGGATTGTTTTTCTTTTGGAAATAATTTGGAATCTCAACTCTTACTAATATAATTTTTTAAATCATTGAATGTAAAAACATACTATGATGATTATTCTATTGTGAATTGAATTATCCCTGCTTCAGCTTCTATTTAATATTTTGGATGTTGACCTGTACTCTCGATTAAAGTTTAGCTTCCCTACTTGGCCATAGTGAATATTATTTTATGAAAACCACAAGCATTTGGTTAAGTTTAAAACTTGTTATTAGTCTTCTTAAATGCCATGGTTTTGATAATCATATTTGAGTCTATGAATATATGTTAAGTACAATAGTACACCCCAATCAAGTTATTTATTCTTTAATGAAACTTCATAATGGTATCTCTAGAAATGTTTAATCTTAATCAAATACATGTGTTTGGTATAACATAGTTATGTTCTTTATCATGTTTCTTGTAAATTAGCTTTTTTCCATTAGGTTTGAAAATAATGTTGAGTAACTCAAAGTTTAAAAAAATGGGTTATTACATCTTGGTATTACAACCCAAGTTATGTACTCAAGGTAACTTTGGGAAAATGTTAATTTCTTTTACTTAATTATGTTTTTATTTTATTTCAACTTAGGATGGTGAGAATTAGATAAGGTGGGTTAGATGACGATAAAAATGTAGTAGTTGAAAAACTTAGTGGAGGTAGAGGTAGATGAAAAATTAGGCAAAGATTTATAAGTTGTGGATCCTAAAACATTAACCCAAGTAGAGAATAAACTCCTATTAATAATTTTCTTAGAAATTTAGGGGAACCCAATGTAAATGTTTCTAAGGATAATTTTACTTATAATTAATTAGAAGTCATTAATGGGATATTAACTTATACCTTACAACATTATAATCCCAAGAGCATAGATTGAATAATCTTTAGAATGTTACATAAGAAGAATTAACATGATTAGTTCAATGGTAGGTGGGAGAGAAAGTAATAGAAGAGATGATTTAGCATTAGTTGATCCCATCTCTAAAGTACTTAAAAAGCTTCCATCTCCTATATTTTTAGGAGAAGAATCTAGTGATGCATGGTTGGTCAAACTATAGAAATACTTTAATCTACATAACATGCCCTCAAGTCTAAAGTCAAAGGTAGATATTTATTAGCTTGTTGGATCTAAAACTCTATAGTGGAACCGACTTTGTGCTTTAGAGGGTTATTAACTTTTGACATTTACCTGGCCAATTTTTAAAATGTAGTTGTGAAAGAGGTATTTTAGTGTCAATTCTTAAGTGAAAAAGATAACATATTTTTAGCGTATAAATAAAGAAAACATTTTTGTAACATAAAATGAGAATAAATTAATGAATTTACTACATCATGTAAACTATATGCATGATTAGGAAACCAAGGTATAAAATTATAAACTTTGATTAAGGGAAATATTGATGTATGATGTCAATATGACCAACCTAAAAACATTGATGACTGTAACTAAATCTACTCATAAGGTAGAAGAGAAAAAAAGGTCTCATTAGAAAGTGAGATAATATTTCAAACATAATAGACAATATTCTAAGTGTAAAAATACTTCTCCTTCACCCAAGAATTTCAATAAATTTGATCATAAATGGAGAATTAGGAGTAATAGTATGTTTAATAATTTTCAAGGCATAAATAAAATATTTATATTTTAGAAATATTCCAAAACTAGGACAATCAAAAAACATCAATCTCAAGGAAATCCAAATTTATGTGCCACATGGGAAAGTAATGTGACTATTTAACTTTAATGGGCTTAGTATATTGGAAATGTGGTGATAATCACTACTAGAAGGACTATCCTAAATAAAAATTGGGGCAATAAGCTTAACATAAGATATACAAAGTTGTTGATAATAGGAAAGTTAAATTTTAGGCCACCCCTATGGAAAGTAGAGGTAATCAAGTTGGTTTTTCATTTTCAATTTTAGTTGGTTTTGGTGCAGCTAATAGTTTTGTCTTTCCTAAAATTGTTAATAAACGTAAATTAAATCTTGTTATGTTATGATAATGATGGGAGGTTCAGTTAACTACATGGAAAAGGGTACACATTTTTGAATGCTTAAAGAAAATAAATCTTAATGTAAAAGTTATATTAATTAAAGTAAATATGGTTTTTACACCTTTGGAATTTCATGAACTTACTCAAGGAATGGATTGGCTGAAACAACATGAAGCTACATTGGATATTGGTAATAAAGTTGTAAAATATTCTGATGACTTGGGAAGAAATATTTAAATCCAATGTGTTAATAATCTTAATGTTTGAAATCTAATTTCAACCTTATAGATAAAAAACACTATGAAAAAAGGTTGTAAACATTACGCTATTTAAAGGCAAGAAACAACCTTGGATAAGGAAATTGCATATCATAATTTTACTTTTCTCAATAAATTATTTTATGTTTTCTTAGAAAGTTGATTATACTTCCTCCTAGGTATGATTTTGATTTTATCATTGATATTATGCTAGTAGTTGTTATTGTATTTAAATCTCCATATCACATGAATGTGGTTGATTTGTAGGAAGTTAATGTTCAACTACAAGAACTATTAAAAAATGGAAGCATGAGACTAACCGTATCTCCTTAGTGTACTCTTCTTATGTTTGTGAAAAATAAATATGGTACATATAAGATCTATGTTGACTATCACATGCTTTACAAAGTCACAATAAAGAAAAAAATATCCTTTGCCAATGATAGATGATTTTTTTGACCAAATTAATGGTGTAACCATATTTTCTAATATTGACTTGAGATCAAGTCACCATCAGTTAAGAATTAAGGAAGAGGACATTTATAAGATAACATTTTATACTGGGTATGGCTATTATGAGTTTAGTAATGCCCTTTTGATTGAAAAATACACATGTTGCCTTTATGAATCTTATTAATAGTATATTTATGGATTATTTGGATAAGTGTTTTCTTATTTTTCTTGATGATATATTGATCTATTATAAGAATGCAGATGAACATGACCAGAATGTGAATTTAATTTTACTTAGACTAAGTTAACATTATATTTATTATAATATTTATAAATGTGCACTTTTATAAACTAAAATACATTACTTGGAACATGTTACTTCAAGGATGGAATTTCTATTGATCTAACAAAGATAAAATATTTTCTAGAGTGGTGTTACCATAATTTTATGGGCTTGGATGGTTACTATAGAAGGTTTGTGTATAAAATTTCCATATTAGCTACCCCATTACTTAATTCCAACGCAAAGGCAAAAATTTATCTTGGACTTTGGCATGTGAAAAAGTATTTAAAAGGCTTAAAGAGTTTTTAGCTATAATAAATTTGGTTCTTATTCCATATCCAAATGGAAATTTTGAAATTTGGCCTAATGCCTATAAAGATGGTTTTTTATAAATTCTTATGTAGGATGGAAGCACTATGGTGCATGAGTCACATATTCTCAATGAGCACGAAAATAATTAGCCTAAGCATGATTTAGATATTGTTTATATTATGCATGATTTAAAATAGTGGAAACATTTTCTTCGAGGTATGTTTTTTAGACGTAAATTTTACCATTGTAACACGGAATCTTTTTTTGCCTAGGATGATATTAATGATTGCCAATGTAGATGGATGGAATTTGTGAGTAATTTTGATATAATCATTGAAATTATTAGAGGTAACGAGAATTGTGTTATCTATGCTCACATTCAATACACTTATCTCATTACCTTATTTATTTTTAAGGTAATTTAAAAATTGTTATTGTTAAACAACATTTTATTGATGAATTTTATCATGAAGTAAGTGTAGGTTTTGATGACAAGATTGTAACAAAGAAATTTATTGATTTTTTTGTTGAAAGTGATGTCTTATTAAGGCATAAAAATAGATTTTTGTGTCAAAGTCAGAAGACTAATGAAATATTTTATTGAAATAAGTGCATATAACACCTCATTTTTCTCATCTCAGTGTCATGATGATGACACATGAGATGAAAAGTATTATTAGTGGTCTATTTTATAACATGATGTTGATTTTATGGTAAAATATCTAAAATGTCAATAAGTCAAAGTTGAACATTTCCATTTAGGAGGTTTGATTTATCCTAATGAAATTACATAAGGTAAGTGTATTTTCATTTCAGTTGATTTCATTGATGTTCTACTAGAGTCACATAATAAGTATGACACTATTTTTTTTATTATTGAAAAATTTACAAAATTTGGTCATTTTATTACTACAAATCTCACTAATGGTGCTTTTGTGTTTTCAAAATGATTTTTTAAATAATTAGTTCATCTCCATGGCATGTTGGAAGTTATTATATATGATAGAGATAAGTTATTTACTTCATGATTTTGGAAAACATTAATTGTAGTGTTTAGAACACATTTAAATTTCAACTCTTCATATCACCTATAAATGAATGGTCAAATGGAGAGGCTTAACCAAGTGGTTGAGGACATGATAAGAATGTATGTTATAAATTAGGAAAGAAAATGGAAAGATTTTTGCATTTAGTGGAATTCAATTATAATATTTCTTATCATTGTGTAATTAAATGGATACATTTGAAGCTTTGTATGGGCATAAAAGTAGAACTCCTTTTCACTAGGATAATCTAAAAAATAGAGGTATTATTGGCCTTGATATTTTTCAAGAATATGATGTACAAACGGATTTGATTTACCAAAATATGAAGGCTAATTTAGTTATACAAAAGAGCTATGTATAATTAAAAAGGACTCAAGAATTTAATGTTGGAGAAAATGTATTCTAGCATGTAAGAGTACATAAGAGTATTATTAAAATTGGAAAATATTCTACATTACTCTTAGATTTATTAGAACATTTTACATTATATAAATAATCAGCCATGTTGGCTATTGATTAGCCTTTCCTCCATCTTTGTTTAGGATTCATGATGTTTATCATGTTGCCTTATTAAGGAAGCATATATATGACACTTCTTAGATTTGGGATTAGAAAAATATCCAGGTTTTAAAAGATTAAAATATGTAGCTAGAACCAATGAAGATCCTGGGTCATTATAACATTTGACTACAAAATAGACAAATTTATCAATTTTTGGTCCAATGGGTACACTATATGAGTATAATACTACCTAGGAGGATGATCATATTTTTAGGGAGCATTATCCTTGGCTACTCTAGTCACCGATTAGACTTATTTATAAGAGGGGGAGGATGTCATGACCTCACTTTTCATTCTCCATTTTATGTATATAGGATTGTTAATTGCAGATTTGTTTACTTCTTATCATATTTATTTTTTTGTGTTGGTATCTATTAAATCATACTTGGATATTATTGACACTTTGTTTTGAGATATTATTATGATATATTGGGTACTATACATGTTTATAGTGTTACGAATTATTTGATTTAGTTCTTTATAAAATTGATGGATGTAAACTCAATTAAAAATTACTTGTTCTATTTGATATTGGTTTTCTATTTAGATATTATTGATATATCATTCTGATGATTACATGAATAGGAAAAATAAAATGATCTAGGTTGGATTTGGTGCTTAGAAATAAAGGGTATAGTAAAGATAAAAATTAAGTTATTAACCTTTTGAGCTAAGATATTCTGATCTTTATCTTGTTTGATCCCTTTTTTTACTACTGTGTTTACTTATTCATTTACTTGATGAGAAAATTTATTTTATATTAAGTCTTTGACTATAATTTGTTGTTTGTCCTAGATTCATGACTATTTTGGTAGTAAATTTCATGTTTTTTTTAATTTGATGTCGAGTGGAACAATCGTAAACTTAGATTTACTTTTTTATGGATTATTAGAAAGTCAAGACATGACATAAAAATTTAAAATTGGTGTGTGCTAGGAAAATAATCATTAAACTTTATTGGATGGTTTGAGATGGTTTTCTTTTTTATGATTGTTCTATGGATTTAAATTGGTGATTGATGGTCTTGGTGACATGAAGTTGATATGCTAAATGAGGGTTAATTAACTAGATCATGATGTCTTCATTAGTTTTGATTTGTTTTAATTAAGGTATTTTGAATTTTTGGTTTTGACTTCATTGAAAATTAGGTGATAATGACCAAAATGAAAAGGACAACTTATTGATTATATTATAAGTCTTTTTATTTTGTCATTTGACTATTCAATAAGCTTGGTCGAACAAACCCTATGTGAACTCTATTAAAATTATTTATGAAGGTTGTTAAAGTCTTATTGTGAAAGGTTTATGACTTTTATTTTAGTTTATGATTGCATTTTGATTGGAAATTAAGGTGTAATGTTTGGCCTTAATGTTAGTTATTTGTAATAAGAATTTATGACCACTAAAGATCTAATGGTAGTTAGTAGAGTTCATGAGGGATCATCTAGGTGTAAAGTAAAAAAAGAATTTGTTAGTTTTCCTAAAAAGCCATGGTAATTTTTGCATTATTGGTGCATTCAAAAACTAAGTGGTTTATTTTAATCTTGTATATGAAGTATAATAGAATATTCATTTTATGTTATTTTGAAATGGAGTATCACCAAAAGAAGTGATGAACCATATAAGTTGATGGTAAAATATGTAGACTTCACAATGGACCCATAATGGAATGGTTGATGTAGAGTTGAGAAAAATATTATGGGAATGTTTTAGGTTTGGTTTTAATGTGACTTGATATCTAGTCTTGGTACTTGGTTGGTGTTTAGACCAACCCCCACCCTGCCCACCCCCCTCCCCCCCATCCTTCTTTTTTGAAAATGGGGCCCCTGTGATTATTTCCAAAACTTCTATATCCTAGAATAAGTGTGAAGTATTGTTTGATCATGTTTTTAATGTTAATAAAAAATCATATTAAAGGTTATTAATTATAGGTTCCATGAAATAAGTTAGGGTTCCCAAATAATAAACCCTAATAGTTTAAATTTAAATGTTCATATCAAGAAAATATATATATGATCAGGGTTTAACTTAAAAGTTCATGTGATTTTATATATCTAACACTTTACATGTGTTTGAGGGATTTGATCTAACAATGTGTCAAGATCCAAGTATTTTAGAAAAGCATATAGTTAATGATTCAGGCCACAATAAGGATCCAATGGTGATCACTTGACCAGAGGTTTTAAATCTAATGGTGTGGATTAAATATTTTATCATTTTAAATTTTATAGGTTTACTCCCTTCATTTGACATATATGATGATGTATTTGATGGGACTAAACCCATAAAATTTATCATTGATAATCCTTGAATCTTTGAGATCTCTTGAAGGTTTTATGAACGACACTCAATCATTGGACATAAATATTTTATCATCTTAAATTTGACAAGTTCACTCCCATCATTTGACATCTATAAGGACTATTTGATGAGACTGAACCCATAAAATTTAACTTAGACAATCCTCGAGGCTTTGAGTTCTCCCAATGGTTTTACATGTGGCATTCAATTATTGGATCAATAAATTTCATTGCTTTAAATTTTATAGATTTGTTTATATTATTTGATGTTTATGAGGATGTATTTGACATGAACAAACCCATCAAATTTAAATTGAAACAAAAATATTTTATCATCTTAAGTTTGACATGTTTACCCCCATTATTTGATGTCTATGAGGATGCATTTGATAAGACTGAACCCATAAAATTTATCTTAGATATTTTTTTAAGCCTAATCGAAGAGGCATTTCTAAAGCATTTTAATAAATTCTTGGTTTTCTTATGAAGGTAATATTGAGACAAAAAAATCTTGGCCTAAGTCATTTTTATTGAATAATATGTAAAACATCTTATAGGATCCAAAGGTGATTACTCGCTCGTTGGATTTGATCCAATGGTGTACATCAACATGGAAGCCTCAAGATCTTTTGAAGGATCTAATGGTGATCACTTGCTCATAGGATTTGATCTAATGGTGTGACAAAATTGACGACTTTTCAAAGGCCTCAACATCTTGACACATGACACAATCAATAAGCTCAAATATTAAAAACCAATGAATGCAAGAACCTAGATTTGGATTTTCAAAGCAAAATAAAATGGAATTTTGAAAACCAACAGTCACTCTTCAAATGGAATTTATGAAAATTATCATGAAAGGCATGAAATCCTATAACATAAGCTCCACATAAGTATGGAGGATCCAAATGAAAGATATCTCATGATTGAAAACATAGGAGATATGATAAGTAAGGTTCCATCATATCTAAGGCATGTATGAGATCAAAGTTGGATGTTTTGGTTATTAAAGCAAAAAAACCCTAAACCCTCTATAAAGAAGGCTAGAGTCAGTGCAAATTGATTATGTGACACTTGAGATAATTATGAATTGAATTCAAAGCATGTGCCTTAGTAAGAACTTTGATAGCTTTACAATTACAATATAGTATTATCAATGGTAGTGGGCAAGAAATATATGAAGATTGAAGCTAAGGTTTATCTAACTTTAGATTTTGAAGGGTATTTACAAACATAAAGTTGGATTCAATATCATTGAATGTACAGAGAATTAGGAATTAGTCTAAATTCTTCTTCTTTATCAAAGAGTTGCAACCAATTTCTCAAGAAGAAAAGAGAAATGTTTTAGTGTACCAAAGATACAAGAATTTACTATCAATTCAGATGGCAAGCTTTCATCATGAAGCTACTAAACCAAAGGTAATTCACTACATCAACCTTCTGGTTCTTATTTTCATTAACTATAGAGTAGATGGAGAATGGAATATTTATGAAGGAAATGTTGATAAAGTTACATGCATAGTTCCCATGGCCTTTGAGACTTATTATAAGCTCCCTTTACCTCATGTTGATCTTCCATCTTTGAGAGAATGGTCAAATTCCCAAAACCAAGCTTTGGTTTTTTCACCTTGGTTGATGTAGGGTTCCCATGTTTTGAATACCCCTTATGGTGAGATTCCAATTACCCAATTCAAAGATGGTGTTAGGGTAGCTATGACCTTATTAAATAGAGCCTTTGATACCTCTTATACAACCTATTTGATTAAGGTCTAGGTGTCTTATATCCATTTCATGTTGGAGTGGAACCTAACCCCTCCCATTAGAGACTTAATAATTTTCTTCTTGGCCAAAAAATTTATAGCCATTAAAATAAAGACCTCCAAACATTTCTTTATGATCTCTTACTTCTTAGACTCACTCATGGCCTTTATTGATTTCCCTGACATCCAAAATTGGTTCACTAAGGGTAGGACTACCATTTCCCATCATTAATCCAAAATAAATATTTTTAAATAGAGGAATCATATGAAATTCATATGTGAAGGTGTCTTCCCAGTCATTTTTGAGACAATAAATAGTATTCCTGTGCCTAGACTTTATCCTCTAATAAAGAAACAAGTGGAGGCCATGGGGGATGTATGAATTTATCTAGATTGCACTATATTAAGGATAGGACTCATTGTCTAACCATATAGACTACCCATTTATGTTCCCAGTTAGCTTGTAGAGCAAGAAATTGCTTATGAAATCATCTAGGGCATATATTGGAACTACAAGAACAATAAAAAGGCTCAAGTTCATCCATTCCCACTGGACAATGGTAGAATTGTAATGAAAGATTGGGAAAAACTAAAGATCATGGTGGTACATAGGAACTCTTTTTATTTCCAATTAGATGATCTTAGGATTTGGGACCCAATAACAGAGTGCCTAACCATATTCAGGATAGGAAGGTCCCAAAGACTAAGTACAAGCATCAACTAGGTGTAGGAGATGGTATTTACACAAAGGCAAATAAATTTGAAGAATTCTTATCTAGGGTTAAAAAATTCAACATAACTTTAGAATGTAGGTTGGTCAAGGATAATAAGCCTTCAAGAGAAATATGGTAGTTACATCCTGTACAATATCACTTATTTGTAGGACCATCTAGGACTACACACTAAGAACTACCTATTGAGGGAAAATATTCTGAGCCTCAGTAGGGAGAATTGACAGAGTTCAAGATTGAGAAACTTGAGGATGCAAAAGTAAAAGGTAAAGCTATAAGTGAAGATTCCAATATTGAGAAAAGAACTATTGAAAACCTCTTAATTAAAGCATCCCCACCAAGGCCTTACTAACAATAGAATTTGTCAACATACTTTCTTTGGAAACTAGAGAAAGAATTAAAGTGACCTTATTAACATCATAGCTACTTATGGTTTTGATAAGGAAGAAGACCCATCTAAGAAAGCATGGAAAGAATTGGATCTATTGGGTAGTGGAAATAGACAGGCAAAATTAACCTTAGTTCTTTTGGCTCCAAGAAAAAGGCCCAGGTTAAATTTCACTCACCCTAATAGTGAAATAAACCTCTTTAGTGATGGGAATCATATTTATGGATAAACCATTCTTGATTGGTTTGTTTATGGGAAGTTATAGAAAATATCATCTCTTTCTTCCTTATTGGATGTAACTCAAGTGGACATAGGTGTTTCAGATAATGTCAATCTATGGATTTAGGATATGTTCAACAAACAAGAAGAGAGAATCATCTAGATTATTCAAAATAAGGAAAGCCAATGGGTTGATACCCATAGAGCCTCTAGGAGTTCAAATGTAGATATTCCTAAACAACCTCAGGTGAAAGAGTTTAATCATCAAGTCCAATTTAATCTAAAAACATCAACTCTTAAAAGAGTAGTGACCAAGAAAATTAATGTTGGTACTGAGGAGTTCACCTTTTAGAAGGTGGAGCCATTTTCAGGCTTAACTCCTATTCTAGGGTAAGCAATTGGGGAGCATCCTATTTTTCAAGAGGATGTAGCTCGTGTGGTACTAGCTCAATTGACAATGGTCTTGGTTAGAGTTCAAGGATTGAAATAGTGGATCCTCAACTTGGAAATAGACAAGCAAGATTTGGAAGCTTAGGTCTTCTTGACAATTCTTAAAAATATATTGTAAATGCTGAATAAATATTTGATGGATGCATTCAAGAAATTAAAAAGTATTAAGTCTAGATTGAATGCTTGGGACCATCAAGTTGAGATGGCACAAGCCTTAAGCACCTAGTGGTAGAATTCTCAAGCTTAGATGGAGGAGCTCATCAAGGTACATAAGAAAATGTGGGCCTTGAGCTTCAAGATTATCAAACTCAGAAAACTAGACATCCTCATTGTATTTTTGGTAGATAAATAAGAAGATTTGATCACCTAGAGTAGTGATGTTAAGGACTTCATCAAGAGAAACATAGACTTGGTAAACTAGATTGAGAAAATTCTATGGAATCTATTAATTAACCCTTATTAAACCACTACTTTAGGCCTAATTGATGATGAAGAAGTCAATTAGAGGGTTGATACCCACATCCAAGGAATCAAAGATAGCAAAGGTCATTTAGCTAAGGACAACCATTAAACCCTTGATACAATCACTTTTGTAGGGAAGCAAATTGTAGAAGCACAATGTGTCAAGGGACTTATATCTTGGGTAGATAGTGAATTTAACAAGCTAACAAATAAAGAAGAGGATTGTTTTATGAAGCCTATAGTGGATTTTAAGCTAATCAAGGAGCAGTACACCAAGGTGAAAGACTTCCTCAGTCAGGGCTAATTAGAATGACCCACCAATGAAATTCCTAAAATAATATTCTTTTTATAAAGTATATGCTAGTCTGTTAGCATATAATCTTTCTTGTCAAGTTGACATGATTTTTTTCATTGTAGATTTGTATCAAAGATACCTGTCATTATCCACATCTAGATATTTTTAAAAGTTAACCAGTTAACTGCCTATGTTTCCTATAAATAGGTAGATGGTTACCATTTGTAAAGAGAGAGTTTTTGAGCAATTGATATGAGGAGCATTTAATACAACTAAGGAATTCTAAAAAGATTATCTAAATAGTTTTTCATTAAATCTCTATGATATCTCTCAATTATAGGGAGTTATCTTGAATTTGAATGATTTTGATTGTTTGAGTTACATTCTTTGTTATAGGGCTATTAATTTGTGCTAAATGCTAAATTGACTATAAGATATCAAATATACTTCATTTTATTTGCTCTGTATTTCAATATACTTAGGTTATTTAGATCATAATAGCAAAACCTTAAAGTAAAATTGGTTCTTACTTATGATTCATAGGTTTCCTTTGGATTTTTCTTGATTTATGATATAATTTGAGCTTATGATATTTTATAACATAAATTGGTTCAAATGTGCTCAAATTAATTTGAATTTTGTCATAATATTTGAGATGAAAACCTACAATCACATTTCTTTCTTCCTTACCCTTCCTTTTTCTTACTTTTATCTAGATTCACTCTATCTTAGAGGTAATTGTTAATTATCATTTAGTTTAACTACCAAATCCTTATAATTATTAAGTATTCAAATAGTATAGGCCCTGGTGGCTCCCAACCACTAAATCAAATAAATATTATGGATAGTTTTCATACTTTGCTTCTATTATACCACATACAATCACTGAATAGTCACAAACTTCAACTCGTGCCATGGATTCTCAAAATCTTAAAATGAGAAGTGTTCTTCAACACTAAGAGCACCTATGGTACAATTAGAAGCATCAACAGGAGAAGCTCCACTAGCGCTAGAAGGAGGGACTCCTTAAAGATGCTTAATATGTTTTAAAGGTTATTTAGTCAGAATTATCTACATTTTACATGATTATGTTTCTTTTAACATAAATTGTGTAAAGATTGGTGACCTTTGTAGAAATATAGTTTTATTGTTAAAAATTTATTAGTATTTAAAGTTATGACATCTGATTCTATTGAAAATTGAAAATTATTTGACAATAAGAAGTTTATTTAAGTTAAGTTGTAAAGATTAGTCATCTTTGCATATTTCAGTACACCTTTGAACTTGTTTAGTTAAAGATTGATGTCCTTTATCTTATTATGAACAAATTTTTGCAAATTAAGCTTAGTGTGCATATTATTTGTCATTCTTTGGAAATTAATGTGTTACACCATGTTTTAAAATAGGATCCTTAGTCTTTAAGATGGAATTACCAAGGATTAAGACCAAACCACATTTAGAGACTTGAGAACCCTTGCTCGAACTAGAAACTCATAGAAGGAATAGGAAAGACACAATAGGCATAGGTATTCTAAATCTCTACCATCATCACCTTTGCAAGGGATTCCTATGCTTTATCTTCATCCAAACATGTCCTGGCTTGAAAGTTCCCCTATTAATATACTAGGTGTGGTTCATGATTTACCACATAATTCAAAAAAATATTTACCAATATTTAGTCCAATTGTTATTATGACTATTGAGGAACATGTTAAATATTTCAATGCTACATTAATATTAATCGAATGTTATTCATGAATATGTAACATGTAGGTTGCTCCTATTTACATTTAAAGATGCTACATATGAATGGTCCCTCAATTTACCTAACAATTGTATTATCTCATGGAATAATTTTGACACTATTTTCATTGATCAATTTGGAAATATCATAAGTCCTTGTGTCATTTATCATCAATTCACAACTATTAAGAGAGATGCAAGTGAATCTATTAGGCCATTTAATTCTAGTTTTCAAAAGATGTTTAGTCAGACCATAGATCCATATAAACCTAATTGAGCTTTAGCATTTTAGGTTTATAAAGATGTTGCTGACCCCATGACTTCCATGTTTTTGAAGAGAGCTATTCCAATTATCATGACATTGGCTCAAACCTATTTTGAAGTAGTGGTTATTAGTGACCAAATGCAACCCCAAGGATAGATGGCTTATTCTATCCCAAATGTTAATCCTCAAATGCCTACATTAAACCTTTTCCAATGTAATAACCAAATCACTCTATCATTAAACCAATTTCTTGATTTAAATGTATTGCTTATTAGTCATGCTACCCCTAATCAAAATATAGTCTTCTTGAGCCATCAAGTTAGTAATGGATTTCATGACAATGATCAGAAGGCTTTAATGCCTATTAATGGCATTAACAATAACAAAAGTCAAAATGCTGAGGTTCCAAAAATGAGAATGAATCTATATTGAAAATGGTACAGAAGCTTAGCACTGATTTTCTATAATTAAAAAAACAAGTTGGTAATGCTAATGATAATTATGAAAGGAACTTCACTTTCCACAAGTTCAATAGACCCAAGAATAGGTTTTAGAATGATAGTTTCTACAATAACAAAGCTAATGAGTTTTTCCCTAGCAAAAAGAATATAGATATAAACCTCATTGATATTACCTTACTTGATTATTTTAGGGTGCATGTCACTTAAAAACATGGTAAGATTGATTGTATTGAGTTTTTTAAAGCTTTTGAAGCTTTTCAAGAAGAACTTGACATGTTTGAAGTGGTTCTAAACAAAGAGGTTGCTACAAATTCTTCTGAATCTAAACCATCTGATCAAGTACATATGGTAGAAACTTTTAATTTCCCTTTTCAAGAGGATAATGATTCGAAGAATATTCTTGAGGAAATTAAAGCATTAAAATAATTTTTAAAGACATATCCTCTAAGAAATAGAAAACAAACAACCATTGACTACTTCTACCCCTCCTAACAATTATGGGACCCTTCCAGACACTATATCAAAGAATAATCCTAAAAATCCTAGAGGAAGTTCTTCTAAGTTAACATTAATTAATGATCCTCAAAGAAAAGCTAGCTACAACATTATGGAAGATATGGAAATAATTAAAGCTAATACCACTCTGCATGACTTAACTCAAATCATAGAAAAAAAAGACTTGCTCTTGGAATCTTTGTCAAATAAAACTGGGAAACCCCCTAAGAATGATAGTGAAAATGTAATTACACAAGTGATCAAATCAAAGTCCCCACCTTTTTTACTTAGATTCAAGATATTTGGAAAAAATGTTCATAATTATCTTTTAGATTTGGGAGCCTCAACCAATATTATGTCTGATGGGATATGTGAACAACTTGGGTTAACTTCAATAAAATTTGATAGGGCTCTAATCTATATAGAGAGGGGTACCACCCCCAATTAATTATCACTCTGATGTGTATAGAGAAGACGGGCCACTATCTATCATTAATCTATAGAGAGGGGGAAACTATCTATCATTTTTTTTCTTTTTGGAAACCCTGGGAAATGGAGGGCCCCTATGGGGCCCCTCACATTGATAGTTCCCATATAGAAGAGAGAGGGGGTTGGAGGTCAAGGGTCAAAACCTAATTCCTATAGATGATGTGTTGAACCCAAGATAATATAGACTTCCCTCACCATATAGGGCTCTCCCATTGGTCAGGGGTGGACTTTAGAGAGTCAACCCAACATGACTAACTCATCCATCTCATTCTTATTACTCTCATGTTTTGAATCAGAGTGGATTGAGAGAATGTAAGGGAATATATAGATATATAGATATAGGGTATTTGAGTTCCTTGATCTCCCAAGATAGATATAGAGCACATATAGATATATAGGGTGCTGAATATATATAACCTAGCTGCCCTCTCCCTCTTCCTCTTCCCCTTCCTCATCCCCCACTCTATATACATATAGTTATATAGAACGAATCTCTATAGGGCCAAAGAAAATCTATCTTTGGGGGGGGGGCTCTTTATATATATGAAACTAACTCCCATATATATATAGAAGGAATTCAACTCCCATATATATAGAGGGGTTTCCCCCTCCCCCCCTCTATATAGATTGATTGATTGATATAATATATACAGTTGGGGGTTGGGCTAGGGGGTTGGGCCAATAAACCCCTATGGGGGTGGCATGATATATAATTTGTTTCATTGGCCCTCAAGCCCGATCTATTTTTATCTGGGTTAGATCAAATGTATATAGGGCCAAAGAAATCTAAATAGATATATAGGGCTTGGGGGGGCTCTCTATATAGTGGGGAGCATATAGAGAGAGACTTTGTCCTTGATATTGCTGGGTATAAATATCTATTAGATCTATATGGGGGGATCCCCCAATAGATAGATCCCATCTATATATATAGGAAACTAATTCAACTTAGCTTCATAGGGTTGGGGTTCCCCCCTCCCCCATCTATATAAACAGAGTTAGATAGAGTTAGAGGGGGGCCTCTATATAATTAGGGCCCATTAAATCTATATGGTGGGCTCCCCCCCTCCCCCCTCACCTCACCTCTTCTATATAGATTCATTGATTGATTAAGATCTCCTCTATATAGATTTGATTGATTAACTCTATATTTGGCCTCCCACTCTTTAAAGATGGGGATGGGAGTTGAGTTAGTTTCCTATATATTGAGAGGCCCCCCCAAGCCCTATATATCTATCTGGGTTTCTTTGGCCCTATATAGATCTAATCTACCCTATCTATTGGGAGAGGATAGAGAGACATAATGATAGATAGGGGCCCCCATGGTCTATCTTGTTTTGGCACCCCCATGGTCTATCTTTTTTTTGGGTGCCCCCATAGTTTATATTTTTTGGCACCCCCACAGTATTTTTTTTTGGCACCCCATAAATAGAAATATAGAGTTTAACAGGGCCATATATAGTTGAGGGATAGGTGATATAGAGTTGAGATTAATGGTGCCAGGCCCCAGGCTATATAGAGTTGAGTTTAATGGGGATTGAGTGAGTCTAGATAAGGGTCAAGCCCTAACTCTATTTAATCATCAATCAAGTGTCTCTCCCATTGGTCTAGCCTTTTATTATATCATCTAAGCTTTATATTATATATGTGATAGGATCGATGACAAGACATATAGACTAATAACAAGACACATATATAACAAATGGACACCATTGATCAGTAGGGAGAGCCCTATATATCTATTATCTATGGGCCCCAATAATAGATAGAGTTGGCAATGACCTATTAGATCTAGTATCTAGCTAGTTAGGAGAGAAGTGAATCATCCTAGACTCTATATGGATATGTCAAAGGCCAAATATCTATTAGATATATATAGGGGGCATCACCCAATAGATAAAGCCCCTATCTATATATAGGAAACTAACTCAACTTAGCTTTATAGGGTTGGGGTTGCCCCCATATATATAGAGAGAGGCCACTCCCCAAGATAGAGTTTCTTTGGCCCTATAGAGATCTATATATATAGAGGGGGTTAACCCCTCTCTCTATCTATCTATCTCTCTCTCTCTCTCTCTCTCTATATATATATATATATATACAGGGAACTCAAATCCTATATATATATAGGAGTTGAGTTCCCTATATATAGGTGGGAGTTAGTTTCCTATATATAGAGATCCTACCCCCTAAGATAGATTTTATTTATCCCTATGGGGGGGGGTCTACTCCATATATAGAAAGGGTGGCCCTCTCTTTATACATATGTAAAGGTTGGAACTCAACCCCCTCTATAGCTATATCTAGAGGAGGGGGGAGGGACTCATCTATCAAAATAAGAAGTGGATACAGAGGCCCATATCTTTATAATGGCTATATATATAGAGGGGGTGATACCAAATGGATATAGATATATGGGGCCCTGGTAGTCACTCAATTGGATAAATCCAGAGTTAAGGTTGAAGGATAATTATTGAATGTGCATATATAACTAGCTAGTGAACCAAGGGTTCAACAATTCATTGATATCCAAGTGGTAGAAATGCCTAGTACTTATGGTTTACTTTTGAGAAGAGAATGGACTAAGGATTGAAATGGATATATGTCTTTGGATTGTTTTCACTTATGGATTCCTTGTAAAGGTGTCACCAAATAAAATAAGATTATAAAGGGAACCTCGAATGAAACACATGATAATAGAATATGATGTTGTTAACAAAAGGGTAGATTTCTTGGATTCTAATTTGGGAGTTTTCACTTTGAAAATTACAAAAGAACTAGTTTATAAGAGTTATTCTAAAATGTGTGGTTTTTAGAAGTTATCCATTGATGGTGCAAAGTGCAAATCAAGATCAAAAGCTAGTATTGTATTAATGAATCCTTTAGAAAAGCAATGGCATGTAGCTTATAAGTTATAATTTCCTTGCACCAATGATTTAGTTGAGTATGAGGCTCTCATACTTGATTATAGTTTACCATTAAACACAAAGTTAAAGAACTCCTTGTCTATGGGGACTCTGAACTTATGGTTAATTGAGTTAGAAGTAATTACCAGTGTAAATTATCTTACTTAAAGAGATACAATTTTAGGGTGTGGGATTTGATCAAATATTTCTATGCCTTTAAGATATTAGCTATTCCAAGAGAAGAAAACTAAAATGTTGATGACTTGTCATCTGCTACAGCTAACCTCATGCCTAATCATTATTCTCAAAGAACTAGTATTGAGATAATACCTTGTCCTTTAATTGTTGATAATATAAAACATTTCTAAGTTTTCAATGATGATCAATAAATCATAGATTTCTTATCTAATTTTGGAGCTTTTAAATCTCACATTACTAATGAGGTTAATGAAACTTCTCATGACAAGGAAATTAATGGTAGAATAATCCAATTAAGTGATAATAAGATACCTATAGGGATGATTTCATTGAAAATACTATTTGATTTTGACAAAAATTTTGAAGCACCTAAGGAACCCAAGGTAAATAGTAAGGATTATCATGTAATGAATCTTGGCTCACATGATCAACCCCAAATGGTGAATATAGGGAAGGTTTGTAATGAAATGGAAAATAGAAAAGTGAGAGAGTTGATTATAAAATATAAGGATGTAATTGCTTGGTCTTATGAAGCAAAGGCCAATCAACCCTATTTTAGAACGCATGATTTTTAAAGAATTCAAGAAGTTGTTGGATGCAAGGATAGTGTTTCCTATTAAACATTTCACTTGGGTGGCAAACCTAGTGCCAATCAGAAAAAAGAATGGATAAATAAGATTGTGCATATATTTTAGAAATATGAATAGAGAATTTGAAAGGATAAGTATCCTTTACCTTCTCTGAACCAAGTTATCCAAACTATTTTAGGATCTTCTATGATGAATTTTTTGGATATAACTAGGTGATTGTTGTTCTAGAAGATAAGATGAAAAGAACTGTTACAACTAAATGGGAAACATATGCTTCTAACAAAAAGCCTTTTGGATTAATTAACATAGGGGAAATTTTTCAAACAGCCATGGACCATGATTTCCAAGGTTTAGTGGGAAAGTGTATCATCATATATATTGATGATCTTATAGTATTTTCTAAAAATAGAGAAGAGCACTTCATACATTTGAGACAAGTATTTGATAGATTGAAAAAGTATGGTGTATCTCTTAACCCTAAGAAAGGCATATTTTGTGTCACTGAAGGAAAATTATTGGGACATGTCATTACCAAAGATGGAATCTCTATGTATCTTGATAGAGTGAAGGCCATTTCTAAAATTGGGTTACCCAATAGCTAAAAAGAACTTAAGTCATTCTTTTGCAAGATTAATTTTGTGAGGAAGTTTATTTTAGGCTTCACTAATATTGTTAAACCTTTGAATGACATGATTAAGAAAGATGGTATAATTTCTTGGAATGAAGTATCCAAGCGGGCCTTTATTGACATTAAGAAGGAAATTAATAAAGCTTTAATCCTCATAAGTCTCTATTTTTCAAAGGATTTCTATCTATATTCATTTGCTTCTAATATTATGGTTGCAATGTTAACTCAAAAAGTTGATGGGAATGATCATCCTATATATTTCATGAGCACAAATTTTAAGAATGTAGAAGTGAATTATTCTATGATTGATAAGTAATCTTATGCATTGGTAAAGGCAATAAAAAAATTTAGACACTACCTCCTTAGAAATAAGGTACATGCTATATTACCTGATCCAGCTACAAAACTTATGTCAAGTCAGAATGAGCTTGGAGAAAGAATAGGCAAATGGATGGCAATTCTATAAGAATATGATATAGACATAAAAAAATCCAAATTAGTGAAATGACAGGGTCTAGTTTAGATGATCACTATTATTGACCCAAAATTTCATATCATGCAAGTAGATCAACAAAACTTTCAACCTAATGAGTAGTATGACTCTATTATCCATTTACTTATCAATGGTATTTGTCCCCCAGGATTTATAAGAGAACGAAAGAGAGCCTTGAGGCTCAAATTAAATCATTACCTCATCAAGAATGGAGTCTTGTATAAGAGGAACTTTGAGGGAGTTTATTTAAGATGTGTGTCCAAGGAAGAAGTATCTTGGATTATGACTACCTTTCCTAAAAAACTAGGAAGTGGACACCATTCAAGAACCACAACTCATATGATTCTCAAGGATGGATATTATTGGCCCACACTCTTCAAATATTATTATAAGCATGTGAGGGAGTTTCATTCATGCCAGATATTTAACATAAAGAAACCAAAGGTAGCCATGCCTTTATAACCTGTGATGGTAGATAAAACATTTGCATAATGGGGATTAGACTTTGTTGGAATAATAAGCCCCAATTCTTCTAAAGGTCATAATTACATCCTCAATGCTATGGGTTATTATATTAGGTGGACTAAGGTAGTAGCCACTAAGAAATTTAGAATAAATGAAGGGATCAATTTCTTAGAAGAAAATATCTATAATAGATTTGGAAATCCAATTTTTTTGGTTTGTGACAATGGATCCACATTCATTTCTATTGAAATGATGGAATGAGATTATTACCAAGGCATTGCACTCAAGTTTTTATCTAATCAATATCCTCAAAGAAATGGTGTTTCTGATTCCATAAATAAAAATTTGATGAAAGCTATCAAGAAATCTATTGAAGATAGACCTAGAACATGGCATAAAATTCTTAAGTTTACATTATGGGTAAATTGAATCAATATCAAACAAGCTCTAATAGCTTCACTATTTTTGTTGGTATATGGTTAGGAACACATATTTCCCATCAATTTAAATTTTCCTACATTCACATTCATGCAGGAATACATGGAAGACAGTCAGGAACTTGTTAATTCTTGACTATGAAACATTATTCAAATGAAAGATGCTAGAGAAACAAAATTTATAGACTTTAGTAAACACTAATCAACTATGAAAATATGGTTTGATAAAAGATATAAAGTGAAATTATTTAGATAGGGAGATCTAGTCCTTCTTTGGGACAAGGCATCAAAACCCAAAGGTAAACATGGCAAATTCACTCCTTTATGGATTATTACTTACCAAATTGTAGAAATCTTAGGAAACAATACTTTTAGGTTGAAAGATCTCCAAGGAGCAAAGTTAACATTACCTACTAATGGAAAATATATCAAACATTACTTTGTTACTACCCCACTTGAGGTCTTCATGGAATAAATGTGCAAGATTGTTAAAATTAAAATAGGTAGGCTAGTTAGTTACCTTTCTTGCTTTGTTTTTTCTTCATAATTGGGCTTGTTTATATTTGTTTTGTTTGAGTTTTTTATTCTTGGTGGTGTTCCTTGGTTGTGGTAAAGTCTCATCTTATTATTTTTTGGTTTGGAATTGCTCAAAAGTGTGAATATAAATCCTAAAAAAGTGAACATGGCTGACAATAAAGCAATATGAAGCAACCATGGGTATTGGTATAAATTGGTATAGGAATTTATTTTCCTACAAATATTTGAACCTTATTCTACATAAAAACTTGGTTTTAAGAAGAATCATATGTATACAATGTGAATTTAGTTTATAAACTCATATTCATGCTTACACTTAAAACACATCATTGTCATGGACTAAAGTTTCAATTAAAGGAGAATATCCTCATGCCACAGCATTTACCAAATCCTTAAAACTAATCCATATTATTTTGTAACCTTTGCAAAAGAACCTAGAAAATGTTATATATTAAAAAAAAAAAACTCATTACAAAATCTATGGAAATAGAAGTAAAGGTCATTCAGGTAATCTCCATCGGGGCTATGGATGCTTAGATGGCAGTGGAGCAAGACCTTGAGTGGAATCAAAGGTATCTCTATTGGGGCTATAGTCACCTAGATGGTAGTAGAACAATGCCCAAGCCTTGCCTAAATTAAGAGTTATTATTCTTAAATAATATCTAAAGCACTCAAAGTTAAGTGTAATGGACCAAAATGATATGAACCTAGACATTGTTTCATTAAATTCATGACAAATCATAAGTGGAATCAAAGAACACACTACATGTTTATGTTTTAATATCTAAGTTTAAATTTTATACATAAGGAGCTTATTTTAATCAAAACTTGATTCAGGAGAGAGTATATGTCCAAAAAGGGATATAAAATTCATGTACAAGTTTAAACTAGAGCCCTGTGTTTTGACATATTGCTATGTTGCCCCTGTGAGTCATCAATTTTTGAGACCAACACCCACCCCCCCCACCCATATTAATTTTTCAAAAAGGGGACCACTGTGATTGTTTCAAGAACTTATATATCCTAGAAAAAGTGTGAAAGATTGTTTGATTATGTTTTTAATGTTGCTAAAAAATGTCTTGAAGGTTATTAATTGAAGGTTACATGAAAGAAGTCAAGGTTCCAAAATAATAAACCCTAGAAATTTGAATTTAAACATTCATTGGAAAATCTAGAAAGAAATTTTATGCATGATCTTGTTTTAACTTAAAAGTTTATGCACTTTTATAGACCTAATGCTTTACGCTTATTTACTAGATTTGATCCAATGGTGCATCAAGCTCAAAGTCTTTTACAAAGGTATACAATTAATGATTTGAGCCCTAATAAGGATCTAATGATGATCACTTGATTATAATTTTTAAATCTAAAGGTGTAAGATTTTATCATTTTAAATTTGATAGGTTTGCTCCCATCATTTGATGTCTGTAATGATGTATTTGGTGGGATTGAACCTATATAATCCCCAAAGCTTTGATATCTCCTGAAGGTTTTACACACTACACTCATTCATTGGACATAAAGATTTTATCATCTTAAATTTGATAGTTTGATCTCATCATTTTTGTCTACGAGGACGTATTTGATAGGACTAAACCTATCAAATTTAACTTAGACAATCCCTGAGGCTTTGAAATATCCTAATGGTTTTACACATGGTATTCAGTTATTGGATCAATAATTTTTATTGTTTTAAATTTTATAGATTCGCTCCTATTATTTGATGTCCACGAGGACATATTTTATGGGACCAAACCTATCCAATTTAAATTGAAATAGAAAGATTTTATTGTCTTAAATTTGATAGGGCTTCCCCCATCATTTAACATATATGAGGACATATTTGATAAGACCAAACCCATCAAATTTAACTTAGACATCTTATAGGATCTAATGGTTATCTCTTGCTCATTGGATTTGATCCAATGTGCACATCAAACTGAAAGCCTCAATATCTCCCAAAGGATCCAATGGTGATCTCTTACTCATAGGATTTGATCCAATGGTGTGACAAAATTAAAGACTTTTTAAGGGCCTCAAAAGCTTGACACATGGCACAATTAATAAGCTCAAAGATCAAGAACTAATGAAATGCAAGGACTTGGATTTGTCTTTTTAAAGCAAAATAAAAGAGACTTTTGAAACACAATGGTCGCTTTTCAAATGACAATTACGAAAATTTCCATGAGAGGCATGGAACCCTACCACATAAGCTCCATGTAAGTATAGAGGATCAAAATTAAAGATATCTCATGATTTAAAACATAGGAGATATGATAAGTAAGGTTCCATCATATCTAAGGCACACATGAGATCAAAGTTGGATGTTTTTGTCATTAAAGAAAAAAAACTATACCCTCTATAAAGAAGGATAGAGTTAGTTTAAATTGATTATGTGACACTTGAGATAATTGAAAACTAAATTTAGAATAGGTGCCTTAGTAAGAAAGCTAATAGCTTTGTAATTACAATACAATGTTATCAATGGTAACAGGTAGGCAATAGATAAAGATTGAAGGTGAACTTTATCTAACTTTAGATGGTGAAGGAAGTGTCTTTAGAGACACAAAGTTGGATTCAATAGCATTAAATGTATAGGCAATTAATAATTGGTCCAAATTATTCTTCTTTATCGAAGAGTTGTAACCAATTTCTCAAGAAGAAAAGAGAAATGCTTCAGTGTACCAAAAATATAAGGATTTATTATCAATTCAAATGGTAAGACTTCATCATGCAGATGCTAAACTAGAGGTAATTCATTACATTAACCTTCTTGTTCCTATTTTCATTGACCATAGAGTAGATGGATAATGGATTATTCATGAATAAAATATCGATAAAGTTGTATGCATAGCTCCTATGGACTTTGAGACTTATTATAATCTCCCTTTACCTCATGTTGATCTTCCATCTTTGAAAGAATGGACAAATTCCAAAAACTTGGATTTAGTTTTTTCACCTTGGTTAATCCAAGGTTCACATATTTTTAGGATCCATAATGGTAAAATTCTTATTACCTAATTTAGAGAGGGTGTGAGGGTAGCTATGACCTTATTGAATAGAGCCTTTGTTGCCTCTTCTACAACCTATGTGATTAAGATATGGGTATCTTATATCCATTGCATGTTGGAGTGGAACATAAACCCTCCCATTGGAGACTTAATAAGTTTATTCTTGGCCAAATAATTTATAGCCATCAAGAGAAAGACCTCCAGATATTTATTTATGATGTCTTACCTCTTAGAGTCACTCCTAGCCTCTACTAATTTACCTATCATCTAAAATTTGTCCCTTGAGGGTAGGACTACCATTTCCAATCATTACTCCAAAATACATATTTTCAAATATAGGAATCATATGTAAATCATATGTGATGGTGTCTTCCTAGTCATTTTTGAGATAATCATTCGTATTATTATGCCTAGAATTCATCTTATAATAAAAAACAAGTGTATGCCATGGGGGATGTGTGATTATATACAGATTACACTATAATAAGGATATAAGGAATCATGCTCCAACCATATAGACTACCCATATATGTTCCTAGTAAGCTTATAGAGCAAGAAATTGCTTCTCAAATCATCTAGGGCATAGATTGGCACTGCAAGAAGAATAAGAATGCTCAAGTTTATCCCTTCCCACTAGATAATGGTAGAATTGTAATCAAGGATTGGAAATAATTGAAGATCATGGTGGTACATAGTAACTCTTTTGTTTTATAATTAGATGATCTTAAGATGTGAAACCCCACTAATAGAGTGGTTAACCATATTTGGGATAGGAAGGTCCCAAAGATTGAGTACAAGCATTAACCAGGTGTGGGAGATGGTATTTACATAAAGGAAAATAACTTTAAAGAAGTCCTATTTGGGGTTAAAAAATTCAACATAAATTTAGAATTTAGGTTGGTTAGGGACAATAATCCTTTAGGAGAAATGTGGTAGTTACATCTTTTATAGTATCACTTATTGCTAGGATGATCTTGGACTACACATCAAGAACCACCTATTAAGGGACAATCTTCTAAGACTTAGTAAGGAGAATTGATAGAGTCCAAGATTGAGAAACTTGAGGATGAAAAAGGAAAAGGTAAAGCTATAAGTGAAGAGTCCAAGAATGAGCAAATACCTATTGAAAGCCTTCAAATTTAGGCATCCCCACTAAGGCCTTCTTCCCCAATATAAATTATCAACACAATTGATTTAGAAATTAGAGAAATAGTGGAGAGTTCCCTTGTTAAGAGGATGGATATTTATGGTTTAGATAAGGAAGAAGAAACATCTGAGGAAGTAGGTGAGGAATTGGTTCCATTAGGTAGTGGAAAGATATAGGTAAAAATATCCTTAGTTCATCTGGCTCCAAGAAAGATGCTTAGGTTAAATTTCACTCACCCTAATAGTGAAATAAACCTCATTATTGATGAGAATCATATTTATGGACCAACCAATATTGATTGATGTGTTTATGGGAAGTTTTAGAAAATCCCATCTCTTTCTCCTTCACTAGCTCTAACTCGAGTAGACATAGGTGTTCAAGATAATGTCAAGCCATGGATTCAGGATATGTTCAAAAAATAAGTAGAGAGAAGCATCTAGATTCTTCAAAACAAGGAAAGCCAATGGGTTGGTACCCTAAGAGCCTTTGGGAGTTCAAATGTAGATATTCTTGGATAACCATAGGTGAAAGAGTTTGATCCTCAAGTCTAATTTAATCTAGAAACATAAACTCTTAAAAGAGTAGTGACCAAGAAAATTAATGTTGGTACTGAGGAGTTCACCTTTCACATGGTGAAGCCATTTTTAGGCTTAACTCCTATTCTAGGGTAGACAATTGGGGAGCATCCTATTTTTTAGGAGGATGTAGCTAGTGTGGTACTAGCCCAATCAACAATGGACTTGGTTGGAGTTCAAGTATTGAAATAGAGGATCCTCAACATGGAAATAGAAAAGTAAGATTTGGAAGCTTAGGTCTTCTTGACAATTCCTAAAAATATATTACAAATGCTAAATACATATTTGATGGAAGAATTCAAGAATTTGAAAAGCATTAAGTCTAGATTGAATGCTTTGGACCATCAAGTTGAGATGGCACAAGACTTAAGCACCTAGTGGTAGAATTCTCAAGCTTAGATAGAGGAGCTCATCAAGGTGCATAAGATAAAGTAGGCCTTGAAATTCAAATTTATCAGACTCAGACATCTAGACATATTCATGGTAGTTTTGATAGATAAACAAGAAGATTTGATCACCTAGAGGAGTGATGTTAAGGACTTCATCAAGAGGGAGACAAAATCTGTAAATTATATTGAGAAAATTTTGGGGAATCTATTAATTAACCCTTCTCAAACCACTACTTTAGGGTTGATTGAGGATGAAGAATTAAAGCAGTGGGTTGATACCCACATCCAAGGCATCAAAGATAGCCAAGGATATTCAGATAATAACAACTAAAAGACCCTTGATACCATTAATTTTTTAGGGAATAAAATTACAAAAGAATAATGTGTCAAGGAACTTGTATCTTGGGAAGATAGTGAAGTTGAAAAGTTAGCAAATAAAGAAGAGGATTGTCTAATGAAGCTTGCAATGGATTTTGAGATGATCAAGGAGAAATACACCAAGGTGAAATGCTTCCTTAGATAGGGCTAATTGAAAGGACCAACCAGTGAAATTCCTAAAATAATATTCTTTTTGTAAAGTATATGCTAGTCTGTTAGCATATACTCTTACTTGTTAAGTTGGCATGAATTTTTTCACATTGTAGCTTTGTATCAAAGACAACTATCCTTATCCACATCTAGATTTTTTTGAAATTTAATCAGTTAACTGCCCATGTTTCCTATAAATAGGCAGATGGTTACCATTTGTAAAGAGAGTTTTTTTGAGAAATTGATACCAAGAGCATTTAATACAACTAAGTAATTCTAAAAATATTGTCTAGATAGTTTTTCATTAAATGTTTATGTTATCTCTCAATTATAGGGAGTTATCTTCAATTTGAATGATTCTTATTGTTTGAGTTACATTCTTTGTTATAGGGCTGTTAATTTATGTTAAATGCTAAATTGACTGTAAATATCTCAAATATACTTCATTTTATGTTATTTGTATTTGGATGTACTTAGGTTATTTAGATCATAATAGCAAACCTTTAAATTAAATTTGGTTCTTACTTATGATTCATATATTTCCTTTAAATTTTTCCTGATTTATGATATAATTTGAGCTTATTCTATTTTATAACATAAATTAGTTCAAATGTGCTCAAAGTAAATTGAATTTTGTCATAATATTTGAGATGAAAACCTACAATCACATTTCTTTCTTCCTTACCCTTCCTTTTTCTTATTTTTATCTAGATTCATTCTAGCTTAGAGGTGATTGTTAATTATCATTTAGTTTAACTACTAAATCCTTAGAATTATTAGGTATTCAAATAATATAGACCCTAGTGGATCCCAACCACTAAATCAAATAAATATTGTGGATAGTTTTCATACTTTGCTTCTATTCCACCAAAGACAGTCACTGAATAGTCACAAACTTCAACTCATGCCATGGATTCTTAAAATCCTAAATTGAGAAGTGTTTTTCAACACTAAGAGCACCTATGGTACAATTAGAATCATCAATAGTTGGGTAGTTATTTTTATGTATTAATGTGAATTATGATGAAATAGATATTAAAATTGGGTATGGTAAACCCATAGGACTTTCACTTAATAGGTTATTTCTATTATTTTTAAAGGAATGGTTTTAGGTTAATTATTTCTCATTTTTTATTTCACTTATTTTTATGGAATGGTTGTATAATTTGGTTGTGGAGAAACATTTTTGTCATTATATTTAGTGGCATTTGTTTATATTTAGTTATGAGATGTTTATATGTTCTTATTTTATAAAATGAATAGGCTTTGGTAAACCTATGTTCATTTTGAATGTATTTATATGAGCATAGGGTTTTATTATAGTTTTAAATGAGTTTGTATAAGTTAAAACATTATTATATTTAATGAGTGTTATTATACAAAATTATGAGATGGATTATTTCTCATTTTATGTATACATTTTGGTGACTCTTTTTGATACTTGACTCTCTTAGAGTCAATATGTTTTGGATAGTTTATGTCTATTAATTTTTTAGGATAATGTTTGAGAATGTAATCAGTTATGAATATCTTTAGTTCTATTTGATTAATAAATATTTAACAAAAATGTTTTTAGGATAAACTGTGTTAAATTTTATCCCAAAAATATTTTTATTACTCTATGGACTATGAAAGTATTAAATATTTGATAATAAATAACTATATGGTATAAACATGTATATCTCCTTTGAATTCAATAGATAAAATTGTTATTGGTTGATCCAAAGAAGTTAGGGGATAGTTTTAATGATAATCATAAGTACTTTCATTCTTACACTTATCTTTTAGTAAATTAATTTTAATTATTTACGTTCATGACTTTTAGCCTTATAATCTCTTATATTGATTCATCCTTATATAAATCCTTTTGTTTTAGTCTATATCCAACTAACGGATGGGGTGGTCTAGGGCCACTGATGGTGGACTTATTGTGTAGGATGGGTGGGTTGTATGCATGTTGATTTTTGAAAATATGGTTATTAAGTGTAAATACATTATATAAATCAATGTATAGTTATGTTATAAAGAATAAAATTATTTGGATAGTCATAATCATTAAGTGTATTAAATTGTTATTCAAATATGGAAACAATATGTTGTTATGTTGTTTAGTTATAAAGTAATTTTAGTATTATTTTATGTTTTTATATATGTTATTTTTTTTTTAAATGTAAAAATGTAAATTAATGATTAATCAATAAGTGATGTGATATTTTGATAATTATAATTGAAGCTATAACTTAAATATTTATTTATATGATGTTTTCAATGGTGGAACCATTGTTTGATTTGGAGATGATAATAAATTTTTATGCCTTTAAGGAGAATATATATTTTATAACACTAATTTTGAGTTTTGGGATGAGCTATTTGTTTGCTATATTCATAATAGGATGGGAATAAATATATCTTATTGAGAGGATACTTTTGGTTCATTATCGTATTTGTGAGTCATAGTTTTATAATGTAGCTCCTAGAATCATTAGACACATTTCTCTCATTTCATTGGAGTTATTTTCATAGCATATTATAATAAAGTTATCTTTTATATAAATTTTTATGGTTTTTTAATTATGAAATATTTTTATAAGTTTTAAAATTGATATAGTAAAAGAGATAATGTTATATTGATTTCTTTTTGGTTAGTTTCATTGAAAACAAGGTTAAATTATTTTTGAGAATGAAAATGAGAGTTCAAGAGTTTGTATATTCCTTTTGTAACTTATTTTGATATATAGATAGATATTTATAAATTAGTTTAATGCTTAAAATATAATGTGAATATTAGTTGTAACACATTCATATATACTCTTATTAATGATACTTTATACTGTTGATTGATATTATTTTAGATTAAGGTAAAATTAGGTTTTGAAGGGACCCTGAAACCCTTAAATAGAATCAAAAAAGAAAAAGCATTAACAACCACCAGGAAAAGCAGTCCTGAAACCTACTAAAGAGCAGCATCAAAATCAGGTTTTACATGGACCTAAATCCACAATCATAGTCCAATAAAAGTACCCAGGTTTTACAAGGGCCTGGAACCTCAAATAAAGTTTTAGACCAAGAACCAAAAAATAGGACCAAAAACAAGAACCAATTACAACAACCAGCAATAAGGCCCTAAACAGGAACAAAACCAACAAAGAAGATAATATTGATCTTGTTGTCATTGAGTTCTTATAGGTTTTCACAACACTTGAAGATCATATTGACATTGAGATAGATGGATTAACCTCTTGTTTCATTTTCAAATTGATTTTTATACCAAGTTAATGGAAGTTTAAAAGTATTAAATTCTTAATAAGTAAATTGATAATAAATCATAAGTTTTAAAATTAATAAATGATAATATTTTATATGAGTTTGTATTTCGTTAAATAAAGATGGAATTTTGTTGAATAGGTCATAAGAAAATGATTAATTTCTAATGCAACAAAGTCTAATAAATAAAGGTCTTCATGAAATTATCTTATTATGTAACTTGAAAAACATAATCATGTTTTTCAAAACATTAATAACATGATTAATTCTTAAGGGATTGTTTTTTGTTTTTAAATTATTTATATTGATTTAATAAACCAAGTGACTATGATTTGTTAAATATATAAAGTTAACACTTAATGATATTTCAAGATGGTTAAATGCATATACTTAAGTAAAATTGTATAGATTTAATTGTTGTGGGATGTAAAAATTTGAGGTGATTCTGATTGATGTAATATCTATGTATGTAGTAATATTTGTAAAAAATAATCATCCATGTAATTTTTCTTAATTTAGATTATCTTTATAAATTTATCTAATTTTAATATTGTAAATCCATAAGAGTAGTGATCATAGATCAAGTCATGATGAAATAAGTAGGTATCCAAAATTTATGACATTAGACTTCACGTTACATGTATTGATTAAGGAATGTCAAATAGATTACATTGTATTTATTTTGGAAATAAAATTGAAGCTTAAATATTGTTGCATACATAATTTTGTAGATCATTGAATGAAAAAACTTAGTATGATGATTATTCTATTATGAAATGAACTCTCTCTACCTTAGTTTATTTTAAATCCTCTTGATGATAACATGTACACTAAATTAGAGTTTAGCTTTCCTACATGGCCATAGTTTAGAATATTTAATGATCAATATAGATATTCAATTTAGTCTAAAAATTGGTATTGGTCCTTTTGGGAATGCCATAGTTGAAGTAATCATATTTGAGTATACGAATATATCTTAAGCACATTGATACATCCCAATATATTTATTAATTAGTGAAAGTAACTTCATAATAGTATCAGTAGGAATTTTTAACTTTAGCCAAATACCTATGTTTGGTATAGCATAGTTATTGATTTGATCATGTTTCCTATGAATTATTTTTATTGTATTAGATTTGAAAATGGTGTTGAGTAACTCAAAGTTAAAAAAAATTGGATTGATATATAACCATCAAATGTGTCTTGCTACATCTGGAAAAATGCAACCATAAATAATGAATGTCACTAGACTCTAATGTGGTCCACTTTCAAGAAGAAGAATTACAGCAATAAATATGTATCTACATTCTAATTGTAAATTTTTGAAACTTTACAACCTCAATCTTTGAAAATTTGATAAATTCAAAAATGTCACAGTAGTATCATGACCATGAATGAATATCATGGACCATTTATATACCTATAATATTGATATTGAAATTCCATTTGAGTTTATAATTTTAAACTTTGTAACATTGAAACCTTTGAAACTTTCCAATTTTGAGTCCTTCTAAAAAAAATGAACATTTGAAACTATTTGAAACATATAATTTAAATTTATATGGATGAGTGCACATGAATGCCATATCCCCCATTATCTAAAAATTGTAAATTTTATTGTAGTTTTTGAAACTGTATAGTGCCATAAATATGAAATTTTACTCTTGAGGACTTGATATGATATGAGGGATGTAGGATGAAAGTCACTTATCTCTAAATAATAGTTATGTAATATGTGAAATATGTAAGCATGCATTACCACTTGATTATAACAATGAATTACATTTTAAACATATTTTAGATAGGTAAATCATCAAAGTGCATAAGTAGTATATGCATGATATAAATCATGGCATCGTATTATTTTTAATAAGTAATATAAATGAATTATATGAATCATGGAAACATAGTAGTAATAAATTACATAAAATCAATTTCATATAATGTCAAACAATTTGCATATGATGTCATATATAAAGGCCCAAAGGCTACATACAATGGACATGTGAATGAAATTTAAGAACATAAGGTCAAGGGCCACACATAAATGACATGATGATGCCATAAAATAAATAATTTTATGATAGAATATCAAGGGTAACACACAATAAGCAAGAAAGTTATATCCTATTATGTAGCAAAGAAAGAATCATAAAATCAATGAGACTAATCTACATACACTTTATGTATCAATGTCAATGTTAGAAGATAAAATTTGTATGATATATATCTCATTATTATATATATATATATATATATATATATATATATATATATATATATATATATATATATGTATGTATGTATGTATGTATGTATGTATGTATGTATGTATGTATGTATGTATGTATGTGTATGTGTATGTGTATGTGTATGTGTATGTGTATGTGTATGTGTATGTGTATGTGTATGTGTATGTGTATATGTATATGTATATATATATATATATATATATATATATATCTATATATATATATATATATATATCTGTATATATATATATATATGTATATATATATATGTATATATATATATATATATATATATATCTGTATATATATAATATGTGTGTGTGTGTAGATATATATATATGTATATGTATATATATATATAGATATATATATATATGCATACATATATACATATACATACATATATACATATACATATATATGTATATGTATATATGTATGTATATGCATATATGTGTGTATATATATATGTATATTGTTAGATTGTGGAGCTAAAAGCTTCACTGATGCAAACAGGAGAGGAGGTTGCTGAAGGTTGCTGAGTTGCAGAGAAGCTGGGGTCGGTCTGATCAGTCGACGTCGACAGGATAGCAGAGAGAAGTAATCGACGTCAGTCAGGGATCGGCCGACGTCGGTCACCTCCAGGCAGACAGGGACTGACGTCGGTCGCCTATGTGGTTCGACTGCGAGTTAATTACGAGCAGTTGGTTGACGAACCAAGTGTTTGCATGGTCAGGGCTAATTATAGGCTGAGAGCTGTGGATCTAATTATTGTAATTAGATGTCTAATTATTATTTGATGAGATCTATATAATAGACTCATGGTTGTATTGGAAAAGTGTAGAACTTGGAAAATCCAAGTGTGGAGCTTGGAGAGTTCTTCCCATGGAGGAATCGAGTAGGATTCCACATGTTTTGTGCTAGGGAGTAAGAGAGCTAACAACTCCTTCAGACAGAGGTAGAGCAATGGTGCGTTCCTCCTAGGTGCCACAGTACCAGGCGTGTTGGTGCTGGATTGGAGAGCCAGAAGGGTTCTTCAGGTATGTATGATCTTGGTCATCAGGTGTGCATGGCCTATACAGGAGATCTACATGGTAAGTAAGGTCGGTTAATCTGTAGGTGTGTGTGTATGTGAGGTTCAGACAGAGATCGGCGGTTGGCCAGGGTCCAAGGTGATAGCAACACAACAGGTAGCAGGATTAGGTATGATCTACTTGGAGTATGGTGTGTACTCACTGTGATGTACGCGAAGTACATGGAGAGCTAAGAGGAAGGCATGGCAGATCCAATCGTAAGTATGGTCTGTTGAACAGCAGGTTGTTACAGGTTCATGGGAGATCTTTGAAGTACTTAGAGTACTTGTGGAGTGTGTGGAGCACTTGTGGTGTGCGTGGATCACACGAGGTGAACACCAACTCTGTGTTTGAGTTGGGTGTTGGGACCTGAGAGGGAGAGCTTTGGGGAGAAGATTTACTGTTCACTTGAGGTGTGGGAAACCTCTGTAAGGTGGTGGAGAAGAAGTGGGATCTTCTTTATTGTATTCTTTTCTGTAAAGTGTTAATACAAGCTGTGTATTGTCTCTCATATGCTGTGTTATTCTAAATTCTAGTTACTTGTTGATTTTGGTTATTTTTGCATATTAAGTTGCTTGGTATTTGGTAATCAATTGTATGCTTTCGGTGTTTCACATCCTGACAAGTGGTATCCGAGCCTTGGTTGTAGGTTCTTAGCTTGATACTGACAAGTGGTATCAGAGCTAAGGTTGTAGGAAGCAGGGTTGTGTTTGGTTACAGGGCACTCTTAGTGGTTTCTGATCGAGTGGGAGTAGAGCAACGGCAAATCAAAGTAAGCTAAGGATGGAGGAGTTGAAAAGCACAGATGGTCACTCACGATCTGATGGAAAGAAAGAGCAGGTAAAATAATATTGTTGGTTTGTGGAAGATCAGCATGAAGAAACTGAAGAAGCAGATGTTGCAGGTGTTGTTGCATAGGATGCTCTGGGAGGTTTCTTGGATAAAGTTGAATCTTGGATAAAAGATTCGGTTGCCTCTTTCCATGCAGCCCCAGGTAGAGGAGCTGGTGAGCCTTGCCAAAGAATTGGCAAAGGGGAAGTGAAGCTAAAATTGCAGGCGGCCAACACACGGGTGTTGATGAAGGTCATGCAGGTCCTAGGTTTGGAGATATGGCTAATTTCTTCAAAAAGATTGGGTGATGAGAGATGCACAAGAACTCTCACAACGGATACACATGAATTAGCTGGTGGTAAGAAAATAGGTACTCTTTATCTACTTGCTTATATTACTGATTCTTTTTCTGTTGCTGAGACATGGCTTCGTAGGCTTGGTCACA
>JARHVA010002779.1:1170000-1360000 GCA_037957365.1 Torreya grandis | reverse complement strand
AATATAAATATTTGTTAAAAATAAATAATATGCTATTATAAAACATGCAATTTAAATTTTTGTAAAAATAATAAATGATCCTAATAATGTAAAAACTTCCCTAAAATAGATATTTGGTTGCCTATGTAGGTTGGTTGTGACTAAAAATAGCTTGGTAGGGCATGCCAATTATGTTGTTAATAAATGAATTGATTGATTTTGTGTTGATAGAAGTCTAAATAAGGAAGATAAGGTCATATTATGGCCTTGCCTACTAACTACATCCATATCCTAGTTGATTGTGTGCCTAATTTATCAATCTAGATCAATGCAAATGCCTACATGGGTTGAATGATAATATATGTGATATAATGTGCTACATGAAATACATAAAAAATATAAAACCATTATTATTTCATCATCAATAATACAGGGATCAAATACAAAAGGGGGAATGGGTAAAGGGTAAAGCCGATTTGGCCTAAAAAAACCGATGTAACTTAGTGTTTCTTACATAGTCCAAATGGGCCTTTAGCTGATGTATTTATCCCTTGTAGGTTGATTGTGTCATCCATGATTATCAAAATATATGAATAGATATATAAAATTGACTAAATTTTTTAAACGATGGATTCCCATGATCTGAAATTAAAAAAAAAAATATTTGGCCTATGATTCTATAATGCATCAAAATTACAATTAGAAGAGATAGTGCTCTTTAGCATTGTGTATAGTAATTTTAAATAAACTTTTATAGGTGTTGTCATGAAAATATATTATTATGTTTATATAGGAGAATATTTGGAATGTTTTCACTAACCAACATGAAAAATGCATGTGAAACCTATTGTGAAATGACTCAATTTAAAAAAAATAATCTTTGAGTGCGGGAGACAGGGCCACACTAGTGTAAAAGGCCATAGTGTGGTCTTGTTCCAAAGGGACATAGACTAATAAACAAGGCTTGAAAATTGTATATATGGTTAATATGGATGAATATGGACATATTAAATATGTATGTATGATATTTTCAATGTTTAAAAGATAGTGGAGACTATTATATAGATTGAGATTTTGTAAAATGTTAAATAGACCAAGAAAGGTAAGGATGCCAAAAATAAACATTTTCATGAGCTTAATGATTAAATTTATATATATACACCTTCCATGCTTGACATTAAATATTTGTAGACAAGAACATCCCTCCCATCAACATCAATGTTATTCTTTGCACCATGCCCAATAATATTCATGCCAAATTAAATTTCATTACCATTTAATTTTTTAAATTTATAATTGGGAGTAGTAGTAGAGGATATAGTCTTAAAATAGAAGGAAAAATACATGGAATTATAATTTAAATCATAGGGATGAGTATGATAATTTATTACCTACAACACTAATACTAATTTATATTGACAATGATGTCATAAAATGTAATGAAAAAAAATTAAGTGCCAATGTAAATGAAAAAATGGAATAATCCCTATTCATTAGGGAGAGATTGACCAACACACACACAAACATAGTGGTACTGATGTTAAGAGTAATTTGATTTTTTTTAGTTTACTTAAAATTAGCTTTTCAAAATCATTTATCCTCCTTGTTTTCTTAATTACATGTTATAAATAAATATGACATTCCTTAAGCTCTTTTTAATGCCACACTATCCATATTATAAGGTTGTTTTTATGTTTTAAAAAAATACCCCATGGTATCATTATTCTATGTTTTAAACTAGTAGATTGGATGATTATTTACCATTTTTAAGTGTCTGATCACACGTAAGTACTTAAGATCACTTTCTCTACTTGTGACAGATGTTGGTTATCACTGCAAGCTCTAAAAAATGAATTTTCATTATAAAATTAGACTATTATTTAGGTATATATTTTTAAACTATATTGAATGTAAAGTCATTTGAAATCCATAGAGGTATTTCATATTTTATCATAATCATTTTCCAAGGTATTTGGTCATCAACAATTTACTAGATATTTTATAGGTATATCATAGTCATAACCATATAATAAAAATTGATTTAAAAAGCCTTCAGTGCCCTCTATGTCATTAAATGTTACATCAAAAGCTTTAAATTTTTTTTCATATTATATTTGCATTGTTACCTAAACCTTGGTGACATGTTCCAAGTGTATATTACATATAGTCATAGATATACTCATAATGACATAAAAAATATTTTGACTTAGAATTTGATAAAATATCCCAAAAATCCCTATTTCAGGTCTATGCAATTCACAGAAACTGATATTTAAAATACCATAATTTGGTTCAAATCCCTTATTCTAGACCATTTAGAGATAGCCAAAACAATGTTAAAATCTCCTACAACAAGAAGTGTGTTAATTTTTCTTGCATTGTTTGAGATGCAAACATGTAATATGATCTTGTAGACTATTATAGAATATAAAATGTTTAACTTTAATCTTGTTTGATATAAAATTACATGATATTTAATATACACAATATCATAAATTTATTCAATTTAAATGTTCTCCATATGTGTGAACTGACACCAATCAATAAATATTAGAAATGAACCATATAAGAGAAATTTATATAAATAAGTTATATCTCAAGTGAACTATTATTGACACATATTCGCCACACAATATTTTTGTGGGAAAAAAATTGTGGCCTATTTATAGTTTCAGATAACCATAAAAAATGTGAACCAAAGAAGATAATAAAATCATTCCAATCCATTGAAATCATAGGAGTCATCAATTGAGTTAAGTGATTGCTTTCAAATAGACACTATAGAGTCAATTGCTAGTTTTACCCACCTCTAGTGTATTACTCCTAATACTTTATATAAACAAGAGATATTAATTATACTGTCATAGGATAAAATTTTTAAACCAATCATATGGAAAACTTTCCACCAACTCATTTAAACATTTATATATTACATGTACAACTAGGAAATAACATGAAAATAGAAAATGCATCATTTTAAAAACACATAGAAAATAAAAATAAAAAGTGCATTGAACTTCAAACAAAAATAATTTTTTCTCTTATGTTTGTGACTTTAAATGTAGAATGATACTATAGAACTAAGTAATGAACTATGCTAGCCCAAATCCATGGATCAAGTTGCTTGTAGTATGTAAAAGGTGTCAAAGGGAACTATAGACACTTGGATTTTCACCCTTGAGGAGATGTTTAGCTCTCATCATCCAAGTAGAACAATGGAGACATCTCTCTTGTTGTGGTTGATAATTTGATTGAGGTGAATCTCTAGTAGGGCTAGTTTCATTGATGCAATTATTTGAAGCACTCTTTAACCTATCAATTTGCATATGAAAAGGGTTAACGAAAAAAAATAAGAAACCAAATGGCAATGCACCAATATATAATGTCCTCCCAATTGACTGAAACCAATACTTAAAGATAAAAAAAAGGTATTTCTCACACAAGAATCACAACTCAGGATTCACTACTACATCAATGTTTTATATGTTAGATTCAAGAAGGTATATGATTCTTAGAAATGGAATGAATGATTCCAAAGAGGGATATAATCATGGAACACTTCTAAGATATATCTACACTTAGAAAATAATACTAGGAAAGACCTGCAACAGTCTCCTTTCTGCAAATTAGTAGACCATCAAGATTATAAGCTAGAAAAGATAATATTTCAGTAGACTACACCAACAAAATTCAAGTCATTACTCAATATTATAGCATATGAGTGGAAAAAACACTTGTAAATTTCTTCAAATTTTATTCACATACAAACTTGGCCAATGTTTTCCCAATAACTAGTGGAGGCTCCTGAAAAGAGACAAAATAATTCATATATATAGCATTGACAGAGAAATCAAGCAAAAGAAGTCCAAAGGTAACTCATACATGTGTCACCTTGAGAATATAAGTTAAAATTTCATGTTATATAAGGGTTAGGTGAGTCATGCTATGTCAAGATGTATACTTATACAAAATAAGTCATAAGAATGGTGAAAAATGGCATCAAATCTTTAGAATTGGCATAGGAAACTGTCTCCATCAAAGACCATCCATACATGTTTGAAACTAAAAATAAAAAAGTTGACACATAATACTATTAGATGGAAATGGAACTCATCATGATAGTTAGATAATTCTCTTTCTAACTACCAGCCATCCTCTTGACACCTATGTTCATTGATTTTATAGGAGCTCTTTGATTTGGTTGGCTACCAACAATGACCCAAACTGTCGACCTATTTATTATTCACTTGTTGTGTCTACAATGAATGCTTGAGATCTTACCATTTATTAGCTCCATATTTTCCCTTAGGTTCCCGCGAAGATTTTGACACCAACAAATATTTTTTAATTTTGAAATTGATGTTTGTGGGTCATCACCCTTCTCATTCATTTAGGATATTTTCCTCACACATTCCTTTCTCACAGATTTATCTTCTTTCAAGTTTTTTACCTTTGCATACTTTGTTTTGGCACTTTTTACCAAGAGAATCCCTTCAGCCAATCCTTATGAAATAAATCTTTTGGGCTTTCCCAAGGTTAACATTTATGGACTTTTTCCCCACACTTATCAACATTTCGACCATTTGTTTTGGAATTTTCTTGAAAGAATTCATTTAGGATTTTTGCTTTTGATAATTTTTATAGATAATTTTCCCATGTACAAGGTCTTTTCGACTTTTTACAAGTGCATTTTAATTATTCCTTTGGTCACTTTCTAAAAAGGTATCCTTTGACTTTTCTTAAATGCTCTCTAAACATGGAAAGTGCCCTTTAAATCATAGAAATTACCTTTTTAGGGCCCCTACATGGGACACTTTTTATTGCAGAATATATTTTGGGTAAATGTTTCAAGCACTTGGTTTAAGGTTACTTATCTTTGCCTATTCCCCTCAGTATTTTGTATCGGGCCTCTTTGTATCAGATCTTTTCCTTTGAGCATTTTTTCAAAACCATTCTTTTAGTCCCCTTTTTCTGCATTAATTCCTTCAGACTATTGGATGACCCTTCAGCTTTTATAAAATGGACCATTTAGGAAGGACACTTTTCCCAAAAAATACTCTTCAAAAAATTTGAACTAAGCCAAAATTTCCCTTCCAAAAAAATGTTAGGGACACTTGATGCCAATAAAACCTTTTAGAAAATTTGAAAATGACCCCTTCGACATGAAAGTGGACTTCAGGATTCTTGAAAATGTCTTTCATAAAAATTGAAGTACACTTAAAAAATGTTAAAGATTACCTTTTACCAAATTAATTTTGCATACTGGACCTAGCCAAAAGGTATAGACTTAGATGACCAAGCTTGAATGATAGTCCATAAATGTTTTAGAAGTAATTCTTTAAACACGAACAACTTTACTAGTGCTTTGGTGAAGGACCTCAAACATAGTACTCATGACCTTTGAACTAGGATGAACAAACCCACATGATCATATTCCTTTGCAATTTCTTCATGTGCAAGATTTGGCACTTTGAAAATGTTTTGTAAACTCTACTCAGACCTGTTAGCATGACATAAAGAAAGTGAAAGGACCTAGACAACAAAATGATCAAAGATAATAGCATTCATATTACTTTGAATAATCTTGAGATCACTCTATGACATGATATTTACACCTAAAATATCTAAAGGATAAATTTTCATATATGGATGCCCAATTTTGACCTGCACAATAAAAAATTGGTCAATAAGATAGTGACTCGCAAGGGTAGTATGTCTACTATATTGACCAAACTAGTAGCCTAAATAGTCCATTGGACATTGAGTCATCTAAGGACATGCAAAACGATCATGAAAAACACACTGAACTAGAAGGGAAACTTGCACCATAAGACATAACACATAAAATGAACAAGACACAAAGCAAAACAAGACATAAAATAACTCACACATGTGCATAAGCACTTAGGGAACACAAGGAAAGAAATAACTATGTACAAGGGAAGAGGATAACCTTAGGAACATTTTTTTAGATATATACCATTGACTAGGATATTTAGCTTCTCTCCATCCAACTTTGAGAGTTAGAAGGCATTGTGTTATTTGCATTATGTGATAATATATGGGCCACTCCACAAAGCATCAAACTTTGTGTGTCTTCTTGGATTAGCCTTATCTTCATCCCATTTTAAAATCATATCTCCTTCCTTGAAGATCCTCAACATAGATTTATTCTCAAAATATTTATTTGTTTGCTATTAGTGAGTAGTCATGGTGTGCATAGCTTGATCTCTTGTCCCTTCAAGGTAAATCAACTCACATAATTCAACATTCATACTCTCATTCTCCATAAATTATAGCTAATAGGTGAGGTTTAAAGTTGGTAACTCAAGTGAGATAGGAAATATAGCTTCCCTTCCATAAACAAGTGTATAGGGAAACTTTATAATTGCTCTTTGATGTAATCTTATCAACCCAAAGGGATATCCTTAGCTTGGTATGCCAAGTTCTTTGATTTTACTCCATTATTCTCTTAATGATCTTGATTAAGTTCTTGTTTGTAGACTTAGCTAGTCCATTCCCTTATCCTTGCTCCTAGAAAATCTAATGCATTGTCTGAGGTTACATCTGAATATTATTACTATACCTTCATAAAAGTCTAGGACTATGTTTTCATTTTCCTCCTTAAGAGATATAGTCTCCACCCATCTTTTAAAATAATTAGTGGCTATCAACACCCACTTATGACCAAAACTAGAAGGTGGATTGATTAGGCCTATGAAATCCAAACCCCATTGCATGAAGGGCTACTCAACCTAGATTAGATGAAGAGGGATGGTAGCTAGATTTTTTTTTCCATAAAAAAGAGCACACTTTTAGCATTTTATTACCCAAGAATGAGTTTCCTTAAAAAATCTAGGCCAAAAATAACCAACCCTCATAATCTTAGAAGTTATGATGCTTGGATCAAAGTGAGCACTGGCTAGTCCATCATGAAATTCAAACAATACTTTGTTAATATGATCAAATCAATACACCTCGAAATCACACCTAAAAAGTCCTTTCTAACTATAACTCCATCAACAAGTACATAAGGAATGGATTTTAGCCTAAAATAACTTCTCTTAGCTTTATCAACACCTTGTGGACACTCACTAGTTTGAAGGAAATGGATCATGTCTTGTGTCTAACTTCTCATAGATGAAAGTGAAGCTATCATAGAGTAATCATGAAGTACCAATAAATTATTTTACTCTTTCAAGTCTGAAGTGAGATGCTAACATAATCCTTTTCCTTTCACTAACTTGGTAGTTTTGATCTCCACATCGTATTCCATCACCCTTATGATCCATCTTTCCCTCTTTTCATTAAAGTTTCTATTCAATAGAAAGTATTTCACACTAAGATGAGACAAAAAAATGTGAATCTTGTTATTATAAAACATATGTTTAAATTTATTTAAACTTCTTATGACTAAAAGCACTTGTTTTTTAACATATATGTATCTTGTTTCATAGCCTTCTAAACCTTGGCTAAAAAAGGCAATAGGTTGTACAAATCATTTAGTTGGGTAAGCATGGCATAAATCACCTCTTCATTCCCAAAAGTGTATAAATTGAAGTCCTTAGAGAATTTTGGACTTGCAAGAGTAGGATCTTGGGCAATGGCTTGCTTGATCTCTTCAAAAATTTCTTTCTTCCTTCTTGTCCAAGTGAATATCTCATCCTTCCTTAGTATATATGTTAGAGGTTTTTCCACATTATAAAAGTTAAGAATAAACCTCCTAATGAAATTTATCTTGCCATAAAAACTTTGTAAACCCTTCTTATGTTTAGGCAAAGATAATGCCACAATGGAATTCACCCTTTTTTGATCAATGGACAAGCCTTTCTTGAAAATAATATGTCTTAATAGTTTACCATCATGAACATCAAACAAACACTTCTTTGGGTTTATATAGATCCCAAAATCTGTATAACTCTAAAAAATCTACCTTAAGTGCTTCAAATTATCTTTTTCTTCCTTGGAGAAAACTATCACATCATCAAGATATAAAAATATAATGTCATTGATTAATCGTTGAAAACCATATCCATTACACATTTAAAAGTATCTCCAACATTAGACAACCCTAAATTTATTTTACTATAAGCATATGCACCATATTTAGTAGTAAAGGTTGTCTTATATTGGTGACTTTCCTTTACCAAAATTTGATTATACCTAGAATACCCGTCAAGGAGAGAAATCCTTTCACTACAAGCCACAACTTGTAAAATTTGTTCCATGGAAGGGAGTGGGTAATGATACTTCAAAGACACTTTATTAAATTACCTAAAATCATCACAACCTTATATCTCCATTCTTTTTACTAAATGGAACTAGGTTTTCCAACCAAGATGAATGCTTAATAGGAAAGATGATTTTGGACTCAATCAGTTTGGTGAGCTCTTTCTTAATGAGAAGATCAATCATGGCATTTATTGGACTTTAAATTTGATTAATAGGCTAGGAATTATCATCTAACTCTATATATTATGCTGAGCTAGATTCAGATCAAAACCTTTTAAATCACTATACTCCCATGTAAAGACATCAAAACATTCTTTGTATAACTCAATGAAAGCAGGCTTCTCTTCACTAGTACATACCTTCCCAAGTGAAAGAAATTTATCTTTGAAGATATGAACCTTATCATAATTTTATTTATTGGTAGATATGCTTACCTTCTCTTTCTTAATCTGGTCATCATCATTGAATATGCTCTCAAGGGTGACTAGGCCTTTATGGAGTTTGTTAGACTTCAATTGCACAATCTACCATCCATATTGTTGTTTTAGTTTAGACTGATTATTGGAATAAAAATCAGATTCTTCTTATCAAAAAAGTGGTATTTTATGATTAATATCAAACACTTTCCAATTAGTGACATTATCTGGTATAGAGGGCCTTACAATCACTTTTAGATGAGGTTGGTTCTTTTCTTCTTTTATCACTTTTGAAAAATCAAACTGAGATCCAATTACTGCCAACCTATCAAGATGCTTATTATCTTCTCTTAAAAAATAAGTGATGTTAAAGGATTTGAAATATTCCAAAAAATCCCACACTCTATGCTTATAAGACTTAAGCAAAGAGTTTGTTTTAATCAAATTCAACCCTCTAACTTGGTTGACAATAAGTTTGCTATCACCAAACACTTGAAATTATTTGACACCTCTTTTCCTTGCCCACTAAAGGCCATGAATGAGGGACTCATATTTTATACATTAAAATTACAAGATAAATGAAATGTGAAAGCTAAAAAATACCTTTCCTTTGAAGGTGAAATCAACATTTCTCCACCGCCAATCATAATCTTGCTTCTAGACTCACCAAAGAAGAGCTATCGTAAACCACGCACCTCTTCCCTTGTATTCACTAGATTGGGTATGAATGAATCCCTATCATTCATATATTAAACCCAAAGACCTTTTTATTTAATAAAATTTTAAGAATCATGCTCATAGTTGTCATCTCCCCACTCACCTAGGAATAAATCAGAAACTCCCTCAAGGGAAGATGATGGATATTGGTCACTAGGAATTTACTCTTCATCAATGATACCATAATTAACATTTGATGACTTATGTGAGTAATGTCTCAAGTGATCTATATGAGTAGGTTCTTACTCAATCTTCATTGTAGTGTCATACTTTGTCCTAAACACCATGTAGGACCAATTGGCTGCCAAATATCCACCTATCTTAGATGTGAAGTTTCTTGATAACTAAAGAGAAACATAGGGAGGTGAATCTGCCATCACAACATCATAATGAGTTTAAATATTATGAAAATCATGAAGGATCAAACTAAAACCTTTAACTACACCCAAAGTCTTGGCTAGTCATCCATCTAATTACAAGATTCCTTTTATCATTAGCTCATACTTGAGGCCTATATTATCTACTATACATTTGGTCATTATTGATGTGATTGATCCACTATATATAATACAATTATGAACCAATAAATCAACAATAATTAGAGATAGGTAAAAAGGAGGATCCTTCTCATTTTCCTAACTTGACCATCTATAAATTGAGTTCCATTGACCAAAACCACATTGTCATTTTTAGATGGGCCAACTTGTTTACCCAATCCATACAATTCATTTTAGAGTATATCTTTCTATCTTGGTAATGTTAGAGAATCACAAAATTATATTTTCATATGAAGTTTCTTCATCTATTCCACAACATTAATGGAAGGATTACCCACCTTAGGAGACTCTTTAGGAGCACTAGCACCTTGTGATGTAGCTTGTGGAGATGGTGGTATAGGAGTTAGCTTCATGATTTTAAATCTATGATTTTATTATATTTTGAACCTAAATTATGCCCACTTCCTATCCAAGCTAAATCGAGGGTCAAAATAGGTCCTTAATTGGTTCCTTGAGTCTCCTCAATAGCCCTCCTTTTGGACCTAGTATTGGAGGCAACACTAGTATTTTGATTGCTTATATTCCCCACATAATTAATGGCACAAAATCCACCCTAAAAATGATTTATGAGGGTAGCATTAGTATTAGGTTGTATATTTTCCACCCCACCTTGCATGGATCTTTCAAAATTTAAAGATTCGAAAGATTATATGCCTTGCATTACCATAACTTTATTGTGTATTTCATTTGCATAAGGCACTTGTTCTTGACCATGTTCAAAATATGGATAGTTGGGATGTTCTTGGAAAAATTTGTTTTGAGTGTGAACAAGGTATTTTCAGGATTAGGAAGCATTAGGATCATATCTTTGATAAGGATTGACATGGGTGATATGGCCTTGTCCTTGTGCATTATTTTGGAAAAGAGGTCTACTTGTTTACCCAAACTGATCGTATGCCTGATATGGCCTATAACCTTGATCTTGTTGTCTTTTGAGGGAAACTAACTCATTTATAATAATTTGAAGCATTATTTTAACTTCATGGATTTCATTGAAGGATTAATGGTAGGCTTTTCTTGATTAGGCAAAAGGGCTAAAGTGGGCAATGCACCTTGACTAGGAGAATGCAAATTGGGGAATAGTGGCATTGGAGGTCTACGAGTTATATTTATCACTTAGACAAGAAAATTATTAGCATTTATGGATATTTCATAGGCAACACATAATGTGTTTCCCCCCATAGATTGAATCATCATGAAAATGTTATTGTTCAATGCTTTCAAATAGTACAAAATATATAATTTGAGGTTGGTCTTACAAGAATTGGAATTCTATCCCATGTTTTTTGGAACCTAGTATTAAAGACATTCATGAATTCATGTGGTACCCTCTTGATTGTGGTCAATTTATCAGCTAGAGATATGTGATCACTCTTTTCCCAAAACCTATTAGTAAGGGTCAATAGACTCCCTAACTCATCCCATGAGCTACTAAAATTTATAGGTAGGGTCCCATACCAATCCAAAATTTTTCCTTAGATAGACAAGGTCAACAACCTAATAGATACATTTTTTTGGGTGACTTTGTGGATGTTAAAAAAGTTTTATATATTCCTAATGTGTTCAATGGAAGTAATAAGACCATATCCACTAAAAGATAGGACACTTTTGAGGGCTGCTCTTGGAATTTGATCATATTGGGCAAGATTCAAGGGAGATGCCTCAGTGAAATGCACAAAAATTTATCTTATAGCCATCTTGGAATGATCACCATGGATTTTAGGAATGGAATGTAACACAAAATTTGAAGCTTTAAACACAAAATCTCTTTTATAAGGGTGAGTGATTACAAATTGAAACCTTTTGGTGGAATATCGAGGTAGTTACACAAATTAAAAAGGTACATCTTTAGCAGTAAACCTATTGGTTACCTTTGGAATGGAAAAAAGGGTTGATCATCAACCAAGACCTTGAATTATTCAATGGAGTCGTTAGGTACTAAATGTAGATCCTTCTTTCACTTCAAATATGCTAAGACCAATACCAATCTCGAATAAACTTCTATGAGTTAGAAGTCCCATAGAGTGTACAAAAAATAATTAACACTTAGATTTTCACCCTCGAAGAGATGATCAGATCTCCTCATCTAAGTGGCACAATAGAGACATCTCTCTTGCTATGGGTGACAATTTCATTGAGATGAATCTCTAGTAGGGTTAGTTCCCTTGATATAGTTATTTGATTCACTCTCTAACCTATCAAACTATGTATGAAAAGGGTTAATGAAAATATCTAAGAAACCAAATGATGATGCACCAATATATAATGTCCTTCCAATTGACTGAAACCAATACTTAAAGATAAACAAGGTGCTTCTCAAAAAAGACTCACAACTTAAGATTCAAGAAGGTATATGATTCTTAGAAAGGGAATAAATGATTCCAAAGAGTGATATAATTAAGGAGAACTTATAGGATATCCCTATAGAGAAAATAATACTAGTAAATACCTACAACAATCTCCTTTTTGAAAATTGGTATACCATCAAGTGTATAAACTACAAAAGATAATCTTTCACTAAACTAGACCAACAAGATTCAAGTCATTACTCAATATTACAACATACGAGTGGCAAAAACACTTGTATATTTCTTCAAGAGTTATTCAAATACAAATATAGCTATAATTTTCCCAATAACTAGTGGAGGATCTTGAAAATAATTGAAAGAATGCATATATATAGATTTGAGAGAGAAATCAAGAAAAAGAAATCTAAATGTCACTCCAACATGTGTCACCTTGAGAATATTAGTTACAATTTCATGTGAAAGAGGGGTGAGCCAAGTCATGCCATTTCAAGAGGTCTACTTGTCTAAAACAAGTCATAAGAATGGTGAAAAGTGGCATCAATCCTTCAAAATTGGCACAAAAAATTGCCTCCATCAGAGATCATCAATGAATGTTTGAAACTAAAAACAAGAGAGCCAACACAAAACACTATTTGAGGGAAATACAAATCATCACAACAATTAGAGAATGATCTTTCTAACTGCTAGCCATCCTCTTGACACCTATGTTCATCAATTTCATAGGAGCTCTTTGATTTGGTTGGCTGCCAATAATGACCTAAACCATCAACGTATCTATTATTCACTTCTTTAGTATACACTAGATGCTTGAAATTTTTGCATTTTTTACCTCCATATTTGCCTTTAGGTTCCTACCATGTTTTTGACACCAATGACTCTTTTTATCGCTTTGAAATTAATGTTTGTGGGTCATCACCTTTCTCATTCATATAAGATATTTTCCTTGGACATTCCTTTATCATGGATTTATCTTCTTTCGCGTTTTTTCCCCATAGATATTTTTTTAGCACTTTTTCTTGAGACAATTCCTTAAGCGAATCCTTTCAAAAAATAATCTTTTGGGCTTTCCTAGGCTTAATTTCCATGGACTTTTTACCTATAATTATTAACATTTTAGCCATTTATTTTGGCATTTTTCTGAAAGAATTAATTTAGGATATTTGCTTTTGATAAATTTTGTTGAATTTTCCCATAAACAAGGTCTTCGAGACTTTTTTCCAAATGCTATTTGACTATTCCTTTGGTCACTTTCTAAAAAGGTACCCTTAAACTTTTCTAAAATGCTTTTTGAACATGGAAAGTGCCCTTAAAATCATGGAAAGTGCCCTTTCGAGACCTCTACATGGGACACTATTTTTTATAAGTTATCTTTCAGGAAAATGTTTGGGACACTTGATGTAAGGGTACTTGTCTCTACCTAGTCCCCTCAGGATTTTGTATTGGGTCTCTTTGTATCAGCTCTTTTCCTTGTTTTTTTCAGAACCATTCCTTTGGCCCCCTTTTTCTACATTAATTCCTTCAGATTATAGGATGACCCTTTGAATTTTTTTAAATGGAACATCTAAGAAGGACACTTTGCCCAAAAAATACCCTTCTAACACTTTGAACTGAGCCAAAAGTGCCCTTTGAAAAAATGTTAGGGGTAGTTGCTACCAATAGGACCTTTAAAAAATATTATAAATGAGCCCTTCGACTTGAAAGTGGCCTTTGAGATTCTTGCAAATGTCTTTCAAAAAAATTGAACTGCCATTCAAAAATATTAAAGATGACCTTTTCTTGATACTGGACTTAGCCAAAAGGTATAGACTTAGATGACCAAGCTTGAATGACAATGTCTAGAAATTTTTTCAAAGTAATTCTTTGAACAAGAACAAATCTAGTTATGCTTCAATGAAGGACCTTAGACATAGTACACATGAACCTTGAACTAGGATGAACAAACCCACATGATTAGTTTCCTTTGCAACTCCTGCATGTACAAGATCTAGCACTTTGGAAATGTTTTTTAAACTTTTATTAGACTTATTAACATGACTCAAATAAAGTAAAAGGACGTAGATAAAAAATTGATTAAAGCTAATAGAATTCATATTATGTTGAATAACCCTGAGATCACTTTATGACATGATATTTACCGCTAAAAGATCTAAAGGCCAAAGTTTAATATTGGGGCACCCAATTTTGATTTGCAGGGTAAAAAATTGGTCACCAAAATGGTGACTCGCAAGGGTATTCCCCTCAAGATTTTGTATTAGACCTCTTTATATCAAGTCTTTTCCTTCTTTTTTTTTGGAAACCATTCCTTTGGCTCACTTTTTCCACATTAATTCCTTTAGATTATAGGATGACACTTTGGATTTTTTGAAATAGAACATATGAGGACACTTTGCCTAAAAAATACCCTTTTAACACTTTGAACTGATCCAAAAGTGCCCTTCAAAAAAATGTTAGGAGCACTTACTACCAAACAGACCTTTGAAAAAAATTGAAAATGACCCCTTCAACTTGAAAGTGGCCTTCAATATTCTTGAAAATGTATTTCAAAAAAAATTGAAGTGCCCTTCAAAAATATTGAAGATGACCTTCTATTGAAGTAATTCTGTATACTAGACCTAGCCAAAAGGTATAGACTTAGATGACTCAGATTGAGTGACTAAGTCTAGAAATGTTTTCAAAGCAATTCTTTAAAGATGAACAAATATGCTTGTGCTCCATTGAAGGACCTCAGAGATAGTACATAGGAACCTTGAACTAGGATAAACAAACTCACATGATCAATTTCCTCTGCAACTACTACATGTACAAGATCTAGCACTTTGAAAATGTTTTTTAAACTCCCCTCAGACCTATTAACATGACTCAAATAAAGTAAAAGGATGTAGACAACAAACTAATAAAATATAATAGCATTCATATTATGTTGAATAAGCCTAAGATCACTTTATGACATGATATTTACCCCTAAAATATCTAAAGGCCAAATTTTCATATAGGGGTACCTAATTTTGACCCGTAGGGTCAAAAATTGGTCACCAAAATGATGACTTGCAAGTGTAATATGCCTACTATACTTACCAAACTAATAGCTTAAATATTCCATTAGGAATTGATTCATCTAAGGAGACATAGAACAACCCTGAAAAATACACCAAACCAGAAGGGAAACTTGCACCACAAGACATAACACACAACAAGAACAAGACAAAAATAGGACACAAAGCAAAGTAAGACACAAAACAACTCACACATGTGCATAAACACTTAGGGAACACAAGGATATCAAAAACTATGTACAAGGGAAGATGAGAAACTTAGTATCAATGCTTCAAATATATCCCATTGATTGGGATACAAAGCTTCTCTCCATCTAACTTTGAGAGTTAGAAGGCATTGTATTATTTGCATTGTATGATAACATATGTGCCACTCCACAAAGCATCAAACTTTGTGTGTCTTCTTATCTTGGCCCTATCTTCATCCCAATTAAAAATGATATCTCCTTCCTCAAATCTCCTCAACATGGATTTCTTATCAAAATATTTATTTGTTTGCTATTGGTGAGTAGTCATGGTGTGCATAGCTTGATCTCTTATCCCTTCAAGCTCCATTTACTCACATAATCTGACTTCCATTCTTTCATTCTCCATCAATTGTAGTTTATAGGTGAGTTTTAAAGTTGGTAACTCAAGTGAGATATGAAATCTAGCTTTCCTTCCATAATCAAGTGCATAAGGAGAGTTTCTAATTTCTCTCTTTGGTGTAATCTTATCATCCCAAAGGGCTATCTTTAAATTGGTATGCTAATTTATTTGATTTTACTCCATTGTCCTCTTAATGATCTTGATTAAGTTCTTGTTTGTTAACTTTACTAGTCTATTTCATTGGTGATAGTATTTGGAGGAGGGGTTAAGATAGATACCATGCTTTAAACCCATTCACTTGTCCTTACTCCTATAAAAGCTAATGCATTGTCTGACATTATTGTTGAAGGGGATCTAAATCTTGTTACTATACGTTCATAGAAGTCTAGGACCAAGTTTTAGTTTTACTCAAGAGCTACAACTTCCACCCATATTGTAAAATAATTTGTGGCTATCAACACCCACTTATGACTAGCACTAGAAGGTGGATTAATTAGACCTATGAAATCCAAACCCCATTACATGAAGGGCTGCTCAACCTAGATTGGATGAAGAGGCAAGGCCGCTAACTTTTATTTGACATCAGAAAGATCACACTTTTGTCATTTTTTTACCCAAGTTTGAGTGTCCTTAAACAATCTAGGCCAAAAGTAACCAACCCCTCATAACCTTAGAAGCTATGGTTTTTGGAGCAAAGTGATCACTAGCTAGTCCATCATGAAATTCAAACAATACTTTATCAATCTAATCCGAATCGATACTCCTCAAAAGCTCACCTAAAAATTAATTTTTAAATAACACTCCATCAACAAGTACATAATAAATGGATTGTAGCCTAAAATACTTTCTCTTGGCCCTATCGAGACCTTGTGGATACTCACCAATTTGAAGGAAATGGATGATTATTTGTGTCCAACTTATCATAAAAGAAGGTACAACTGTCACAAAGTTAACATGAAGTAAGAAAACAAATTATTTTTACTCTTTCATTTTGGAAGTGAGATGCTTACATGATCCTTTTCCTTTCACTAACTTGGTAGTTTTAAACTCAACATCATATTCCATCACCTTTGTGATCCATCTTTTCGTCTTTTCATTCAAGTCTCTATTCAAAAAAAATTCTATCACACTAGGATGAGGAACAAAAAAGTGAATCTGGTTATTAGACAACATATGCCTAAACTTCTTTAAACACCTTATAACTGAAGGCACTTGTTTCTCAACATATGTGTATCTTGTTTCATAGCCTTCTAAACCTTGGCTTAAAAAGGCAATAGGTTGTTCCAAATTCTCATCATTTACTTGGGTAAGCATGGCAAAAATCACCTCTTCATTCCCAAAAGTGTACAAATTGAAGTCCTTGGAGATGTTTGGACTTGTAAGAGTAGAAGCTTGGGTAATGGCTTGCTTGATCTCTTCAAAACTTTCTTTCCTCCTTATCTAAGTGAATATATCATCCTTCCTTAGCATATAGGTTTGACTAAATTAGCAAAGTTAGGAATAAATATCCTAATGAAATCGATATCACCAAAGAAACTTTCTAAACTCTTCTTATGTGTAGGCAGTGACAATGCCAAGATAGAATTCACCGTTTCTAGATCAATGGACAAGCCTTTCTTCAAAACAATATGTCCTAGTAGTTTTCCTTCATGGATAAAAAACACACTTATTCGGGTTTAGAGAGATTCCAAACTCTCTAAACCTCTCAAAAATATTCCTTAGATCCTTCAAATTATCTTTTCCTTCCTTGGAGAAAACTATCACATCATCAAGATATAACAATACAATGTCATTGATTAATCCTTGAAAATCCATGTCCAATACACGTTAAATAGTAGATATAGTATTAGAAAACCCAAAAGGCATTTTATTATACCCTAGAATACCCATCAAGGAGAGACAACCTTTCACTACTAGCCACAACTTGCAATATTTGTTCTATTGAAGGGAGTGGGTAATGATCCTTCAATGAAAATCTATTCAAGTCCATAAAATCAACACAACCTTATCTCTCCATTAATTTTCCTAACATGAACTAGGTTTTCCAACCAAGATGAATGCTTAATGGGAAAGAAGATTTTAGACTCAATCGGTTTGGTGAGCTCTTTCCTTATGAGAGGCTCAATCCTGGGATTGATTGGCCTTTGCCTTTGATTAATAGGATTAACATTCTCATCTAACTCTATAGTATGCTGAGCTAGATTGGATCAAAACATCTTAATCACTATACTTCTATGTAAATAAATCAAAAAATTCTTTTCATAACTCAATGAAAGCGTGCTTCTTTTTGCTGGTAGATACCTTGCCAAGTGCAAGCAATTTATCTTTAAAGATATGAACCTTCTCATAGTTTTCCTACTTTTTAGAAATGCTTACCTTCTCTTTCGTTAGCTGGTCGTCATCATTAAATATGCTCTCAAGAGTGACTAGGCCTTTAGGGAGTTTGTTAGATTTCAATTACACAATCTTCCCTTTATATTGTTGCTATAGTTTAGACTAATTCATGGAAGAAAACTTAGTTTTTTTCATATCAAAAAAGTGTTATTTTCTGATCACTATCAAACACTTTCCAATTTTTGACATTATCTAGTATAGAGGGCCTTACAATCACTTTTAGATGAGGTTGGTTCTTGTCTTCTTTTATCCCTTTTCAAACATCAAACTGAGATCCAATTGCTGCCAACCAATCAACATGCTTATTATCTTATCTTGAAATAGAAGTGATGTTAAAGGCTTTGAAATATTCCACAAGATCCCACACTTTATGATTATAGGACTTAAGCAAAGATTTTTTATTTTTTATTTTTAAATATCAAATTCAACCCTCTAACTTGATTGAAAACATGTTTGTTATCATCAACACTTGAAATTATTTGACACCTCTTTTCCTTGTCCACTCAATGTCATGAATGAGGGAATCATATTTGGATACATTAAAATTACAATAAAACTAAAATGTGAAGGTAGAAAAATACCTTTCCTTTGAAGGTGAAACCAACATTGCTCCACCACCAGCCATAATCTTGCTTCCAGACCCATCAAAGAAGAGCTAACATAAAGCACACACCTCTTCCCTTGGATTCACTAGATTGGGTATGAAGGAATACCTATCATGCATATAGTAAACCCCAAGACCTTTTTATTTAATAAAATTGTAAGGATCATGCTCATAGTTGTCATATCCCCACTCATCTAGGAATAAATCAGAAACTCCCTCATGGGAAGATGATGGATATTGGTCAATATGAAGTTCCTTTTCATCAATAATAGAATAATTAACATTTGACACCTTAGGTGAGTAAGATTTCAAGTGATCTCTATGAATATATTCTAACTCAATATTCACTTTAGTACCATACTTTATCCTAAAAATAATGTAGGAAGAATTGGCTGCCAAATATCCATCGATCTTGGATGCGAAGTCTCTTGATAAGCAAAAAGAAAAATAGGGAGGTAAATTTGATACCACCACATCATAATGAATTTAAAAATTAGGAAAAGTTTTAAGGATCAAGTTCAAACCTTTAACTGCACCCAAATTCTTGGCTAGTGATCTAACTAATTGCAAGATTCCTTTAGTAATTGGCTCATACTTGAGGCCTAGATTATCTGCTTTACATTTGGGCATAATTGATGTGATTGATCCACTATCTATAATATAGTTATGAAACAATAAATAAAAAATAATTATAGATAGGTAAAAAGGAGGAGTCTTCTCATTTTCTTCACTTGACCATCTATAGATTGAGTTCCATTCACCAAAAGCACAGTGTCATTTTTAGATGGGCCAACTTGTTTACCCAATCCATGTAATTCATTTTGGATTATATATTTCTACCCTAGTAATGTTATAGAATCAAACAATGATATTTTCATATGAAGTTTCTTCATCTAGTCCACAACATTAATGGAAGGATTACTCACCTTAGGAGACTCTTTAGGAGCACTAACACCTTGTGATGTAGCTTGTGGAGACAGAGGCATAGGAGTTAGCTTCATGATTTTAAATCTATGATTTTCTTATATTTTAGGACCTCAATTAGGCCCTCTTCCCATATGAGCTGAATTAAGGGTCAAAATAGGTCCTTAATTGGTTCCTTGAGTCTCCTCAATAGCCCTCCTTTTGGACCTAGTATTGGAGGCAACACTAGTATTTTGATTGCTTGTATTCCCCACATTATTTATGACACAAAAATCACCCTAAAAATTATTTATGAGGGTATAATTAGTCATATGTTGTATATTTTCCACCCCACCTTGCATGGATCCTTAAAAATTTGAATCTTGGAAAGATTTTCTGCCTTGCATTACCATGCCTTGATTGTGCATTTCATTTGCATAAGTCACTTGTTCCTGACCATGTTGAAAAGATGGATAGCTGGGTTGTTCTTTGAAAAAATTTTTTTGAGTAGGGACAAGGGACTTGGAAGATGATGGATAATTAGGATTATATCTTTGATAAGGCTTGACATGGGTGATTTGGCCTTGTCCTTGTGAATTATTTTGGAAAGGAGGTATACTTGTTTACCCAAACTGATTGTATGTCTGATATGGCCTATAACCTTGAGCTTGTTGTCTTTTGAGGGAAAATAAATAATTTTTAACACTTTTAAGCAAGATTTTAACTTCATGGATTTCATTTGAAGGATCAATGGTAGGCCTTTCTTGATTAGGCAAAGGGGCCAAAGTGGGTAATGCACCTTGACTAGGAGAATACAAATTAGGGAATAGTAGCATTGGAGGTCTAGGAGATATCTTTCTCACTTGGAAAAGATAATTATTAGAATTTATGATTATTTGATAGGCAACACATAATGTGTTTCCACCTATAGATTGAATCATCATGGAAATGCTACTATTTAACACTTTCAAATAGTAAAAAAATACATAGTTTGAGGTTGTCCTCATAAGAATTGGAATTCTATCTCGAGTTTTTTGGAACCTAGTATTAATGTCTTTCATGAATTCATATGGTGCCATCTTGATTGTGGTCAATTTCTCAGCTAGAGATAGGTGATCACTCTTTTCCCCAAACCTATTAGTCAATAGATTCCCTAACTCATCCCATGAGCCAATAGAATTTACAGGTAGGGTTCCATACCAATCTAAAACTTTTCCTTTGAAAGATAGGGACAAAAATTTAATAGCTACATTTTTTAGGTGATGTTGTGGATGTTACAAAAGTTTTATATATTCCTAGTGTGCTCAATGGCAGTAATAAGACCATCTTCACTAAAATATGGGACACTTTTGAGGGATGATTATAGAATTTGATCATATTAGGCAAGATTCAAGGGAGATGCCTTGGTGAAAAGCACAAAAGGTTATCTTCTAGCCATCTTGGAATGATCACTATGGATGTTAGGAATGAAATGTAACATAAAATTGGAAGCTTTAAATACTAAATCTCTTTTATAAGGGTGAGTAATTATGAACCTAAACCTTTTGGTGGAACATGGAGGTAGTTACACAAATTCAAAAGGTACACATTTAAAAGTAAACTTAGTGGTTACCTTTGACATGGAAAAAAGGGTTGACCATCAACCGAGAATTTGAAGTATTCAATGCAATCATCATGTACTGAATGTAGTGCTTCTTTCACTTCAAATATACCAAGACCAACACCAATCTTGAACAATCTTCTAGGACTTAAAGTCCCATCGGGTGTGCCAAAAATTGTTGACACTTGGATTTTCACCCTTGAGGAGATGCTCATATATCCTCATCTAAGTGGTACAATAGAGACATCTCTCTTGCTATGGGTGATAATTTTATTGAGATGAATCTCTAGTAGGGTTAGTTCCCTTGGTGTAATTATTTGAAGCACTCTCTAACCTATCAAATTATGTATGAAAAAGGTTAAGGAAAATAACTAAGAAACCAAACGATGATTCACCAATATATAATGTCCTCCTAATTTATTGAAACCAATAATTAAAGACAAACAAGATGCTTCTCAAACAAGACTCACAACTCAAGATTTATTACTACATTAATGTTTTATATGCTAGATTCAAGAAGGTATATGATTCTTAGAAAGTGAATGAATGATTCCAATGAGGGATACAATCAAGGACCACTTATAATATATCTCTACACTTAGAAAAGAATACTAGAAAAGACCTAAAATAATCTCCTTTCTAAAAATTGGTATACCATTAAGAGTACAAGCTAGAAAAGACAAACTTTCACTACACTAGACCAACAAGATTCAAGTCATTACTTAATATTACAACATATGAGTAGAAATAACACTTTTATATTTATTAAATACTTATTCAAATACAAATATGGCTAGAGTTTTCCCAATAACTAGTAGAGGCTCCTAAAAAGAGTTGAAAGAATGCATATATATAACTTTGAGAGAGAAATCAAGCAAAGGAAGTCCAAAGGTCACTCAGACATGCGTCACCCTGAGAATATTAGTCATAATTTCATGTGAAATAAGGATGAACCAAGTCATGCCATGTCAATAGGTCTACTTGTCTAAAACACATCATAATAATGTTGAAAAGTGGCATTAAACCTTCAAAATTGGCACAGGAAATTGCCTCCATCAGAGACCATCAATGAACATTTAAAACTAAAAAAAAGAGAGTCAGCACATAACACTATTCAATGGAAATAGAACTCATCATAATAGTTAGAGAATGCTCTTTGTAACTACTAGCCATCCTCCTTACATTTGCGTTCATCAATTTCATAGGAGCTCTTGGATTTGGTCAGATACCAATAATGACCTGAGCCTTTGACCTGTCTATTATTCACTTGTTTTGTCTACACCAGATGATTTAGATCTTTTCCTTTAGTTTCTCACCAATATTTTGACACCAATGACTATTTTCTATAGTTTGAAATTGATGTTTGTGGGTCATCACCCTTCTCATTCATTCAAGCTATTTTCCTTGGACATTCCTTTTTCATGGATTTATCTTCTTTTAGGTTTTTCCCCTATACATATTTTATTTCAACACTTTTTATTTAGACAATTCCTTTGGTCCATCCTTTCAAAATAAATCTTTTGGGGTTTCCCAGGCATAGTTTTCATGTACTTTTTCACCGCACTTATCAACCTTTTGGCCATTTGTTTTAGCATTTTCCTAAAAGAATTCATTCGGGGTTTTTTCTTTTGATAATTTATAGGGAAACTTTTCTAATAAACAAGCTCTTCGAGACTTTTTCCAAGTGCTATTTGACTATTCCTTCAGTCACTTTTTGAAAAGGTGCCCTTAGACTTTTATAAAATGCTCTCTGAACATAGAAATCACCCTTTGAATCATGGAAAGTGCCCTTTCAAGACCTTTGCATGGGACACTTTTTTTTTAGGATATCTTTTAGGGAAATGTTTGCGGAACTTGGTTTAAGGGTACTTGTCTCTACCTATTCCATTCAAGATTTTCCTTTGGGTTTTTTATTTAAAAAAAATAAAATAAATGAAACCATTCCTTTGGCCCCCTTTTTTGCATATTAATTCCTTTAGACTATAGGATAAACCTTTAGATTTCCTTAAATGAAACATTTGTGAAGGACACTATGCCCAAAAATACCCTTCTGACACTTTGAACTGAGCCAAAACTTCCCTTCAAAAAAATATTAGGGACATTTGCTGTCAATAGGACCTTTTATAAAAATTGAAAATAACCCCTTCGACTTGAAAGTGGCCCTTGAGATTCTTGAAAATGTATTTCATAAAAATTAAAGTGCCCTTCAGAAATATTGAAGATGACCTTTTATCAAAGTAATTCTACATACTAAACCTAGATAAAAGGTATCGACTTGGACGATTGAGATTGAATGACTAAGCCCTGAAATGTTTTCAAAGTAATTATTTGAACATGAACAACTCTGGTTGTCATTCAATGAAGGACCTCAGACTTAGTACACTGGAATCTTGAACCAAGATGAACAAACCCACATGATCAACTTCCTCTGCAACTACTACATGTGAAAGATCTAGCAATTTGAAAATGTTCTTTAAGCTCTGTTCAGACATGTTAGCATGACTCAAAGAAAGTAAAAGGACCTAGACAACAAATTGATCAAAGATAATAACATTCATATTACATTGAATAAACCTAAGATCAATCTATGACATGATATTTACCCCTACAAGATCTAAAGGCCAAATTTTCATATAGGGGTACCCAATTTTTACCTATAGGTCAGAACTTGGTCAACATGAACACTAAATGAAAAAAATATAATTGAATAATAGAGGATAAAGATCAAGCAAAGGGGAGACTATGAAAGATTATAATGTTCAAAATATTGTGTGAATTATTTTGAATGGAATATTATTTTTTTTATTTCGAGAACCAGTAAAATAATGTCTATCATAAAAATATTATTATTATGAATTAATCTAAATATCATGTTTGATGTTTTCATAGTGCATAGTTAACCAATGAAGTATGTTTCATCAAAAAATGCATTTATTGGTTAGTTAAAAATAGAATGAATGAGTTATCAAAATTAGGAATGTGTTATTAGGTACATATAATAACATCCTATTAAAATTTAAAATTTTTACTTGATGAGGGTTGTGTACATTATGCATGTTCATTTCATTGATAGATGCAGTTTGTTTTTGTTTGTACTTGCATGAAAAGTTAGGCATTTTCATGGAAGAGAATTTAAAAATGGTTATTGTTGAAATGAAAGAGGAGAGGGATGATATAAAATTAATAGTGAGTAAGATAAATTAGCATTCATATTTTTTATATTGTTTTTCTATGATATGGAGATCCATTGTCCAAATGAAAAAATATCAAATAAGAGGTAGTAAATTAGGAATCAAATCAAATAGGACAAACTAATTTCATTTATTTTTACATGTATTTTTAAGATGTATTTTCAGAGTATTGAGAAGAAGATAAATATTTTAAAACTTTGTCTAATTTTGAAGTGAAAATTAATGTCATTATTATGGAACCCTTCTCTTTTTTAGGCAATGCAATGCAATGTTTTTGTTTATTGTTGTTATCATAGTCTCCATTATGTTTGGTGAGGTGAAAAATGATGATTCAATGCCATAGACATTATTTTAGGATATATGTATTACTATTTATACTTTTTTTTAAGTAACATACATTAATCCCATGGAATGAGTAAAAAATTTAAAAATATAAAGGTAGCAAAAATATATATATATATAAAGAAGGAAAAATTGTTACTTCATCATAGAGTTTTATAGCAATAACCTAGTTTTTCAAACTTTTTAGCTATATTTATATGGAAAGGGGTTTACATTATTCCACAAAATGTGTGTCCTACATATTCACCTCATCAATAAACTTAAAGTTATTGTAATGATATTTTGATTGCACTACCGCTTTGAATTTGACTCATGCTGCAAGTTATCAAATATTTAAAATTTATATGATGTTCATAAATGTGAAATTTCTTCATTGAAATATATTCATTGTTCATAAATATTACAGGTGATATTACATCATCATTGTTCATATAATTCACTATTTTAGAATTCATAATATTTAATATATATTGGTTTAATTGAAAAAACTTCTTGTAGATTGGATCTAACAGCAAGAATGTGTGGTCAAATTATAGACCGTCCACTTTAGAACTCAAGTAAGGATTTATTTTGATGTTAAAATCTAAATTGGGATTTTTTTCTTGAAATTAATGGAGAATACAAGTGGGTTTATTTATTTTACATTGATAGATTTAATGAATTTTCCAAAGGATAACCAAATCTGAATTTGTACCCAACAAATTTTCATGTGTCACATTGCACCAAAAAACCAATGCCTATTTTTGGAAAGCACACAAGAATCAACACTACTTTAGAATATGTGACGTAAGTAACCTTTCTTATTCTGATAGGAAGTGTGCACATATTCATATGTTGTTAAGTCATGTAAGTAGATGACCGTTAATTTATGTACACTTGATAAGTTTAATATATTCATGAAGATACTGGTGTTCAAATGGGCTTGAGGAATTTCATGGAGCTGATCTCTTACAACAAGACAAAACCATAGTGTAAATTAATTAAAAAGGAAACCAACTAAGATGATAATATATAATGTGCCTGCCATCGTTATGTTGAAACACAAAAAATGGTTAGTAGGCATGATCAATTGTCACTTATATATAATCAAGTAAAACATGTTGATAGTCAAGATAATCATTGCCATAGGAAACATTATCAATATTTCAAATGGAATAAATAATTTCCCCTATTAATTTATCCCTCACTTGAATGAGTGGGTTCATAAGATACTATTGCTACGTAAATATGAATATGTTACCCATCCTACACACCGTGAGATAGTGCATGAGAATTTTATAGTATTCAAAGGTTAAACAAAATGAGATGATTTAATAAATAAGTTTGACATACATAACAAAGAACACCATATCAAATAGGTGAAATATGTGTTTAGTGTCAATGATCCATAAAGTTTTTGGGATTTGGGGTTGGAAAAACATGATAAGTGGTTTGTCTATCAGGGATACAATAATGAATGCAATGATGAAGATGAACAAATCTCCTTCTTATTGGGCATCCAAATCTCATAAAAATTATATTTTTTTATCTAAATCTGTATAATGAATGGATGCTTTCAATTCTTGTATTAATAGTAGATGATAGTTCTTTGCCTAGTTAAAACTTGATTCATGTTATGTATTTTGGTTTTGTTTCAATTTTACACATTACTAGTGTTTGATTCCAAACACAAGTATTGTCTATAGCATTGTTCATTATGTCCATGTCATACAATAGTGACATTATGAATGGATGCAAATATTTTGATAGAGATACACATGAAAAATATTAAGTAGAAAATAAATGCCTTCAAGGCAAACATTGTTAGTGTAGATATCAAAGAAATTATGTGTGTTTTTATTAATTTGTATATGCACAACAATTTTTTTTAAAAGTTCATATATACTATTCTTACCTCATTTTTCAAATCATTTCTAACTTATTGTATTATTTATGGAAACATGTAAAGTATATTTATAGAGTTGGCATGTACGTCATGTATGGTTGAAGAATATGATATTATTAGTGAGATAAGATGATATCAATAAATAAATGTTTATTGAAATAAGATACATTATGCATAATTTTGTTGATCAAAAAATGAAAAGAATGGAATCCACATAGTTTTTAGAGAAGCATTGATCCAAACATTAGCTTGATAGGGCTAGAATGTGGTCGAGATGTGATGCGAAAACAAACATCTCTCAAGAAATCTCTAGATAAATTCTTCAAAATGGAGAAAGAACAAGATGTAAAAGAATAACACAAGAATATTTTCTTACAACATATGCTTGTAATTCATCAAATGGAATGTAATTACAATATCCTCACACTACTAACACATTACACTCCTTCAAACTACAATATTTTTTCTTCATTTACTATCCAAGAGAAATAACATGAACCACTATGAAAAACAAAGAAGGATTATCATCCTTTTAAAATAAATCAAAAGCTATAACACTATTCAAGGGAAAATGCATCCACCACCACCATAAGGGATAAAGACAAAGAAAGTAAAGTGGATGAAAAGGATAATTACGCCCCATATCCCAATTGGGTAATTATCACTAAGGACAAACCTCTCCATGTGAAAGTTGGCATCCCAGTTCAAGATAAGTCAAAAAGTGAGTGGAGATTTTACTTTTCACATAGTGAAATTTGTCCCCCACCTTCATAATCCACTAAAGATTCATTTGATCTTCTTTTTTATTATGCTTTACTTGTCCCCACATGAAAATTGTGCCCCATCCACATACGCAATCCAAAAATAAGTATAAGTGATAACTTGGAATAGTGTCATTTTGGAATAGTCATAAATAGTAACCACCATGACACCTCACCAAGTGGAACCACATCATTAATAAACTTCAACATATGAAAACACATCACCAAGACACTTCATCAATTTGAATAATAGTGTCACATCAATATGTTTTCGTACATTTAAATATTCTAATAAATAAAAATTGAAACCATTTAATCATATAATTCACATCTAAATAACAATTTATTGGGTATAATATAGAGTTTTGTATATTTTATGGTGTATTGGTTAGTTCACCAACTAAACACAATTGTTTAAATATATTTTTGGGCACTGAAGTAATCAAAGACATCAATGCTTACAAAAAATTCAAAGTTGAGAAAACTAAAAATATCTAATAATCTAAGGCTTTCAAAATTCCAAGCTATCATGTTACCTTTCATAGTAATAACAGTCATATAGCTTGGGTGAAAAATAACACAAAAGATGCATTGCATTATTATGTATATAGTGCAATGTAAGTGATGTTGATGTCCGTTTGTCCATTTTTTATGCCATGTCTACATTTGCAGACATGTCATAAAGGAAAAAATGATGAGAGAGAAAAGAGGAAAGGGTGTTATTCATGATGTGGGGGATGGTGTGATTGACCCCATCAAAAACATTGATAGACAGTTTTTTCCCACTTTTATTTTATTTGTTTATTTATTTATTTATAGTCCCAATTGTCTTATTTGTTTTGAATACATAAGTAATGGAAAATATATCACTATATGAAAATCTAAGTGAAACAAGAATGGATATTATAGGATCAAGGTTTGAAAAATGGCTAATAATGTACGACATCACTCCACTCATAGTCCTTTGGTTTTCTATTTTTTCAATATTTATAATGAGATGTTTTTTCTTGTATGGATAAATCGTGGTTAGTGGCATATATGATAAACTCAAAGCCTCAAAAAGCATAACTTGAAATATTTATTATAATTATCTCATAATAGCAATCAACCGTGGAACACTATCATTATTAGAGAATTCTATGGCATATGTTTAAAAGTAGTTCGAGAGTACAAAAATATCAAGTACACTTGGGATGCACCCAATGACTTCGTTATTATATCAAATGAATTATGGGCATGTAAATACCCTCCAGAGAGAGAAAATACATAGAAATTATGAATAAAATAAGACAACATAATATGTCGCAAGCGAAAGCCCTCTTTCCAAAATTCCCCAAAGAATCACAAATGAAAATTTGGAATGAGGATATAAATAGGGTAACGGAGCATGACAAAGATAGAATTGATGGAGATAGTGCATCTTAGTTGTGTCCCTATGTTTCTATTTGATTGAGTTCATTCACTCGTCAAGCAACTTTGATTCACTTCTCAAGAAGTTAAGTTTTTCTTGGTTTCAAAGCTCATTGTGTAGGAAGTGCTTTGAAGTCTTATCTATTCATGCTCCTAATTTTTTAATATAACACCCATTGACCAAATTTACATATTTAGGTTGATTTATATGCTGAAAATGGCAGCAAACAATGTAGTTCACACTCATTGTTTTCTTCCCCTATCTGTCTTTAGTCTTTGACAAATGATAGTTAACACTTGGATAATAGTTAAAAAAAAACGTAGTTCACAATCTTAATTTTGTATATTATATATGCCAATATTATGTATCTACAATTTAGTTTATGAATGAAATGATTTGGTTGGTATTTTGGTTTAAACCAGTTATGTTATTATATTTAGTTACCGTCTAATGTCTTACTCTTACTGGATGTACATTCTATGGTGGCGTTTCAAGTGAACATGTTATCATTTATAAGTATCTGAACATGTATTCCATTATAATTTAGAAGTGAGAAAGGGAATCCTAATTATTAAACATGAATGCATAGGAAAGACATAACAAATTTAAACCTTTTGCATATTCTTTTGGAAGTTTGAATCTTGTATTTATAATTACAATTTATGTCCTTAAGCTAGGGGAATAATTCTTGATATATAGTTAAAAATTGCACACGGGTGTTTCACGATACATAGTTAATTAAGCATAGGTGTTTCATGATTGAGAGCCTTATTCAATTGGTATGGTTATGGTTGACATATTTTTCTCACCAGCACATGCATTTTCTTAGAGTTTGCTATTGGGAAGATGCTAGACATATCACATCCGATAAAATATTTGTTTGATTTGTGATGGCTTTGTATTGGATTGCTTGCATAAGCTAATGAAGATTATATTAGGATCCGATTCTTTATTAGATTACTTCAGCTTCAATATGACCCCCATTAAAAAATCCCCCTTGTTTACAAGGTTGATGATATTGTTCCATCTATTATAACCCACTAACTATGTTTTGTCATTGTTGAGAAACAACAACAGCAGCTGAATATCAATCATGACAACAGAGAAGGTATTGTTAATGTGTTCTGAATTTTATCTAATTGCTCAACTACAGTTATTTATAAAAACTAATGTTCTGTATCCTTTGTGATTTTACATTGTTACTCATTGTAAATGTCATTAGTGATGCAAAGGGTTTTCAAGTATTTATTTTAGATCAATTGAATATATTAGTCCATTGTTTTGAAGTATTCGTTAGAGAAGTATTATTGGGGAAATCCAAGCTTCTTGTGGATGATTTTTTTCTAGATTATTTGTCAATTATAACATGCATATTAAGGGGCAGTGTCAGGGATTACATGCATAATTATAATTGATGTTAATTGATTTTGATTATAATTATAATTTAACTTTTAATTAGTTATTGAGGTAAGGAATAATTCATAATTGTTAGTTGCTGTTGTAAGAACGAAAAGTAATGCATCCACCCTCATGAAATTGTTTCACTTCTGTCATTCAATCAACATCATTTAGAAAAAAATGTTATAAATTTGGAATGCTAATCATTTTGAACTAATTCCATGTTCAATTAAATTTAATTGGACCTTTTTTTTAATGGATTGTTTCCATATCAGTTACATTTACTGTTCTCTAACATGTATCCATCAGGATCCTGGATAAAGAGTTGATCGATGTAAAAGTCTCTTCTCCCCCACCCCTCAATAATTCGTTTTACATATACTCTTATATCCATCAGCCTTTTCTTCGTTAGAATATATATGTGTACTGTTAAAGTAGCATTACATTAAAGTCAGAGCAAAATAATTTCATATTCCTATCTATGAACATAGATTAGAGAAATAAATTAAAATTGGTTTTTAAAACGACATACTTTTGCAAACAAAGGAAATCTGATTTAGAGAAACGTAATGGCAGAGGACGCCCAGAATTATTTTGGTTTCCTTTAATCTCCAATTCCATTAAAGCAGAGATCAAGAAAATAAGTCGGTGGTGCAGCAGATTCTATGACAAAATGAAATTTATTAAAGGTAAGTGTAAATTGTCTAGATTAATCTCCAAATGTGAAAGCAACCTTTTGAAGGTCGGCCAATAGGCCCTGCATATGGTGTATGGTTCATAACTCCAAGAGTCCCTCAAATTAATATTATTTCACTAATAGGAAATTTCTGCTTGCACAACTCGAGGCAGTAGGTGTTAATATTGCGAAATAAGACAAAGGTAAGCATATCATGGACTCCAAATGTAGTGTTATGGTAGCTACATAAGTTTTATTTCTTTCTTAAACACAGAATTAGAGAAAGTAGAAGCATTGTTTCATTCATAAAGATGGGTCAATGAATCCACTGTACATATAATCATTAACAATCTAAATAAGAAGCTGATTTGCCCTGAAGCAGTTTGTAGAATTAACTTGTAATTGCTGCCTCACCCACAACTGTACTCTTTTTTAATAGTTTTGTTCAGGTTCCGATAAATGTGCCAATGGGTAGTGTGACCTGGTGTACGAAATCAGTACTCTTAAAGATGCAGTCATTTACAATGTCGAACCATTAGAATTATGTCGTGTTTTACTTAGGAAACCATATATCTACCATTGACATGCAATTGATGAATGAAATCTTAGAAATGTTATCATAGATATTAATAATATGAAATACTTTATACTAGAAGTGGATCTTAAACTTTCGGTCAATAGCCCAAAGCAGGGAAGGAAGATAGTAAATGTTAGTAACAAGTTTTTGCATATGATGGTGAGATCTAAACATAAGAATGTACTTGCGTCACAAATGCATACAACAGTTGGACAACGATATAAGCATTTGAAGCATTACATATTAGGAACGGACACCATGATCCATTATGAAAATCAGATAAAAATGTCCAATATGTCTAACAAGAAGATTTCCTTTTCTGGTACTTCTTTTGAGCATCGAGAATTTGTTTTAAAAGCCTCCATCTTTTTTCCTGCAAGAAACATGTGAAAACAACACAGGTTCATCTATCAAAATCTCAACGTAAACAAAAATTGTTTTGTCACAGGACTATACAACATCAAATCCTGGTATTAGTCTTTATAGTAATATTACAATTAAAAAAATAAAATAAAATCATAAACAAGTAAGCACGATTTTATTAATCATCTTCAAGAATATTGTATCGTATGTTAAAAAAATACTTCTAGAAGCCAACAAAAGGTTTAAAAAGAGACCATAACGGAAAACAGGGAAGATAGTGCGTTGTGGATCCGCAGTCTGGAGCGGAACTCCTTCAGTCTCCACGTTTAGGTTGATGTTAGTCTTATTATTCGAAGTAGATGCGGGGATAATGGGAAAGTTTTGACAATTACAAATCTCGATCATGTAGCCATCAGGATCGTGGAAGAAGAGCTGGTCAATGTATACGCCCGCCTCCTCAATAGTTCGTTTTACATAATCTATTCCCATATCCGTCAACCTTTTCTCAGCTAGACTGATATCTGAGCACTGTGGAAATAAAGTCAGAGCAACAATAAATGCGTATCATTGACTATGAACATACAATAGATCAGAGCATTTGGAAAATGAAGTAACTTGGAAAGAGATGTGGTTATCTGTAGGGTTGATCGTAGAGATTTTGAGCGGCTGTGTGTCCAAAGATTCACTCTGCAACAGGTGAATTCCAACACCATAATTAAATAACCTGCGCAATAATAAACCTTACCAAGTTAAGGAATATTACTTAAGAAACCATCGGGTTCGAAAAAATATATGAAAACCGTCACGTCCTTAAAAACAAAAAAATCTACCAAGCTCCATCGAAGTTGAATGAGCTGGGTCTTTTAACTGGCTGAAAACCCATCACTTTTTCATAAAACTGGAGAGAAAGTGGAAGACACTGGCAAACAAGAGAAATGTGGTTGAGAGACAGTAAAGACAGAGGGCTCGTAGCAGGACTCGCAACATGATTTTGGTCTTCATGAATTACCAAATCCATCGAAGCAGATCAGATCAAGATATCAAATTGGTGTTCTGGCGCAAATTGCAAACTACGAGACTAAAATGAAATTTAAAAAGGCAGGTAAGCTAGGATGTAGAGAATGTCCAATGTGAATCAGGCTTCTGAGGTTATATTAATTTGGAAATCTATATTTGGAATTCCATTAAAGCAGAATAGAAGATAACAGATTTGTGGTCCAGCGCGATCCACCAAAGGAAACAGATTTGTGGTGAGCGTAGAATGTAGAGAGGCTCCAAATGTGAAAGAATCACTTTGACTGTCGGCTGAGCTTCTGAATCAATCGAACATCGGACAAACTACCGCCCACTAACACCAAAGCATACGGTTTCCATTCGTTCTAGTGGTAGGGTCCAACCCACGTGCCTCTCTGAATGAGTGGATTGTCAAATATCAAATGGGCTAGAAATTGATGATTTCTTAATTTTATTTTTGTTTGCGAGAAATCCACACAATTTTACAGATTACTTTAGGCAGCTTAGGTAATAGTTGCTTCTCAAAAATTAAAAAAAAATTATGTCAAATATTTACATTCCACCTAAATATAATGTATTTTGATTAGAATGTGATTTTTATGGAGTCATTATATCAGAAGCAATTATGTCTGTCGTTTCGAATATGGTGTGTACCTATCAATAGGGAGAATATATTTTATTGTAGACATATCATTTTTTCAACAAAAATGATGTTCACATCTGAGTATGGCCACTGGTAAGCCTGTAGGTTGGAATTTAAATGTTTAAAATATATAGTATTTATTTATTATAAAGATTTACATTTTATTTTAAAAATATCTTCTTTGAATATTAAACTTCTTAATTTCAATTGCGTAGTATCATGGTGATATGCAAAAACTAATTTTTTTTTTAATTATTTATAGAATTTTTAATTTAAATATTTATTGAATTCTTAATTTAAATTGTGTAGTATTTTAGTGATATACAAAAACTATCAATTTGTGCCATGTAAGAATTAAAATATTCATGGTTTTTGTGTCATGTATGAATTAAAGCATTTGTTATTTCTACAAATAAACACACACAGACTCTCTCTCTCTCTCTCTCTCTCTCTCTCTCTCTCTCTCTCTCTCTCTCACACACACACACACACACACACACACACTATATATATATATATATATATATATATATATATATATAGAGAGAGAGAGAGAGAGAGAGTATAATTTTCTTAAACAAAATAATAAAAGTATATAAGTTTACATAGTAATGTAGTCTATTGGTATTCATGGTTCAAACTCCATGTCGGAGGATAAAATATCGACTCAGAAGACATCACCAAAAAAAGAAAATAAAAAAGAAGACCGACAAGACACAACACTCAAAACCATATTAGATCAACAGACATTACTTAAAATCATATTACAACCTAGAAGATAATTAAGCATATACTATAGCACTCGAGGGAGGGGTTAGAGGATCATCCTTGGGTGGTAGAGTAGTCCAAGTGAAAGGCTCTATAGAAGGAGGATCTGATGTCACCCAACCATCTAGGGGGTCTAAATTCATATTTATCACTCATCCATTAGTTGGTTGAGCTTGAGTAGCATTGCCAACATGAGAACCCCACCATGAGAGAGATGTATCACATTTTCCACGAGGTGGTAGTGGTTTCATCCACCCTATGGGAAGTGAGGAGAGAAGTGATTTCAACTACATGAAAAGTTTTATGTCTTTTGGGAGGTACTAATGGTGGACCCTAGGGCAAGCCATCAAGGGGGATGTAGTTCACTCTGCAGGGAACATTCCATCAATGGTCCATCAACTCTTGTAGATGATGAACCTCCATATAAATATTTTTAATTTGGAATTGAATCTACATTCAGGCCAAAGATATAACAAAAAACTCTTCATTAATAGAAAATAGGCCAAAGCATTCAACATTGTTAAATAAATAATTATTTTTGGCCTTCTATAATTGAAAAAGAATCACATCTCTGAGAAAATTTGTAAAAAATAATAGTAGTAGGACAATTGGTTGAATCCCAAACAAGTGAAAGACACCAAGAGAATGGCTAAGGGTGATAAGGATGATAGAGTCTATGAATCCATTTCTAGGTAGACTAAGGTCTAAGAGAAAGCAAAAGAGATGTTTGAAGGACCTTGGGCATTTCTAGGTGGGGTACGCGGGCTTAGAAATTCTAATATGGGAGATCCACTCCTTTAACTGGATGACCTTGGTATACCAAGTACCAGAGGAAGTGAGATATTTTTGGATCTATAGGATCTATCCAAACTCAGTCGAGCCCAATAAGCCACATCTTAGGGAAAGAATTAAGATACCATCACTAATTGAGCTTATCTATATCAGAAGGGAAGGGAATTATAACTCAATATAGGAGCCTTGAGTAATAGTTTTAGAAATTGGTGTTACAATTCCACCTCGAATCCTTCAACCATAAGTGGGACCATTGTAATCCCAACTTATATAACATTACATTTTGCATTAAATCTTGAATTTGAAGAACATAAGGTATGTCTGAATTATTCAAATGTAGTTTTGTTTTCAAATCTGGCCATGCACTCCAATCCTTGCTAAAGACCAAATATGGAATGGCATGAATTCCTTTCTTGAAGAGCTTTAGTGCTTTGATCCTAGGTAACTCTAACAACATAACTTTAGTATTGGTCATAAGGGAAGACTCCCATATATTATGACCATTAAAATATCAACTAGTGCCATAATAATCACCAGTCAATTTCAAATGGGGATTGACAGCCTTGAATGGTTTCATATGACATTGGCCACAAATGAGCCCTCAATTTTTGTCATATTACTCCATGATACTTGAAAGTCACATATTGCATAAAAACCCTAGTATAAAGTGAGAGTAATATTCCTACAACACACATTACATTAAATACATCAAAAGATTCATTAACTGATTATTAGAGATATATTATATTATGAGATATTAGGTCACCAAAAAGGTAACAAGTCAACTCACTTTTAAAAAACATATTTAGTGTATTTGCCCTAATGACATTAAAAACCCTAAGCAAGATGACTAATGACCATGATGGTAATAAAAAATGCATCAAAAAACCTACATTAACATCCCCTAGTGTGTGGTTTAGGTGGATAGATGAATTGGGTCCCGAAAGTGAGGCCTGATGAGGTACCCACACACAATACAACTCCCATAAAATGGAAAAATTATGAAAAACCATAGGATAAAATAGCTCCCCTAAAAGAGAGAAAATAAAATAAGGGATTTGAAAATATTCACTAGAGTCTAAAACTGCCTATAGCCATATAATATCTTGTAAAAGAGTTCCCAAGAGTGACTCCAGATCTGGGGTAGATGTAGTGAAGAGTGGATCACCTTAGAATAGTGATTGTGTCTACCAAGTGCCAAATTGATACTCAACCAAGGTGTGATTCCTATTCAAGGAACTATTATCCTCATGTAAGGTAAAAGGGCCAAATGATCTATACACTGATGGTGTAATGGGAGCATAGGCAATGAAAGACCATTGAATGCCATAAAACTTTTTGATATATTGTATGATGTCTGATGTGTTTTGGATCAGTAGCCCTATTCCATATAATGTTTGAAGTAGACTAAGGATAGGTTGATCAAAGAATAACTCATCAACATATTAAAGGTGAAAAGGAAATGGTGGATATGTGTCCCCATCACAATTGTAGTCATCTATGATAAAAGAATAATTATCAATATCAAAGGTGGTTTAAGACTCATAAATGTAATCAAGCGCAGGTGAGTTTGAAGAAGAAAAATATGAAGGAGAGTCAGAAGCAATGCGTGAGAAGTTATATAGTCAAGTTTGATGATCGACCATTCCTTCTACCAATATAGTATCCTTTTATATTACTCTAACATACCATAAATTAAGGAGTGAACTCAATTCACATGCCTACACCAAGGTGAGTGATCTAGTAAACTAATAAGAGATTAATTGAGAGTGAGGGAACACATAAAATATTATTGAATATTCCACCACTCACTTCAAAAATCTCTCTGCTAAGAATATTTTTATATTTGTCATCACCCATTTGTATAGAGGACATGTCACATGGTTCTAGAGAAATAAACTCTATGTGTGAAGAGGCCGTGTGAGGTGAAGCACTAGAGTCAATGACCCATGTTGGAGTCATAAGTACAACTATAACCATGGCCTTACCCTTTTTTCTCCTTACGAATATCATTTTATTTTTATTAACCATGGATATTTACCTTAGAGTATTCATGGGTTGATAAATTCTAGTTGCTATAATCAGGGATGCTAATATTATGCTTTTCAAGCATTTTAGTTAGTTGGTCAATCTACTTCCTTAAAAAATTTCATTCATCATGCTTTAGGTGGGAGGATTTACATCATTTTCATGATCCTTTTTGTTAGATTTTTTCTCTCTTTTGTTTGAAGCCTTCTATTTCATAGCAAATAGTGCACAATATTTTGAGTACTTCACTATGTCCATCTATATAAGCTTATCTTTCTTTTGAATCAAGTTGAAAACAAAGGTATATAAATAAGAAATCTCTCATGCAACTACAAGAGAACATTTTTGGCATGAAGAGTGGACACAAGTACATAATAATACTTTAGACCCAATTGGAAAATTATTGATAGAATGAGTTGTTTATCTTTATTATCAAATCTAAATTATTTTAAATGCAACATTAGAAGTCTAAAATTGGTGAAAAAGTATTGAAAGGTGACATAGTCATCTTAGCTCAAATTAATGAGTTCATTCTCCAGGTCATGGCCTCTCATCACATACTATTTCCTAAAGAGCATCCCCAAAGTGGTCTACACTTGAGTAGGTGTTTTGGTAGAATCTTTGTGAAATAATAGATATGGATAGATGGAAAGACACAGTACTCCATAAACTTTATCACAATTATTGAACCATTTGATTTTTTCTTTTGTTATTATAAATTCAATATCAATGCACATTATAATTTGATTATAACCCTTGGATTTCAAAGTGATTTTCATTTTATATTTCCATTCATGATAATTAAATGGTGTGAGTAGACTTATTGGAATTAAATACATAGCTTATAATCAAAGTTTATTGCAAAAATAAAAGAAGAAATATAGAAAAATAAATTCAGAACAGTACATAGTTACCCCTTATAACTATCAAAGTGACCCCCCCTTAAAGTTATAAATATAAACAACTTATATATATACATCAAACATAATTGAGAATGCATCTTGACCAATTTATGCATAAGAATGAAAGAATTGGATGGAAATTAGGCTCAATTAATAATGCACATAATAGTGTATAATTGGTTTCAAAGGGATATTTATAGGGGCTAAAAAAATTCACCAATGCATAGAGCATGAAAAAATAAACACGTTTGAATAAAATGACTCTCAAATCTAAGTTATCAATCAAAAGTTATAGCCATTTGAACATCTACTTGCACAAAATTATTGGTGGTAAATAGATGTGGAATTCTTTTTTATCAACTTCCCCCAAAAACTTTGAGGGTTCTTGAAGAAAAGTCTTTATTTTTTGTTGAATCACTGTACTCAAAAAAACATATGCCTCCATGGAGCAAAAGTTAGTCACTTTTGGGTTGAAAGTGACAAAGGGATAAGACCTACTTTTTTTGTTCCCCCCTCTCACTTTGATTTATATGATTTAGAGAAGTGTGACATCATCACAAAAATTCCTCCATTTTAAAAATGAATAGTGACAATTTACACTATATTAATTTTGATGTTCTCCTACACATTAAATAATCTAGTCTTATATTTACATCCTCATGACCATCGTTAGAGGAATGGTGTCAAAGTCATCTATTCTTAAAGTGACGAGCTAATTCTCCATCTCATGGCATCTCCTCACATCCTATTTCCAAAAGATCATTCCCAAAGTGGTCTAAAATTGAGTAGGTGTTTTGGTAGATTCTTTGTGAAAGAATATATAGCGATAAATGGAAAGACATAGTAGTACATAAACTATATCACAATGATTGAATCATTCAGTTTTTGTTTCTGCTATTATAGGTTCAGTCTTAGTGTCTATTATAATTTGATGATAACCATTGGATTTTAAAATAATTTGTATTTTGGATTTCCTTTCATGATAATTAAAATGTGTGATTAGATTTATTGGAATTATATCCATTGCATACAAAAGAAAAAGTTATTGCAAAAATTAAAGAAGAAAAGTAGAAAAATAAATTCATAACACCACATGGTACCCCCTTATAACTATCAAATTGACTCCTTTAAAGTTACAATTATAAATAACTTGTATAGACATCAAAAATAATTTAGAATGCATATTGATCAATTTGTGCATAATTATGAAAGAACTAGAGGGAAATTAGGCTCAATTGATAATGCATCCAATAGTGTATAATTGGTTTTAAGGGAGATTTATATGGGCCAAAAAAATTTCAAAAATGCATATATCTTGAAAAATAAACACTTTTGAATAAAATTGCACACAAATATGAGTTATCTATCAAAAGTTATATCCATTTCAAAATTTAAAAGCACAAAAATGTTGGTAGTAAATAGAGGTGGAATTATTTTTGTTGAACTTCCCCCAAAACTTTTTGAGGGTTCTTGAAGCAAAATATTGATTTTTTTAAAAAATCAAATTCCTTAAAAAAACTTATGCCTCCATGGAACAAAATCTAAGCACTTTTTAGTTGTAAATAACAAAGGGTTAAAACCTATTTTGGGTGCTCCCACTTCTCACTTTGATCGATATTATTGATAGAAGTGTGCCAAAAATGCCTCCATTTTAAAAATCAATATTGACACTTTCCACTATATTTAATTTGATGTTCTCTCACACATTAAATAATCTATCCTTAAATTTGACATCCTCATGGCCATCATCATTTTTTTCACCCTCTATATTTTTCAATCTTATTGAGAGTTTCCATATCGAGTTTTTATGGCAAAGAAGTAGTGAGACCCTTTGTAATTATAGGGTATACCCAGAGTTTTGGTAGTGTTAGGGTTTCAATAAGCCATGACAACATTTGGGTCTTAATGAGTCTCAGAAGTTGAATTATCCATATCATAGGTATGACAATCTCATACAGGCATTAAGGTTGATGAATGAACCCATAGTAAAAAATCCTAATGTTGGGGATGTCAACTACTCTTCTAGTTAGAAAGCTCGATGTTGCAAATGGTGACTATTCTTGTGGTTATAAATATTGATGTTAAAAATGGTAACTGATCCAAAAATTAGAAATTTTGATGTGGGATATAAGGGATTAAAATCACTCAAAAGCTCTGATGCATGTAAAATAGATCAAAAAACATTGATTTAGCATTTAGGGATATTTTTTTCACCAAGTCTATATCTTTAGGTCTGGTAATACTATGAAAATAATTCTGTTAAACCACTAAGCATCTAAAAAACCTAGAAAAACTATAAGTGAATTTTCCCTTGGAGCCCTTCACAATAATGATTTATGTGAAATCACCAAAAAAAACCCCAACTCCTTCAAAATGGCCAAAAATTGACTATCATGAAACTAGATCATGTTTGACGTTGATCTTAGGATTTTAGGACCTTTTGAATCTGATGAAGCTATTCATTTTTTGATTTGTAACACCATCTATATAGTTGACATGAATTTTATTGAAATCCCAACAAATCTATGAAAATTAGAAATTCAATAAAATATGTAAGATGCATGTAAGAAAGATCTCAACAAATATCTTTAGATTTTGCAAAATGGCTATCAAATTAGAGTTATGATACAATGTAGAATTACTCCAAGTTCTTTGAAGATCACATATTTCATGAAAACCTTAGTATTATGTCAAATAACTATTTCCAAAATATAATTCAAATCAAATACATCAAAAGTTTCATTAATTGATTATAAGAGATTATCCAAAAGGTACAAAGGAGGTACATTATATAGGGAGAGATTAGGTCACAAAAAAGGCAACAAATCAACTCACTATTATAAAACACATTAGGTGTATTTACCCTACTTACCTTAACAACCCTAAGAAAGCTAACTAATGACCATGTATGTAAAATAGAAGGTGGGAAAAATCCTACACTAATAATTTTAACAGGAGCCAACGTGATGAGAAGGGTAGGGAAGCTAATATTTTTCCAATTGTATTCTCCATAGGGGGTCTGTAGGATGTCTTAGAAACATTTTTTAGGATGCATTGCCTTCAATGGCTATAACAACCCTTTTAACACACAAAGATGTGTTTTTCTTTGAATTATCAGTAATTCCCACACCTCCTTTATCACGAGGGAAGTAATAGATGTCCTAATAAATTCAATTCAATCCACTCATTTTTTTTTCGTTAGACTAGAATAAATACCTGATAATTTTTCTAAATAATTGTAGTGAAAATTCAATAAATTCACACATGTTCATATTTTAATGTGTTAGATATTTTTTTTATGCCTAGTAGATTTAGTAAATATATGTTAATAGATATTCAATCAATATCCATTATTGGCAAGTAATTTTTTGACCACCTTATTTCTTAGAGAGACTTGAATATACAAGGGTAAATATTGATAAAAAATTTGCTTTGGGAGGATATCCTTGTTTTCAAAAGAAATACTTTCTTATATTCATTAGAAAGTATTACAAATAGAAGCTATATAATGAGGATCAAAATCATTAGGTAAAATCATATTACTTAATGCTTCATATAGTATATTTTTATATATTAGTGTTATATGCAAGAGTTATAAAAACTAATTTTTGGTAATACTATTCATTAATTGATTTATCTATAAAATTGATTAGATTGAGTGATTTTACCTAATGGTGGGGAGGAGGAACATGGGGTAATTTACCTCATTGATTACTAAAAACATAAACATTTCAAGGCTTATTATTCAATTTCATGCATGTTCATTCGTGTTTATTAGTTATGGGAAATGATTTGGTGTGAATGTTATACCAATATGAAAGACAATAAAATAGAGATTGATATAAGATAAGTGTTTGAAAATCATTAAATATTAAACATATAGAAATGAAATGAATAACCTCTTGAAAACTAATGAAAAAATGCCTAAAATTATATGTAACACGTGATAGAAAAATTCATTTATTGATTGAATTATAAATACAATACTATATTAATCAAGTATTTATAATGACTTTGAATACAATATAAGAAAAATATGGTAAGGGTGATCTATGCATAGATTTGAGTGATTTTTTGGCTCTCAAAAATACTTTCTCATTCATTTATTACTTTTGGCTCAATGTTGCATAACACTAACTAAATAGGTATAACCATGTACATATCCCACTAACCCCTTTTTTAGGGTAGATTGAGATTAGATTCAATAGGTGATATGATCCTCTTAGTTATACCATAAATAAAATAACTAATATGGTATAAAAATGAGACCCTAGGCATTTATGATATACATTGAGGTATTTATACACTAACCTTTATGTTTCATGTTGTACTATGGCTATGATTATTAGGATGTAAGCCTCATACCTAAATGTCAATGAATATAACACCATGTATCACTTCATGAGAGTCAATATGTAGCTTAAAAGCTACTCGAACATAATTTATAAAATGAATCACAAGCAAATTTAAAATATAAAAAAATGGAAATCAAAATATTTTTGTGCATAAAGACCAAGAAAATTTCAACTCAAAGATGAAATATATAAGTTTAGTGTCAAAATTATCCTAGGTGATAAGATAATTTATTCAATGTCAAATTTTATTCAAGGTTGAAGGTTGTTGTCTTTCAGTGTGAAGAATTTATAGAAATGTGATAGAAATACTAGGACACAAATCGAATAAGAAACAAGTAGTGTTCTAAGAATAATAGTTTCACCATAATGCTTAAACCTTGTTAACTTAAGGTGAAATTAAATTAATTAGAAATGAATTATTTTAATGGAGATTATAGAATATACATATTTGATATCAAATTATAATATACTACAATAAAACATGGAATTTGAAATTCACTATAATAGTAAACAAGCCTGTAAATGCACAAACCTCCCTAAAATAGATACTTTATTGCCTATGCAAGTTGATTGTGTTTGGAATATATCTATAATACTTCTGAAATGTGTCATGATCAAATGAATTAATTTATTATATGGTGCCACAAGTTTGCATGAGGTATACAAGGGCATATTGTGACCTTGTATACTAATTGCATCCATGTCATGTTGATTGTGTGCCTAATTTATCAATCTAGGTTAGTTTGAATGCTACAAGGGTTGATTGATAAACTATGTGTTTTGATGTGCTACATGAAATATATAAAAAAACACCAAATCCTTGTTTATTCACAATAAACAAGATAGAGATCAAATATAAAAGGGAGGTAATGGGCAATGGGAACAATTGAGCTATCCATAGAAACCTCATCTAAATAATTAGTACCTGCATATCCAAAATGGGCCTCAAGCCAATGCATTTATGCCTCCTAAGGTGATTGTGTGATTCATGATTATGAAACTATATGAATATAGATCAAAAATTGACTCAAATGCTTAAAAATGGATGCCCTTGAGCTGAAATAAAAAATATATTCAGACTTGGCCTATGACTATAGAATGCGTCAAATTTTAAATCAAAAGATATAGTACTCATTTTCTTAGTGTGTATTAATTTTAAATCAGATTTTATATGTTTGGCCAAGTAAATTCTTGATGTGTTTATATAGTGGAATATGTGTATTATTTTCACTACCAAATTTTACAAAATATGACAGGAAAGCTATTGTGAAATGCGTCAATTTGAAAATGTTATCCTAAGTGTGGGAGATAGGACACACTAGTGGAAAAGGCTATAGTGTGGCCCTATCTATCTATCATGGTCCTATCCTATAGGGATGAAGAATACTAGAGAAGGCCTAGAATGTACTAGTGTGTTGAATAAGGATGAATATAGACATATGTATGATATTTTTAGTGTTTAAAATATAGTGGAGACTGTTATATAAATTATGAGTTAGGGATATGGTAAATAGATAAAATAGGGTAAGGATGCCAAGAAAAAAATTATCAAGAAATAAATGATTAAATTTATGTGTATTCACCTTCCGCACTTGACATTCTAGCCTCATGGATAAAAACATCCCTCTCTTCAACATCATAATTATTCTCCACACCATGCCCAATAGTATTGAGACTAACTACCTTTCATTGTCATTTAATTTTATAAATTTATAACTAGGACTAGTAGTAGTGGAGTAGAATTAAGATAGATGGAACAAGCTATGGATTATAATTTAAATCATAGCTCTAGTATGCTATTCCATTGCACATTATTAGCATAATGATATTATTAGATTGTTAAATAATATCAACTTAATAGGTATTTGTACAATTAACAGTTATGGTTGGTAAACTTTAGATAATTTCTCAACCAAACATGATTGTATATGTGCACATTATAAGTTAATGTAAAATCATCTTATCTTTTACTTTCTTATGTTTGGTATTAGAGGAAGAATGCTTAGATTGTGTACATTTGAATTCTAGTTTCTTCATGCACTTGAAAACCATGGTGGGATGAAGATATGTACTTGAGGTAATGCATATGATTTATATTTGGAGTAGTGTCACTAAAATACTTATCCAAGTCAGGAATCACACAACATCCAAATATGAACTCTCAATATTTGGAAATTGATCCAACTAGTTTAGCCAATAACCTCTATGTTTATTTCATAAGATCAAAAATTATAAATTTTTTGTACAAGCTTGATCCTTGGTGACACAATAGCTAGTGTTTGGATATGATCTATGATCTATAATTGACTAAATTCTATTGACTTCATAATAATTTGCTTTACTCTCTAATATGCCCTTCAAATTGATAACAACCTATAATATTATGAATTAATATGGAAACAACTATTAGAATATTTTTGGTTGCATGGGTAGTGCCAAACTAGGAAGATACATGCTAACCTATAATAAGGATAAGTTATAGATGATGAACACAAATAATAATGCCCTCATAATCAACCATGTATAGATGCATAGGCTATTGATCCCACCTACAAAAAAAATTTCATTCTTAGAAGGATTTTTTACCTACATGTAATTATCATTAATAGAAACATAAGCTATGTTAGCACTATATGTTTATTCATGTTTATTTCCCAACACCTAAATCACACAACTATGTATCAAGGAATACAAAGAAGTGCATGATTTTTAAATTTGAATGGTTATGGGAGATCATCATTGGTAGTGCCATACATCCAACTAAAGTTGATGAATAAATAAATTATGACACATTTAATGCTAAATCCTTGATTTTGATTACACTTAATATCACTAACAAGGTTCAACCAAATATATAGGATGCATCAACATTTAATTAGGCTTGGGAAATTATTTCCACTATCTAATAGGTGAAAAACCAAAAATTGGTATCGCATCCCCAGTCCAATCTTCATACACTCAGTATGAAAGATGGTGAGAAAAATGAGGAGTTTTTATGTCGAGTGGTATAAATTCATGAAAAATTAGTTTCACTTAGTGAAATGATTGAGGATAAGATGTTGGTTCCAGTCACTCTAAGATCCCTTCCTTCTCAATTTTAGATATTCATCATAACACTAAACATTAAAATCAAGCCATGTATTTTTAAGACCTTGTGAATATGATCCAATAAGAAGAAGCCATATATTCAATGTAAGACAAGTTCAAGTATAAAGAATAGATTTATAATGTGTTTAGAAGTTACAAAAAGGACCACCAATATAACATCAACATCAATTGAAGTCTTAGAAAGTGAAATAGTGGAATCATATTTATCACATAAATACACATGAAACTGATTGCTACTATTATAATACCTTGAATCAAGGCACATCTATTAGATATGATGCCCAATAATAAAAAATAAGTCCTCATCATCGATGATGTAATCAATAAAGACATGTAGTAGCACAAAAGTAACTAGAATAAGTTGATTCTTATGAAGAAGAGGTACCAGAATAAACAAATTATAGTGTACATAAGAATGTATTTCTTATCTCCTAAATGTTATCATGAGATAATTATGTTTAGTTTATTGACTTATGATCCAACAATCGTATGAAAGGATGTATGTAACTCTTTGATTCACTCACCAATCAACCCACTCAAGATCAAGTTCGGATCATAGATGATAAGGAGTATGTTATAAAAGGAATTGAGAATGTCACCATTCCTCTCTAGATGAGAATATGTGCTCTCACAACTGTGTTTTATGTACCCATCTTGATAATAAATCTCTTATATTTAATTAAAATATTACACCATAAGCTTAAGGTGGAGTCTCTAATCAAGAATGGCACTAAATCCTATGTCATCTCATGGAAAGGTAAGGTAATTACTAGGGATTTTTTGAAGGATCTTTAATTCAAACAAGATGATATTTCATCCAATATAGTTACTCTTTATGCCTCTATGATAGAATCGACTAACTTCTATCATTATCGATATTGGCACCTTTATGCTCACTCATACCATATCATTTATAAGGCAATAGTGTGTGGTCTACCCTAAATATATTATTCTTTGCCTATATGCCATGGATGCCTTACAATAAAATAACATAGGGATCCATTTTAGTCAAGTGTATCTCATGCCAAAGGTCATCTTGATGTGGTGCATACATATTTGTGAAAACTCATGTCTTATAATTTTTAAGGATTCAAGTACATCCAATTATTTATTGATGATTTCTCATAAAATAATTGGGTGTTATTTCTCAATTAGAATAGTGATCCTTTAACCATTTGAAGGTCTTCTAATAGCTTTGTGTTACAAAATCAAGGAGACATCTTTATTTTCTCTACTCATATGGAGGGGAAATTTATAACAAAAGAATTTTCAACATTCTTGATGTAACATGGCATCAAACAACACTTTATTTCTACCTATACACATAAAAAACTAGAATTATAGACTGGCAAAATAATTATGTCATGGATATGTCTCATTGAATGCTTTCAAATATGAAATTAGAGGCACTATTCTGGTCATAAGTAGTCCAAACATCTGATTATCTTCTCAATAAGGCACCTATGAAGATCTTAACAAAAAAACAATAATAAGTATGTATTTTTATTAAACCTTTGATCTTCCATTTCATATTATTTATTTATAAATCATATATGCATGCTCTAACTAAAAATATGAAGAAGATAAAACTGAAGACACTCTAGTGTATTCTATTGGGGTATAGTAATACCTCAAAGGCATATCATCTAATGGATCTTGAGACATCAAATATTTACAAAATGCAAGATGTGTTTTATGATGACTCATCATTTTACTCATTGATGCACAAAAAGGATTTAAAACTAACAACCCTTCATAAGTTGAGTCTATAGCCAGATGATGAGCACGATGAATCTTGTCAACATGAAGATGAGCTACAATGAGAGTTATTCATTGATATTAGAAATTTAGAAGATGATTCTTCATCAAATTAAAAGCATCATCAAAATCCAAAATGGGTAGATAACACTGTTAGGGACACCCTTGAACTTTATTATATATACTTCATCAAGAGTTTGGACAAGAAGATAGGTGAGAAATGAGGTTAATATCACACTGATGACTGTAGTTGTTAATAGAATGAAACTAGAGATAGTTTAGGGAGAATTATGTCAACCTTTATGGTTTAATTTCATGGATGTTTAATATTATTCCCTAATAAAAATATGATATTAAGACATTTCAAACTACCTATAAGAAATAAACCCATTAACTCCAAGTGGATTTTCAAAACAAAATACAAGGAAGATGGATCCATGGACAAATACAAATCATGACTTATTAGAAAGGGGTATGCTCAATAAGAAGGAATTGATTATGATGGTACCTTTTCACCCAATGAAAAGATAAAAAGTATCATACTTGTTTACACACTCGTAGCATAAAAAGGATGTAAGCTTCAATAGATGGACATTAAAAGTTCTTTCCTAAATGGTGATCTCAAAGAAGAAGTGTACATAACCTATCTAGAAATATTTATTCATGAGAAACATCCATCATAGATATATCATTTAATCAAGTCACTTTATGAACTTAATCAAGTAACAAGGGCATGGTATATTAATATAGATGATCATCTATTACATCATGGGTTCAAATGTATCCCCTTAGAATTAAATTTGTATATCAAGAAGGTAGGCATAAAGATTGTCATTCTTATTTTTTTTTTTTGGATGATCTTGTGAAGATAGGAATTTTCAATGAACTCATAAAATAAGTGAATAATGAATTGAATAAATACTTTGACATGTAATAATTTGGGCTACTTCATGACTATCTTATCTTGGAGATATAGTAAAAGAAGAATCACATTTTTATCTCAAAAATGAGATATACAAAGACACTACTTGATAAATATGGGATGATAGATTGTAAAACACTATCAAATATAGTGTATAAATGTTTTAAAATATCCCAATTTTATGATTTAACTCAAATAGATAGAAATTACTACAAACTACTTATTGGGGGTGTCATTTACTTGACATATATTAGACCATATATATGTCTTGTTGTCAGTTATCTTTCAAGATTCATGTAAGAGCCTAAGAAGTGTTATTAGGTTATATAAAATCTAGTTTTTAGATATGTATTAGGTATAAAATATTATGTTATGGAATAAAATAAGAAGTCACATTTTTTATTACATGGTTATACAGGCTCAGACTATGTAGGATATGTTGATGACAAGAATTCAACTATAGGATATATCTTGCATCTCATACCTAGACAATTTCTAGTTGCTCTATCATCCATATAGGTAGAATATTATACCACATAAAGATATATGAATAAATTAATTTGGATATTTCATGTTTTATTTGATATGTAAATTCTTGAAGATTAGCCACCAATAATTTTTATGATAATTAGGGTGTATTGAAGTTTATCAAGATTCTATTGTTTCATGAAATAAAAAAAAACCATTAAATTCCAATTCCATTACATTTGAGAACAATTCTTGAGCCATCACATTCAATTTTATTACTACTTAATAGATAGTAGGTATACTCAACAATTCTCTTAGCAAGGTGAAATTGGATCTATTTTGGGGGTATATTTGTAAAATAGTGTAATGAAGGGGATGATGTTAGCATAATTAGATTATTACATTATTATATAATACCTAATTAACTAATAGATGTCCATTTAATAGTTATAATTGGTATTTATTAGACATTTTCTCAACTGAACATTATTGTATATATGCTCATTTTGAGTTAATACAAAATCATCAAAAAATTTGCTTTATTTACATTCAATGCTAATACTATCTCATATAGGCAATGATAGCATAAAAATTTAATGACAAAAATTAAATTAAGTTCCATTGTAAATATAAAAAATGGTACAATCCCTCTTTATTAGGGAGAGTTCAACCAACATGCATAAACATAGTTTATGATGACATCAGGAGTCATTTTTAAAAAGAAATTATTTCCTTCATGTTAGTATTTCAACATATTTTGTCCTCCATTTTCCCCCGATTTCACTTCACAAATCCATATGAAAATCCTTTTGCTCATTTTCATTCCATGTTATCTATGTTGGCAAGTCATTTTTATGTTTGAAAAAAATACCCCATGTTATCCATCTTTTATGTCACTAACTATGTGACTAAACATTTTTTTATTGTTGTTGAGTTTTGACCACACATTGTAGATACTATTTATAAATTTTATATCAACTCAGTCTTTTAAACTTGGAAAATACATATTATGGTTTTACCTTTAGATTATAGACCTTTATTGCTCTAAAAAGGATCACATAAACTATTTTTCTATACCTAATTTCTTATTACTTAGCCTAATTGATGACCTAGATCTGAATACACCAAAGTGAAGGTGACATATAACCAAGAAGCATATAGGTGGTTGTATCTAATTTCAACAAGTATTTTGTACTTGACTGTTGCATCCAATTTATATAGTAGAATCAACTTAATAGTCCTAGGTCAACCTAACTACTTGTAAATACATAGGTACAATATCTAGGATTAAGTGATTGATAAAAAATTTAGATCTAGTCTATTTTATGTACGTTTTAGATCTAGATTTGTGTTAGTATCAGGACCATCTAAATATTTTATTTTCATTATCATTGTAATATATATCATTGTTTCACTTTTCATTTTTATCATATCCATGTATAATAAAATCAATATAAATTTGATCTATGTTTCACAAATATATGGCATGCTTTAAAGATAGTCTACCATCCTTGTGCCCCAAGCTATCTCCAACCTTTTAAATCTATATTCATCAAATATATATATATATATATATATATATATATATATATATATATTAGGGTTAAATATTTGGTGCACCCGATTCATGTGAATGCAAAAAGTTATAATCTAGGGTTTCCAACCTCAAAGTGTTTCAACTTGTTCTAGTGGATTTCCAGATCCAAAACTATATCCTAGGGTTTTATTCTCCTTTATTTAAAATGGATTTGTGTGAATACACATACACATTGATTATACTATGATTGGACTAATTTTCTTCTAAAAATATCCATTTTTAATTTCTTCAAAGGTAATTTCTACTCAATTTAGTATACTAAAATACCTATTTTTTCCCCAAAATTTAATACACATTTTTTAATTTTTGTAATTTACTATTATTAGTAAATATTGACATACAACGTGAATGGTGTAATTTTTTTCTAAATTATTTATCAGTTTCATTAACTATTATTTTATATTAATGAAACTCTCCAAAATGTATTAAATAAATTCAAGTTTTATCTAAATTGTTAGTTTATTATTTTTGGAATAATCTAGGGGTTTACACCTTCTTGAATATGTTCTTAAGACCCAAAATAGCCTTTATCCCACTCAAATAAATCATTAAGATATTATTTATCTCATAAAACAATCTCATTGTGAATATTATCTCCTTCTTGGATGTCTTATTCATTCTAAAAAGTTTCTTCCACAACACCAAGTGGCAGTTCTTCAAACAAGTTAGTGACTCTTTCTTCTAGCTCAACATTCTCATTATGTCTGCTATGCTCTGTTGGGTCTAAAAAAATATGAACTTCTTCATGAAAATAGTAACACTTTGTAGTATCATACTCTTCATCAAGATATATTATGTCCCTTTCTTCAAAATTAGCCTCTTCTTTATCAAGAGTATGACAATAATATTGTTTTCCTTCCCTTTATCATAAGTATGATATAATGATATACTAAGGGTTTTTTAAAATGAACTCCTCACAACATTCACATGAAGTACCCTCTTCTCCCCCCAAATGATTTTAAGTTGCCTTCAGTACACTTGATATTATTTCATAGATGGATATGGTAGGAGGGTAAGAATGTCCACTTGGTGGGGTGGGAATGTAAGGCATTATGGTATACTCTTATATTGGATTTGGGTTTGAAGAGGAACTCCTAAAATTTTGATATTTTGCAGTCATAGTCTCATGTAATAATTATTTATTAGGAGGGAAATAAATTTGTGCTATGGATGTTTCATTCTTATCTTTCTAATCAACAATCCACACATCAATTTTTGATATACCTTTATCATTGTGAACAAATCCAATTAGAGAAGTGGATGAAGGATTTGTAAAACTTATGAACTTTTTTAGTTTGGCCTCTACTACATTTTCCTCATGTTCATTCATAACTAGGATATGAGTACTAGGTGAGAATCTTGGAAACATCCTTAGTTGAGGATATTTAGTAACTTAAGGGAGAATGGGTGGATTTTGCACAAGCATAGACTTTTTCATAGGATAGGGAGTCCCAAATATTGGGGTTTTTAAGAAAATAAACTAACTTATATGTCCAAGGTGTTTTTCTTGTTTTCAACGTGGGATTTTGGATTCAATTACTTGTGTTCTCATGGGGATATTTATTTTCTCTCTTGTAACCTCATTTTCCCTAGCTAGGCATCCTTCATTACATCTCTTTCATGATACTACCTCATGCTAGTGTATATAATCCTAATATGTAGGGTCTTATTGATGTCTATTATATTCCTTTCCCTTATCACTCTCCATACATTATCTCTCAATGTCACGTATTATCTATTTGAGATATTTTTCAAATTGATTCGAAGGAACATGACTTTTCCAAGGCTGATTGGAACCATGATCAAGGGTTGAAGGGAGGTAAATGTCATGAAGATACTGATATCTTGTTAGTTTAGGGGTACTTAAGGTGATGCCATAAATTCTCTCAACTTGATATGAGGGATATGAAGGTATAAAAGATACATTTCCATAAATAATATTTAAGCACTTGGACTACTTAAAATATCTATATGTAACTTGAAGTCAACATTGGTGTTTGTGGAAATGCCTTTAAAGGCCAGGATATTAATAAAAACACCAAACATTCATTATTATATGAATTATTATCCCATCGAGCATGCTAAAAACTATTGTCACTTTGAGTTACACCTTTTGAGGATGTGTTTTAGGTTTCTTGACCAAATTGACACAATGGAATCTCTCTAACATTATGAGTGGCCTATGAATAGAGAAAACCTCCTAATAGGGCTAGATCCCTTGATGATACAACTACACTAATACTACACAAACTCAAATCACAAGGAAAAGGGAAATAGAAAGTTTAAATCCAACAAAAAAGGGGTGATGCACCAAATATTAGTCTCTTCCACTTGCCTATGATTGCACTACGAACTAAAATAATAATAAAATATGATCACACAACTCAAGAATAAATATTCTAACATAAGGTTATAGTCAATACACTAGCTAAGAGGGATTATCAAGAGGTCTGATATAAGACACTCATGAATATTTTCCACACTTAACCTTGAAAAACCATTTGACACACTACACATGACCTGAAAAAAGACTACCTACTTGTAAAGAGGTGAAAATGAAAAGGAGAAATGAGAGGAAGTTCAATATACTCTAGCTAACTTTCATCATATAATCCATTAGAAAACACTAGATGTAAGATTGAGAATGTGAATTTTAGTTTGTATTCACTATAAAGACAATGAATAAGTGTTAAATTGAGAAAGGCTTCACTATACTATCTCAAAATATAATTTTTACATGCCATTCAAGGATAAATATATATAATAATGAATGATAGAGGAGGGGAAGAGACCAAAGATATCATGTATGCTACCATGGTCCTTTTTTAACTTGCAAAATAAAAGTACCTTTCCAAAAATCATTCAAGGAAGGTATTTCCATCTTGTTTATCAATGCAATAGGATAAGTGTTGATGGATTTATCTTTGAGGGATGGTGTAGGAGATCATCATAGATTATTTAATCCTTATTAAAACTGATTTCTTCTCTTGGATTTATAAGTCAAGGTCTTGACACATGACCTACTCACTCCCTTTAGCCTTTTTTATGACATTTTGACTCTTTCAATACATCTCTTATATTGGTGAAGGTGGAATTTTGATCCCCAAGCTCCTTCATTAGTGTGATTATTTTTTTGCAAATTTGAAATTTTATGTTCCAACTTTTTTGATACAACAAAGTGTGATGGATACACACGTATCACTCATACATGGTCTGAACTTTACTTGAAAGTGGAAATAAAATTTCTTCCTCTTAGATGTCTTATATAAGATCATTAAATATCTATTAAACTTGTATACCATCATCAATAAGTAATGTGTATGTGTATTAGTTCTCTTAGGAGTTTTTAATAACATTTTTAATTGTCACAAGATATTTATAAAAGATACTTGATACAAACCTACTTCTTAGACTACTCTCTAGGTTTCTTAGAGGCATGACATAGAAATATAGAGCCATATCATTCATCAATTCCTAAAATTAGATGGAATAAAATGGAAACACCTTTAAAAAAATATTATAAAGATTAATCAAGGATTCTGTCGATCCTTGATAACTCTCAACACCATGAGACTATCAAGTTGTCTGTGTATTAGTTATTTTAAAACTATATGTAGCCTTTAAAATGATATTGATCATGAATTATAGAATCATAAAATTTTGTTATCAATATTTTTATAGGGTGTTATGAATATCCTCATGCTTTGAACGACCTCAAGAATGTATACACCCTTACTTCTTTATGAAAATAAGAAAACAATCTTCACCATGGCTTAGTTTTAGTGACTTCAAACCTATTATAAATCATGATAGACACTTTATTGGTTTATTTAATTTAATTATACCTTTATATAAGATTATGATATCTCTTCAAATGTTTAAGAAACTTAAACCTACTTAAAAACCATGTAAATAATAAAAAATATACAGTTTTAGGCCTTTTTCTCATACATTTCCCTCCACACATGCCAAGATTACTGGTATAAAATACACCCATGAGTTTTTAATATGTCCTAAATGTGTTTATAAGATAAATATTTATCACTACAATCACTTGAACCATCATTCTTAGTCATCAATCTCCGTGAGTGTAACAGGCAGTTTTAGATAGGTTTATCTTGTAAATGATTGTTCATAAGGCATAGCTCCTTGATTTGATGAAAATTTTCATCACGTTTGAGAGAATAAAACTTATAAACATCATCCAATTTAATTTGGTCCCATATTATTCGTCAACCATCTTCCCACATGATGAAAATGGTATTCTCATGCCTTCGTGCCTTCAGGTGTTTACTAGAGTCAAGTGTTTAAATAAAAAAGGCCTTAAAATTTATTTTTCTTGTCATAAATGGTTCCTTGAGGTCTTATTAATTTTATATAAGGTATTTATATGGTTATATACTCACTTTACCCTAATAATGTCCTTAAAGCTTTACTTTGTCATGGCTAGGATTCTTTAGTAGCTTAGTGGTTCTAAACCTAGTGGTTTTCCAATGATAATTTATTCTTAGGAACACCTAATAAATAATCATTGAAGCCTTCTCCAAGGTCTTCAAACTTGGGCTTGAACATAAAAATTCAATCTCAACTCATAACCTTAAATTTATCTTCATTCCTATACCTTTAACCTTGATCTTGATCTCCTTCACTTGCTTGCAACCTATCTTAGAGGAGGTTAGTATAGAGGAGGACCTTGTTATCCTTGTTTGAGGTTTATTATCAATATGAACATCTGATTATGTATTGTATACCTCATATTTGGTTACATGATTATTTTTTTTTCTTCACACTTAAAAGCTTCTTGAATAACTCTTGCTCAATGGCCCTTAATAGACTACCACCTATAACTTCCCATCAAACATGATCATGTGGGGTTACCACTTAATTGTGATTTATATAGGTGATGTAGATAATTTAAAAAATAAAAAATAAATACATATATTTTTTTCTTATGGATATTGATTCAATGGAAATATTGACTCCACAATATCTTATCTTAGCTTAGCATCCAAATGACTTGGATCATCTAGCTAATTATTTTTCTATGATCAAAGCTCATACAAATTAATATTTTGAAGATACATTATTTTAATATAATTTACTTGGTATTTCAATCCTTTTTAATATTTCTTGTACTCCAAGGTTCATACCAAACTACCCCAAAATTCATGCTTTATCAGCTACCTATACACAGTTATTTATACTCTCCTTATTCAAAAAAGCTTATTCGCGACAATATAAGACTTATTAGAGTTTGATATAGATAAATAGTTTGTGTAAATTATTTATAAGTCTTTCAAGTTTCCAAAACTAATGCATTCCCTTCATAAGGCTCACATTTTAGGGTTTGGTAGGGTTTAGACACAATTACCTTATTGAGGATCTTTCATAGAGTTCTAGGGATAACACCAAGTCCAGAACCACAAATATATTGTATAAAAATTCCTTTTTATTATCAATTGTGTCCAGTATCCTATGCAACTTTCCACCTATGATTACATGTATGGTTTAGGTTTTTAGTATGACATAATTGAGAACAAGAATTAAGTTTTATACATGTAAATTAATAATATTGATGATCGTAGAGGGTTTTAAAAATTGTTTTATGATCTTAAAATCCATTATGTACTTAGAAATATGAAATGGGATAGATACATAAATAGGTTGGAGAGGGAAATATATCACACATTCCAGTGAATGTGGTATTAATCTTTCTAAGTAACCAACATGACCTCTAAATCCCTAAGTAATCAAATGCAACCATGTATCTAAAAAATGTAGGAAAAAACCCTATACCAACACACCCCATAAGCATAGCTTAGGTAGGTGATCATACAAAAAAAGGGTTCCAGCAAGAAGGCCTGATGAGGTACCCATGTATAATGTAATATCTTTTAAATTAGAGAAAATGAGAAAAATCATAGGAAAAAACACCCCGAAAAAGAGAGATAAAGAAGTGAAGAGGATAGAAGGACCCCACTAAAGATGATGAAGCTACCGAAGTGGAACACACCCTAATAAGAGCTCATAGATGAATGAAATTTCTCTTAGTTAAGGGTTTGGTGAAGATTTAGTATCCTACTTTGAAGAGTGGCAAAATACTAAGTTGATGACCTACTCATGAATCAACCCCTAAATGAAGTGCATGTGAATATTAATGTGTTTGGTCCTTTGATGAAGGAACAAACTCTTACAAATTTTAATGGTATCTAATTATCAAAAAATATAATTGTAGGTCACCTGATATGGATACCCAGCTTAGAAAAAATATCTTGAAGCCAAATAGCCTTAGTAGCTATATTAGCATCTCGCTTATACTCTACCTTTATGGAAGATAGAAATAACATTCTACTTCTTGCTCAACCAATTGATGGGACTAAAACCAAATGAGAAACTATATCCTAATGTGGACATATGGCTCCTAGATTTTTATCCCAATTTGAGTCTGTGTAGCTGAACAAGTCAAAATTTGAACCAACCCTATAGTGTATCCCATACCTATGTGAACCCTAAATGTAGTGCAAGATATTACTAGATAATTTCCATTTTAGCTCATGGGGGTTTTGTATGAATAGGTTGGAGAGGGAAAGATATCACACATTCCAGTGAATGTGGTATTAATCTTTCCAAGTAACCAACATGACCTCTAAATTCCTAACTAATAAAATGCAACCATGTATCCAAAACCTATAGGAAAAAAGCCTACACCAACACCCCCCATATGCATAGCTTAGGTAAGTGATCATACAAAAAATGTGTCCTAGTAAGAAGGCCTAATGAGGTACCCATGTACAGTAAAATCTCTTATAAATTAAATAAAATTAGAAAACTCATAGGAAAAACTCCCCCCAAGAAGATAGGTAAAGAAGTGAAGAGGATAGAAGGCCCCCACTGAAGATAATGAAGCTAATGAAATAGACCACACCCAAATAAAAGATCATGGATGAATTAAATTGTTATTAGTTAAGGGTTTGGTGAAGATATCAGTAACTTGCTTTGAAGACTAGAAAAATACCAAGCTAATGACCTGCTCATGAATCAATTACCAAATGAAGTGGATGTGAATATCAATGTGTTTGGTCCTTTGATGAAGGACCAAATTCTTACAAATTTGAATGATATCTAATTGTCACAAAATATTATTATAGGTCACTTGATCTAGATACCAAGATTAGAAAGAATATCCTAAATCCAAATAGCATTGGTAGCTGCATTAGCATCTCCATTATACTCTACCTCTATGGAAGATAGAGAAATAACATTCCTATTATTGCTTGAATAACTGATGGGGTTAGAACCTAATGAGAAACTATAACCTAAAGTGGACTTATGACTCCTAGTATTTTTTATCTTAATTTAAGTTTGTGTAGTTGAACAAGTGAAAATTTCAACCAACCCTATAGTGTATCCCATACCTATGTGAACCCTAAATGTAGTGCAAAATACTATTAGCTACTTTCCAGTGTAGATCATGGAGTTTTGGCATGAATCTCAAAACAATTCCAATAGCATAATAAATGTCTAGTTTGATGTGAGTCAAGTAAATATGGCTACCAATAAGTTATCAATACAAGGTAGCATCAACCAATATAGTGAAATAATATACCTCAAACTTGAATCTAGATAAGAATGGAGTCAAATATGGCTAATAGTTAGCCATATAAAATCAAGCCAATAGATCAAGAGTGTACTTGGGATGTAAAAGTCAAATATTTGAATCTATCTGAGTGATCTCAATGCCAAGGAAGTAGTGAAGTAGTCCCAAGTTAGTCATAATGAATCTATCCTAAAGAGTTGTATTCACTAGTGAGATAATCAAAGAGAGACTCTTAATGATCAAAAGGTCATCAACATACAAAACCAATATGAATAATGAATCATCCTTCCACAAGAAGTGTACATTGGGGTTTGAGTGACATCTAGTGAAAGATGAAGTAAAGAAGGAATCCATTTTGGAAGACCAAGCCTGAGAGGCCTATTTGAGGCCATAAATGGGTTTCTTAAGTCTATACACTAAATATGAATCTTGAACAAAACTAGGTTATTGCTTCATATAGATATCTTCCTCAAGGTCTCCATGAAGAAATTTACTCTTCACATCCATCTGATGCACACTCCATCTATGTGTTATGGTTATAATGAGTGTGAGTCTAATCAAAGTCATCTTTGCCACAAATGAAAAGGTCTCTACGTAGTTGATTTTGGCTACCTATGAAAATTCGTTGGCTACTAGTCTAGCCTTATACTTGTCAATAGACCCATTTATAGCATACTTGGTCTGATATATCTAATGAGATTAAACCATCTTCCTTCCATCAAGAATAAAAGTCAAATCCCAAGTGTAATTGATAATCAAGGAATCGTATTCCTCATATATGGCTCTATCCCACTCAGGTATGCCTAACATCATCTAGATCCATTGTAGAATAAAAAAGGCATTTTGTCCACTTTGAAAGTCACTTGAGTATGTCTAACATCATCCAGATCCTCTACCCAAGTACATGCACCCTCAAGTGTCTACCTAGCCCAAAGAAGGCCTGAAATGGGTGAGTTATGTGTTGAATCCTCATCTTATAATGCATGCCTAGAAGTGGATGAGGATGACTCCCCATCACTCTTCTCAGTGTCAAAATTGGAAGAAGAAGAAGAAGAAGAAGTGGCATCTTCCTTAGGAACTCACTATGAATGATCTAAATCTTCAAATTATTCATCCAAAATGAGTGAAACCAATAAAGAGGGAGATGTGTCAAGTAAAGAGTCAGTGGAACTCTCCTAAAACATAACACTCCTATTAATGAATAACTGATGAGTCATAGGATGAAGAAGTCTATCAGCTTTGATCTCATATGGATACCCAAAATATATGTAAGTTTTAGATTTAACCTCCATGGCCTTGCATTTATTTTTAGTAATGCATACCATTATCAATGATTTAAAGACCCTAAAATGTTTTACCTCTGGTTTCCTATTATGCCAAGCTTCATAAGGATTGATGCCCTTCAAAACTTTGTAAGAAACCCAGTTATGAATGTAACATCAATAATTGATGGATTATACCTAAAACTATAGATCCAATGATCTAGAGTGAATCATGTAATTGGCCATCTCCTTTACTGACCAATTATTACATTTTACTACACTATTCTATTGAGGAGTCTATGGTACTATCTATTGAAGATAAATGCCCTTAGTGGTACAAAATTTCTCAAATCTATGGTTGATGTACTCCACATATTTTTTGTTTGGATAATTTTGATGCACTTTCCACATAGAAAGAAGGGAATTGATGAATTCTTTTGGAGAATTTGCATTGATGTATTCTTTTGGAGAATTTGCATTATTGAATTCTTTCAAAGAATTTGCATTGATGAATTCTTTTAGATAATTTATCTAAGGTAGGTAGATACTTACAAAGTTCTTTAAGGATACGTTTGGATGTAATAGACTCTTACAAATTTTTTGAAGGATATTTCAGAATAAATAAAAGTCACTAAACATTGTCAAAGGATAAATGTGGAGCCTCATAAGGCATTTTCAAAAGTGCCAAAGGGTCAAGGCATGTTAATGGTCAAGCCAGTCTAAAGAGATCAAAGGAGAAAAAGAAATACATGAATGTTGAAAAAAATAAGATGAAGTCAACATGCTGAAATTGAACAACCAAAGCCTTTATAAAGATCATGCAACTTCAAGAGATCGAATGACACATAGATCTCGAATGGAAAGATCAACGGTCTTATTTTAAGGTTGGAATAAAAACAAATGAATAATTTTTGAAGTCTTAGTTATAATAATTTAGTAAGATAGTTGAAGGATTTAAAAAACAATGGTTAAACTGAAATGATTTTAGTAATTTTGTGAATGTGATATTTGATGTGACAAGGGTAGAAGAATTAGAAGATGCTCATAGAATAGAAGACAAATATTCATTTTCTTGGAATGAGAAGAGATAATAAATGAATGAAAATTATATAAATTAAAGAGACTTGTCAACAAAAAATTTTGATGCAAAATTCCAATGTGTGGAAATGATAGGAGTCGAGAGGATTCAAGACATACTTACAAAAACATAAAACTCATCTGAGTATAGAGGTGTAATGGTCAAATTAGATAATACCACAGTGTCAAATAGAATAATTTAATCATAGAGAAAGGATGCAAAAAGAGTGAAGATCACACAAAAGTGTGTTGAATGAGAAATGATTAGTTATAGATTAGGCATGCGATAAAGAAAATAGACTTGGATTCTTTTATGAATCTAATTTATTAATTCAAAGTGTAAATGTCTGATTGGTTGGTACAGTTAGATTAAGCTAAGTTAGTGCTCAGTAAAGGGAGTGGGTGTTTCCTTAGAGTTTATGCTCTTAAAATAGGGTATTAGTGTCTCCTTAGGATGGGTATCCTTAAAATGTAACTAGTGAGGTTCAACTAGTTAGACAAACTTTGTGAGGCTAGATTAGAATAGTAGCTTCTAGTAGCATTCTCACTGTGGTTTTTTCCCTTTGGGTTTTCATGTATAAATCTAATGTTGTGTGGTTTTTTGTGTGCATGTTTTATCTTTATTTTATTAATTTAAGATATCTTCTATTTAAAATTCATCTTAAAAGTTGTAAGAAATTCAGTTTTGAGATCTAATAATTCACCCCCCTCTCAGTACATAGGTGTGTTCAAAAATTGGTATCAGAGCCTTGGGTTCTAAAAGAGATGCTTAATCAACTCAGGTTGATATTGAAGTCTGTACACAAAATGGCCAATCATGAAGTAACTTCATCAAACAAGGCACCTTTGTTTGATGGGTCTACCTATGCTTTTTGGAGCATAAAACTAGAAGCATATTTGACCTCCTTAGGGTTTTATGTCTAGATGTCTATTGATAATGGATACACACCCATGCTATTTCTCTTATTGATTATGCATAAAAGAAGACATGTGAAAATGGTGCCAAAGCAAATAATGCTATTCTTTGTGGATTGTCAAACAATGAGTTTGTCAAGGTCATGCATTGTCAAAGTGTAAAAGACATATGGGTCAAATTAATGAGTATATATGAACAAGATGATAGATTAAAACAAGCCAAGCTTCAAACACATAAGGGATAGTTCAAGAGCCCCAAGATTAGTGAGGAATAGAATATCTCAGACTACCTCCTTAGGGTAGATGAGATTGTAAATGCAATTAGAGGACTTGGAAAGATAACGGATGAATCAATCATTATCAAAAAGGTTTTATGATCTATGACAACAAAGTATGATTCTAAAAAAAAATCCATTGAAGAAGCAAGAGATCTGAACAAGCTCATATTAGATGAGTTACGTGGAACTTTCACTACTTATGAGATGAGGCTAGGAGATATAGAGTCATCCAAGAGAGAATTTGCTTTCAAAGTTTCTATACAGGTAGAAGAAGAAGAATCTCCTAACTTTGAATCCGAGGTTGATGATGTAGAGGCCAATTTCATCAAAAAGTTGAAGAAGGGATCAAGCAAATACAAAGGTAAGTTACCCTTCAAATGTTTTAATTATGCAAAGGTAGGTCACTTTATTGATAAATGTCCACATGAAAGGAAGGATGACTCTGATTCAACTAAGGACAATCAAAAGGAGAAATCCTATTATCCCATGAAGATGAAAATCTTCTTTAAGAATAAAAAATGGCTATACTCAAAATAAGATAGTGATTTGAGTGATGACAATAGTAGTTCAATTGATGACCATGATAGTGATTTTATGGCCAAATAAAATGAAATTCTATTCATGACTTATGAATCAACTTCTTTATGCTAAGAAGAAGAGGACTTAGATGATGTTGAAGAAGAAGGAGAAGTAAATATGGAATGCAAACTCATCTATGCTTTAAAAGACATTGGTAAACTTAGAAAATAAAATTCTAAACAAAATAATCTGAGTTGAAAGGAGTTTGAAAAATTGAGTAAAATAAATGAGGAATTAGATCAAATGATAGTGAGTTTGAAGACCCAAGTTAAGGAGGTAAAAAGGATAGAGGATGTGGTTAAAACCAATTTACAAGAAAAATACTTAGAATTCTTGAAGATGGAGGAATATATCATGGATCTAAGAGAAAATCTCAAAAAGGACAAAAAAGATTGATAAAAGGCCTAAAACTGAAAGGAGGATCTAAAATACTAGATGAGATGATCAACTCACAAAAGCCCCTCAAAGAAAAATTAGGTCTTGGGTATGAGAAAGCCAAGAGTCGCATGTTGAGTATAACTAGGAGTGTATATGAAAACTTCAAGGCAGTAGTAGAGTTAGGAATCAAAAAAGAAGAAAACCACATTCCTAAAGAGAAAAAGTAATGTAATAACTCTATTCCTATACAGACTAAGGTTGCTGCTACAAAAAATAACATAACAATAAGGAATGTGAAGAAGATAGAGTTTAGGAGACCTATTTCATATCCCCAAAGGATAATGATATTTAGGTATTATTCATCATTTTATGGTTATTTTTATATTTGTAATCAATTTGGCCATAAATCAATTGATTGTAAGGTTGTTCCCAAGAGAAGAATAAGTTTCTTAAGTAAGAATTGATTTGCTCCTTTGCTAGATCTAGATGTTCCATGCTACAACTATAATAATTTTGGGCATATGGTAAAACATTGTAGAACAAATCTTGTTAAATCAAAGTCTAATAATACAAAAAGGGTTGAGACTCTTAAATTGGATAAAGGCTTATAAATCAATGACATAATAAAGAGAAGTATAGTTAAGAAACCCAAAGAGATATGGAAAAATAAAAATTAGTCTATGATCACCCAAACAACACTTCATGCTAAAGAGAAACATATATGGGTCAAAGATAGTGGCTAATCAAAGCATATGGCTAATGACAAGAGCATGTTCACCAATTTGAGTTGATGCAAAGAAAGGATTGTCAACTTGAAAGACAATACTGCAGTCAAAATCAAAGGCAAAGGAACCTTGTACATTGATGGAAAGCTCCCTACACATGATGTTATTTATGTTAAGGGACTAAAACATAATCTAATGAGTGTCAATCAGATGTGTGAAAATGGATATAAATTCATATTTGATGTTGAAGGTTTTAAATTAAGAAGGTCTAGAAAAACTATTCCACATGGAAAAAGGACTAAAAGTAACATATATAATCTAATTAAGAAAAATGATACAAATTATCTCATGGGAAAGATTAATGAGAGATGGTTATGATAAAAAAGGATGGTCCATGTTAACTTTGAAAATTTAGTCAAAGCAAGTTCTAAAAAGTGTGTAAAACACATGCCTAAGATAACCAAGCCTGTAGACACAACATGTATAGAATGTCATCTTGATAAAAAAAAACCAAGGTTCCATTCTAAATTAAGTAGTATGCAACTAAAAAACCTCTATAGATAGTCTATACTAATATTTGTGGACCAACCAAGACAATATGTTTCCAAGGAGTGTATTATTTCATGTTGTTCATAGATGACTACACTAGAATGACATGGGTAACCTTCTTCAAGAAAAAGTCTCAAGCCTTTGAAAGATTCAAGTTCTTTAGATCCATGGTTGAAAATGAAATTTGTAGAAAGATCAAGTGCCTTGGATTTGAGAAAGGTGGGTAATTTACTTCAAATGAATTCATAGATTACTGTGAAAAGCATGGAATTAAGAGACATTACTCTACTACAAGAACTCCATAGCAAAATGGAGTTGTTGAAAGGAAGAACAAGACCATCAAGGATACAGATAAAACAATGTTGAAATAATCCAACTTGTCAGATGGTTATTGGAGGGAGGAAATTTATATAATAATATACAACTTGACCAGAGTCTAACTGAGAATAAATAATGACAAGATACAATATGAACTATGGTATGGAAATCCTACTTCGGTCAAGTATTTTAGAGTTTTTAAAATCAAATGCTACATTCAATTGAAGGAGAAAAAGCTAGGAATATTTCAGTTAAGATGTGATGATGGAATACTCCTTGGTTATTCCACTCATAGTAAAGCCTATGTTTTCTACAATAAAATACTACATAAGCTAGTGGAAAGCATCCATGTTAAATTTGAAGAGATCCACAAAGAAGAAACTAAACCTGTAAATGAGATAAAAATTCAGGAACTAAAAGAATAAGTTATAGATGAAATATCAGATAATGAAGAAGAGATAAAGAGGATTGAAAAAGCACCCTCAAGGTTTGTTCAAAAGGATCATCCTAAGGAGAAAATCATTGGAAACATGAATGGAGCCCAAATGAGGAGAAGGGTAGAAATGAGCAAAGAACCTGTAAGTCTTGCTTTAAAATCTAAAATTGAGCCCAAAAGCTATGCTAAGGCTATCAAAGATGAGAATTAGCAAAAGGCCATGGCTAAGGAACTAAATTAAATAGAAAAGAACAAAACCTGGAAGCTAGTTCTAAGACCCACAAACAAGAATGTCAAAGGCACAAAATCGGTCTTTAAAAATAAGTTGAATGAAAATGGATCTATTATGAGAAACAAAGCTAGACTTATTTTCAAAGGATATACTCAGGTAGGAGGAATAGAATTTGAAGAGAAATTTGCCCCTATGGAAAGATTGGAAGCCATCATAATGGTTTTAGCATTCTCAGTCTTTAATAAGTTTAAATTCTATCAAATGGATGTTAAGTCAGCTTTCCTAAATAGAACCTTGGAAGAAGAAGTATATATTGAACAACCTGAAGGTTTTTAGTTGACAAATGAAGAAGACTATGTGTGAAAACTAAAGAAAGCACTATATGGTCTAAAATAGGCACTTAGAGCATGGTATTTAAGTCTAGATCAATATTTACAACAATAAGGATTTATAAAAGGATGTATAGATAGTAACTTATATGCTATGTTTGAAAATGGACATATGTTGATCATGTTTGTCTATGTTGATGACATCATTTTTGGTGGCAGCAAAAATAATATGTGTAAAAATTTTGTAAATTAGATGCAAAAGGAGTTTTAAATTTCCATGCTAGGATAACTTTCATTTTTTCTAGGTCTACAGGTCGCACAATCCAAAGAAGGGATATTCATATCCTAGACTAAGTATGTGAAGGAAATGCTCAAAAAATTTGGTATGGAGGATAGTAGACTAGTTAGCACTCCCATGATAACTAGATGTAAACTAAGCAAAGGTGATGAATCTCCTAAAGTGAACAATAAAATTTATAGGTCCATGACTAGTAGTTTGCTATATATCACTGCATCAAGACTAGACATCATGTAGGTTGTATGCATGGTTTCTAGACACCAAGTTGCACTAAAAGAAACACATATAAATGTAGTAAAGAGAATATTTAGATATATCAAGAGCATAGTAGACTATGATCTATAGTATCCTTGAAGTGATGATTTCACTTTGACAGTATACACAGATGTTGATTTGGTAGGAAGCACAAATGCTAGAAGAAGTACTATTGGTGGTGGGTTCTTCCTTGATAATAGACTTATTTCATGGCTAAGTAGAAAATAAGAGTTAGTTACATTATCTAAAATAGAAGCAGAATATGTTGTAATGGTGGCATTTTAAACTCAAGTGTTGTGGATGAAGCAGTCACTAAAAGATATTGAAGTGGATTTCAAATAACCAATTCCCATTTTGTGTGAAAATTCAAGTGTTATAAATATATTCAAGAATATAATGATGCACTCTAAAATAAATCACATATCAATCAAGTATCACTTTCTAAGAGATGAGGTTGGTGATCAAGAGGTCACAATGTAATATGTTCCAATAAAAGATATAATTGCAGACATATTCACTAAACCTTTTCCTAAGGACCAATTTGAATATCTAAGACAACGGTTGGGAGTGTTATCTCCTACACCACATCACTAGTTTCTAGTGATCAGGCATGTCTCCAGGGGGAGTATAAAATTAATATCACTAACTCCTAGAAAAAAAAGAGTCCAGGTGAATGTGTCATTGCCTAAAGGGAAGTTCCTCACAAAGTGTTCTAGCCTATTAGGTCTAATGATAAGAACAACTAAGAAGCTAAAAAAGGAGAAGATTATTAACATACTATGGTAGATATGATTTGTCATTAATGTCAAAGGGGGAGAAAAGAGCAAGATCCATGTGCAAAATATAGTTTGTGATTCTTTGCAAAGGATGTGTTTACCATCAATGAGAAAAGGGGAGATTGTCAGACATAGTCATTGATGTATTGAGGATTGTCATTTGAATTTTCATTAATGTCAAAGGTAGCATGTGATTTTATCAATTAATGATAAAGGTGTTAAGTTGAACAAACTTGTTGTAAATCTCCATGGAGTTGTGTGTGTACATTGAATGACTTTGTATGCAAAAGAATAGTCACAGTCATTTAAGTGGTTTTTTTGACAACTATGGCTAAGTACACTGGTCAATGTTAACACCATTTGCATATATTTATTTTTGGTCCAATTTCTAAGTCATAAGGATGAGTAGATCAAATTTTTAAAATGCATAATGTTGTCCCTTAGCTAAAAGACTACTAAGTTTCTACACGTAATCATTTTTGCAGTTTTATATTTGTTGGGGAATTATTTCGAAAAAAGTGACTCAAGCTATTCTTTCAAACAAATGTTGAAGACTCTTCAGAAAAAAATCCTACAACAAATGCTTTGAAGCTTTAGAATTCTTTCAAGAAAACTATCTGGACTTTGTTAGACAAAATTTTTGAAACAAAGTTTTTGAAGGAAATGGGACTTATATTATTAAAAATTTGGAATTCTTTCAGAGAAAATGGTTCAACAAATTAATTTGGGAAAATAGTTTAGACTTTGTTGGACAAAATGTCCAAAACAAAGCTTCCCAAGGGATCTTTTCAAAAATTCTGAAGGGCAAGAGAACCAATCAAAATTTCTGAAGGGATATTTTCAAAATTTACAAAGGGAAAGTGGACCATTCAAAAGTTTCGAAGGTTACTTTGGAAAAAGCCCAAAGGGTAAGTGGACCATTCAAAGCTTTTGAAGGGATCTAGATTTCAAGGGTACTTTGCAAAAGTTTTTAAGGGCATGTGATCCAAACAAAAATCTTGAATGGTATGTTCGAGAAGATTAGAAGGAGACTTTTAGAAGAAGGACATGGATGCATTATTTTAGAGATTTTGTGTAAGGAAAGTGGACACTTACAATATTAACTAAGGGTACTTTGTCAAAAATCTGAAGGGCATGTGGTCCAAATAAAAGTTATAAATAGTTCACTTACAAAAATTCCAAAGGATACTTTTGAAAGAAGGGCAGTGATGAATTCTTTTAGAGAATTTGCATTGATAAATTCTTTCAAAAAATTTGTCTAAGGTAGGTGGACACTTACAAAGTTCCCAAAGGATACTTTCAGATGGAATGGACTCTTACAAAGTCTCCAATGGATATTTTGGAATAAATACAAGTCACTTGCAACATTATCAAAGGATAAGTGTGGAGCCTCATAGGGTATTTTGAAAAGTTCCAAAGGGTTAAGGTGTTTTAAGGGTTGAGAAAGTCTAAAGAGATCAAAGGACCAAAAGTAATACATAAATGCTAAAGAAAATAAGATGAAGTCAACATGCCAAAGTTTAATGACCAAAGCCTTTATAAAGATCATGCAACTTCAAGAGATCAAATGGAATGTGGACCTCAGATTGAAAGATTGATGGTCTTGTTTTAAATTTGGAACAAAAATGAATGAAGAATCATTTAAGTCTTAGTTACAAGAATTTAGTGAGATAGTTAAAGGATTTAAATAACAATGATTGAATTGAAATGATTTTTATAATTTTGTGAATGTGATATTTGATGAAACTAGGGAAAAATTCATTTGGAATGAGAAGAGACAAGAAAAAAATTCAAATTGTATAAAGTAAAGAGACTTGTCAAAATTTTATTTTGATATAAAATTCCAAAGTGTGGAAATGAGAGGAGTTGAAAGGAATCGAGCCATAGTTGCAGAAACATGAAACTCATCTAAGCATAGAGGTATAATGGTCAAATTGGAGAATACCAAAATGTCAAATAGATTAATTTAGTCATAGAGAAAGGAGGTAGGAAGAGTGAAGATCACACAAGATTGTGTTAAATGAGAAATGAGCTATTGTAGATTAGACATGGGACAAATAATAGAGACTTGGATTCTTTTAGGAATTTGATTTGTTAATTTGAAATGTAAATTTCTAATTGGTTGGTGTGGCTAGATTAAGATGAGTTGGTGATCATTATAGGGAGTGGGTTCTTCCTTAGAGGTGGTGCTGTTAAAATAGGGGATTGGTGTATCCTTGGGATGGGTGTCTGTATAGGTTTAGTCAGTGAGACAAAATTTATGAGGTTAGATTAGAATAATATCTTCTTACAGCATTCTCACCATGGTTTTCTTCCTTTGGGTTTCCATGTATAAATTTGGTGTTGTGTTTTTGTGCATGTGATATATATTTTTTATTTGTTTAAGATTGATTTTATTTAAAATTCATATTGAAAGTTGTAAGAAATTTAATTTTGAGATCTACTAATTCACCCACCCTCAGTAGATAGGTGTGTTGAACAAAGTCATCAATGAAGTTGAGGATGTATCTAGTCTTGGTAAAATAAGGATGGGGAAACTTCTCTATTACATCACTATGAACTAAATCAAGAGTTACTAAATCTATCCTAACTTTTCCTTTATCAAAATTTTCTTCAAGATGTATGCCAAAGACACAACCCTCACAAATTCCCTTATAGAATTTTTCTCTAGGCAAGCTTATAACTATATTATACTAATTTATCTACTCAATATAGTGGTAGTTAAGGTGGTAAAATCACTCATGCCATAGTTTACTAAATCCATTTGAATGGCTAAGTAATGTGGTAGGAAGAACATCTAGATAAAAATGGGAGAATGTGTATAACTTAAAATGGTGATTATCCCTTCTAATTGCAATTGTGGAGTCACTATGTAGCTCTTTGATCTCAATTAAATTTTGTGTGAACTTGAGTCTCATGCCCTACCATATGGGGGCAATCTAATACACTGAAAGAAGAATAGTTGATAGTGAAGGTACACTAAGAACATTTGTGAATGTTTCACCTTCAACTTCAATAATCCTTCTTCCTAAAACCTTTATTGGAGTGTCATCACCCAAAGTGATAGATGACATACTACTAAGTTTTAATTCAAGAAACTCATCCTTTAAAAAACTCATATGGTGTGAAGCACCAGAGTCAATAACCTAAGATGAAGTAGATATGAAAGCTATTAAAACTAAAGATTTGCCCTTAGGTTTATCCTTTCCTTTTTTACTTTGCCTTAAAATATTCCTTAGATGATGATGACTATTTGACAAACTCAAGGACCCCTATATTATTTTTATCTAGGAGATGTGTAATGTGGTCTATCTATTTCTTCATACACTTGTGCTCATCATGCCCATTTTTCTTGTAATAAGAGAACTTAAGCTTTTATCTCTTAGGTTTCCCTTCAGAGGAGAAGGTTTTAGCATTACTTTTTGTAGTGGTTTTCTATTCATTCTTCTTTTGAATATATTTACTGCTCTATTTATTATCCTTATTGCTTGAGGCTTTTTATTTCCCATTCCTGATAATGAGGGATGAAAGTTTGGAAGAATTAAGGGTTCTCATCTAGATTAATTTATCTTTTTCCTTAGTTAGATATAAAATGAATTAATCTAAGGATGAAATTGTCTAGTTGTCTTGCATGGCTCTCTTGGTTGCATAAAAGGTAGAGACAAATATAGAGTAATTAGGTCCTAATTTTATAAGCACAAAAAAAACTAACTGATCATATTTATTCTTAGTTCCACACTCTTTAACTACAATATAAATGACTTAATATTGGTGAAGATGTCCTCAAAAGTATCAAAGTTTCTAGGGATCAGACTAATTATCTCAATCTCAAGGTCATGACCCATCATGGTGTTGATTTTTCCAAACACATTTTCTAGGATGTCCTATACTTCTTTAGAAGATTTGGCCGAATCTATGTCAAATAGGAGTTATAATGAAATTGAAAGACATAATATTCCAAAATATTTAATCATTTTATCTTATTTACTTTAGTTGTGGGCTCAAATTCTACCCCTATAGTTATGCAAAATAACCATTACTTCTAAGAACCATTATAATATTACTTTTCCATTTATTGTAGTTAAAGGGTGTGAGTGAATTAATATTGATAATATCCATTGCATAATTATTATTAATGTGTTTGTTGTTATTATAGAAAAAAAATATGTGAAAAAATGAGAGAATTGTAGAACATAATCACAACCACAGTACAACCATCTGAAACTATGTCAGGTTCCCACCAAATTTTGGTACTTTATAAAGTAGTTAGTTTTACAAGGAAAATTGGCCCAATGCATGGGAAATAGTAAAATACACACTTTTTCAAAATATGGTACTCAATTATGAGTTATGGTTTGCATTATATTAATAAAACATTTTCTCGTAAATAAGCTTATGACTAAAAACTTGCACTAGAAACTTAAAATAAGTACCCTTGGGTGAGGTAAAATATTCCTTCTAACCACTCATTAGAACTATATGTTTTCCATGAAATTAAAAAATTCAATAGAAGTGGAAAAACATTTACTTGATTGCTTTAATATGCATAAAAGAAAGTATGGCTTGCTCTTTATGCAAAAAATTACAAATTAAATAAAAATATAATGAAATTTACAACTTTATAAAGAATGAAAGTGGTGGATTATAGTTGTCTTTGGCCTAACAAGTGGCTGAGGAATACGATGTAAAATATAACTCCTTTCCTAGGAAATAATAGTTTCACTGATAAGGGCCTTCCACATTGAAAAAAATATAAAATTGGCAATGCTTTCAAATTTCCAATGCCTCTTTAGTGGTGTCTAATGCAAAATCCAACACCTCCAAGAAGATGTGAAAAATAACATAAAAAATTTACACATTCCAACTTCCAAAAAATAAAAAAAATTACCGCATTTGTCTCCATATACAGAGCGTGTAATGTGCAAGTCCAAAAAAAAAAAAAATGCAATATCATAGATTTAGATGCCAAGATGCTCATTAAAAGGATGTAGGCTTGGGATTTGTTTCAACACCTAGGAGTAAAGAGCATATTTGGTACAAAAGGAACAATAAAAAAATCAATGCCTCATATAAAAATGTGATGCCAATGTAGAATACTATAAATTTCCATAGGTTTGAAAAGAAAATAAGGCTATAGATTTAAAATGCCTCAGAGATTATATGAAGAGCTTGAGCATAGATCTGATAACTCAAAAACTCTAGCACCATAAAATATCAGATCTTTAGTGCCAAGAAAAACCAAGATAAGCTCCAGTGCATATCTCTCTCCACATAATATAAAAACAAAGGATGATGCAAAAGGATAAATTTTCACTTAGTAGATCAGAACTTAATGCCAAAAATATGATGTCACCTCAGCAAATCCAATGCCTCCCTTCAAAACAATGATCCACACTAAAAATCTAATGTATTATAATATACCTCAATGCTTTTTGCATATTAAGACATTCCAATGCTCAACAAGATAAAATACATCTTGTATAGATCAGATTATAAAAATCCTACTATGTCTACCTTTCCAAGGCATGTATGATTTATATATTTTGAACAAGATGTTGTATGCTAATACAAAAGGAAAACTATGAAAGAACCTCTAAAAAGGATAGATTTGTAAGTAAAACTAGGTTGTTCAATCATTTAAATCCATGTATCCAACTCAAAAAAATTTAAATAAACTCATACAAAAAGCTAATACAAAAAATCATGCAAATGCTAACATGAAGATATCTAAAAACAAAATTAAATGAACCCAAGATTTGAAAACTTGCAAAAAAAACTAGGCAATCCTCAAATCTAGATCAACTCTAGTACCATATCAGAACGAGCTCCAAGAATGTTGATCTAATTGAATGCAAAAAAATTAAATATAATTTGGTGTATTTTTCAAGACAATACAATAAAATTAATACAGCTGTAAGAATAAATCACAGAGAAATAATACACGAATGAGCCAAAATAATCCACACATTATTATATTAGAAATATGAAATAGTAGAGGTACATATATATGTTGGGGAGGGAAATATATCACACATTCCATTGAATGTTCTATTAATATTTCCAAGTAACCAACATGACCTCTAAATCCCTAAGCCATAAAATGTAATCGTGTAGCCAAAACCGGTAAAAAAAAAGGCCTAGACCAACATTCTCAATTGCCTATACACAGTTTTTTGTACTCTCCTTATTCAAAAAATATTATCTAGGATAATATAAGACTTATCAAAGTTTGATATAGATAATTAGTTTGTGTACATGCTTTATAAGTCTATCAAGTTTCCAAAACTAATGCATTCCCTTTATGAGGCTTACATTTTAAGGTTTAGACATAGTTACCTTATTCAGGATATTTCATAGAGTTCTAGGGCTTAACACCAAGTCTAAGACCAAAAAAATATTTTATAAAAAATGCTTTATATTATTTATTGTGTCTAGGAGCCTATGTTCCAGCTAATATTACACGTAGGGTTTAGGTTTATGAGTATGTCATGACATAAAACAAGAATTAAGTTTTATAATTGTAAATTATTAATAATCATGATCATATAGGGTTTTAAAAATTGTTTTATTCTCTTAAAATTCCTATAAACTTATTTTTATGTGTATCAAGACTCATCTCAGATGGATCATTCTTCAAAACATCAAACGTTTTTGTATAAAAGATTGTATCTCTTGCATTTGAAAGGATTATCTTGAACTAACACTTTATAATTAATTTAGGGATGAATGTAAGATTTTGAAAACATTTAATGGGGTGTGGGGAATTGGAAAAAGTTCATATAGTGTGTTTGGTATTATTTTCTTAGTTGAAAACCCTTCAAAACCATCAAATAGGTTATTCTCTCTCATAGTATTCTCTCTCACACCATTTCAATACTATTTATGTTGGATGGAGATGGTGTGAGAGAGAATACTAGACATTTAAATATCCCTCATAGTATTTCATTTACATCAATGAACTCCGAAGTTCGTTTAATAAGAGAAACCTAGACATTTGGGTTTTAACAGGGTTTAAGAGCTAGTAAGCTTCTTAAAGATAATTCATAAAGGACATGCCATCAAAATATAAAATAATACCTATATTTTAAGTTAATATGGGTGCTAAACATCCCATAATATCGTTTTATCTAATACCTCTCCTCCTTCATGAAATAACCTCATTAAGATGACTATTGTTGGCTTACCAATGACCCCATGTAGATATCAAGTGGTTTTCTATCTTATTTGGACCTATCAATTATGTATGATCTTGATTTTTATCTTGGGTAAGTTGAAGGAGGCTTTTTTATGTATTTTTATATAATGCTTATTTTTAAAACACTTTCCATGAGGCCTATAAAGACCCTTTTTACTCACTATGAAAGTTGTTCTTTTTGCTAGAATGCATGGCATAGTTACTACAAGTATGTACAATATTTTTCATGGAGTAATTCTTAGACCTTAAAATTATATTGAAACATAAAAAATATCCTTTGACTGACTTGAAACCTATCATTTTTCTATATTTAAAATTGAAGCAATTAATAAAAAGGAGATTTCAAATGATCATATGTTAGAAATGAAGTCTTGACACCTTTTGATTGGTGTATAGACAACATGATGTATAATATGACCTTTATCAAGTTTCACATGACCCATATTGAGTAATTTTCATGTTATTTATCCCCACACTTGATGTTCTTCAATGGGTTATATCATAATATTATAACAAGTAATATGACAAAACAAATGAAACTATAATTTCCTCAAGAATACCTTAATCTCCTCAAAATGCTTGATAAGACAATGTTGGCATTTCATTAACTTTGATTCTAGGATGCTATCCACTATGGAAAACCATGAATTCTTAGATTATCACCACCTTCTTGACTTCACCATTTATCAAATCTACCTTAACTTGCATAAATTAACCTTAATCTTTTCAAAGTTACCTTAAACATTATTAAACTGCATTGTAAAAGACCTCATAAAAGATCAAGGCACAAGAGTGATTGGACTATAAAAATTCTATGGGCCTTGACATTTTAATAAGATATTAAATATAAATCTTTTGAAATGGAAATTGATGCACTAGTCAACTTTTGTATGGTAGGCATTACATTTTTGTCTCAGAGGTTAAAATGTCAATATTTTTGGTGACTCATAGGAGTTGGTTAGCTTGCTAAAAATTAGATCAGTACCTTTCTTATTCCATTTGGTTATGGAGTCACTTATCATTAAATGAAAAACCTAATTTATATCTTAAAAACTGACTTTATGCCCCTTATAAAATTATATACATCTAACTAAACCTTACTAAGTATACAACAAACAAGAAACAAACACACCAAAGTAAGGAACACACTTAATATTGCAAATATGTTCTAGAGACACTTAGGTAAAATAAATACTAATGTAATATATAAATGATGAGAATAACTCCAATCCACATCGATCAAAGCAAAAACCTCTTAGGTCTTCTCCACATGAATTATAGAGATGGAGGGAAAACTATTATTTAGAGGTTGGTCTTATTGAATTGGATCTTTTCTTTCTTGTCAACCTTATTATTTTGTCTTCATGTGGATCAAATTAAGATAACATGTCTCCTATATAGACAAACTATTTTTGTGGTTTAATAGTCACCTCATAATGCTCTTCAACATTGAAAAAGATCTCAACTGTGACCATCATCAAATTCATAAGAACAACTAGAAATTAAAACTCTAATAGTCCACTGAAATATTGATCTTAGATTTATATGTCATCCTAAGAGATATTATTTTGATTATAAATTGTTTCAAGTTTTTAAATATCTTCAAGGAGCTCCAAATACCATCATCTATCCTTATCAAGGTTTTTTTGAGATATACTTTGATCTTCATGAACCATTATACCTAGAAAAGTTCTCCAGTCTTGACAACCACACTATCAACATCTTCACAAGAAGATGTAGGCCTATAAAGAGTCTAAATATCTTGAATGATCTTAAGTTATTGGTACCACTCTTCATGCGAGTCTTCTCTTTTATCACTTGGTGTGAGGGTGTCATAGTTTCAAGGTTTTCAAACTAATCAAAGAGTTTATAACCATATTTGAAAACATGACACGAATCAATGTGAAGAAAAATAAACTCTTGGGATTTCATGCTCAAAGGATTATCCTTCTCAAACCTATTAAAACTATAGTCTGTTTGAAAAATCCAATAAGTTACATTTAGGACCTCAAACAATTATAGTAGCCACCTTTCACTTATTTTTGGCTCATTTAGACCCTATTTTGGTTTCATTTAAGCTGGTATTGAGGTGTTCTCACCAAGAATGGAGAATAAACTAAAGTTTTCACCTTTTTGACTATGTTATTGAAACTCAAAACAACCATTGACCTACTCAAATGAATAATTAGGAGATTATTCATCTCAGAAAATAATCTCAAGGGGAATAGTGTCTCCTTCTTGGACTATTTTTTAGTCTCAAGGACTTGTTCCACCGCACCAAATGGTATTTATTCAAACAAGTTAGTGTCTTCTTCTTTAGGCTCAATATTCTCATTATGTCTACTATTCTCCTTTGTGTGTGAAATAATATGTACTTATTCATGAAAACAATAATTTAGTTTAGTAGCCTCCTCTTCATCAAGATCTATGATGTCCCTTGCTTCAAACTTAGCCTCTTCTTCATCAAGAGTGTGCCAAAAAGACTAATTGTTTTCCCTTTATCCTAAGTCGGATGTAATGATATAATGAGGTTTGTCGAAGATGAACTACTCATCACAGTCACTTGAAACACTCTCTTCTCCCCTAGATTATTTTTACTTTCCTTCTATATAATTGGTCCTCCTTAAAAAATGGATATGGTGGGAGGTCAATAAGGTCCTTCATGGGTAGGAATATAGGACACTATGGGTTGCTCTTGAATTGGATTTAGGGTTAAAGAAGCACTCATAAAAATTTAAGGTTTAGATGTGGTAGTATCATTCAATAATTCTTAGAGAAGAGAAAAAAATTTATGTTAGGGATGCTCCACTCTTATATTTACACTAAGTAATCCACCCATGAATTTTTTATATACCTTGATCTTCATGAATAACTCTAACTAGAGAGGTGGATGAAGGACTTTTGAAACTTGAAAACTTTATTTTTTGGCCTCTACCAACTTTTCCTCATGTTGATTTTAAATTAGCATATCAGGAGTGGGTGAGAAGCTTATAAAATTAAATGGTTATGGAAATTTAGGAATCTGAGGGAGAACATGTTTGGTTTTCACAAGCATAGACTCTCTCATCAGAATGAGAGTTGTAAAGCTTGGTATTTTGAATCAAATAGATTCACTTAAGTTTTCATTAAGTTTTTTAATTTCTATCTTGGGATTTTGGTTTCATTTCATTATGCTCTCATGGGGAACTATCTTATTTGCTCTCATGTATCCTCATTTTCCCTCGCTAGGCATCCTTCATCACATATTTTTCATAACCATATCTCCTTGGTGTATAGAGGCTTGGTATGTAATCTCTTCTTGATGTCTATTATATTCTATTCCCCTATCGCTCTCCATACATTATCTCTAAAAGTCAAGTATTATCTTGTTGAGAACGTTTTAAAGCTAATTGGAAGGAACATTACTTTGACAAGGATGATTTGAAGCAAGATCATGAGTTGGAGGGAAATAAATGCCATGAGGATACTGATAACTTTCTAGTTCATAGTTACTTGAGGTGAGGCCATAAATTCTCTAGGCTTGATATGAAGGATATGAAGGTGTAAAAGATAAATTTTCACAAATTGTAGGATGAAAATACATACCAATTAGTATTATTTAAGTGCTTGGACTACTTAAAATAGTTTTAATTAACTTAGAGTCACCATAGTTATTTTTCAAAATGCCTCCAAAGGCTGATATGTTGAAGAACAACACCAAAAATTCCTTTGTAGATGAAATACTAACCCACCAAGTGTGCCAAAAAAATTTGTTACATTGACTTGCACCATTTGAGGAGGTGATTTAGGTCTCCTCACCCAATTGACATAATGGGAACCCTCTAAATCCATGGGTGGCCTATGACTAGAGAGAACCTCTAAAGAAGGTTGGCTCCCTTGATGATACACCTACAGTACTACTACAACTACTTAAATTTCAAGGAAAAGAGAAAAAGAAAGTTAGAAGCCAACCTAAAAGTGGTGATACACAAAATATTAGTCTCATCCACTTGCCTATTACTACACTATAAACTAAAATAAGACTAAAATATGATCATACAACTCAAAAATATCTCCACTAGCATAAGTATTTAAATATCAAGTCTAGACTAAATACACCAACAAAGAGGGATGATCAAGAGATTTGATAGAAGACACTTAGGAAGATTTTCCACATTTAAACTTTCAAAACCATTTGACACACTACATATGACCTAAAATAATACTACCTAAATGTAAAGTGTAAGAATCAAAATAAAAAATGAGAGGAAGTTCAAGATATTATCACTAACATTCATCACACAATCCATCAATAAAGTAATGGATGCAAGATTGAGAAGATAAATTACAGTTTATATTCACTCCACATGTAATGAACAAGTGTTAATTTGAGTATGGATTCACAATACTAACTTGGACGATCATTTTTATAATCCATTCAAGGCCAAATATATAGAATAATGAATGAAAGAGGATGGAAGTAGACTATGTCTATCATGAATACTACCACAATTCTTATTTCAATTATAAAGCATAAGTATCTTTCTACCAATCATGCAAAAAAATTATTTTCTTCTTCTTTATTAATAGATTAGGCAATATGTTTATTGATTTAACCTTGAGGGATGGCATAGGATATTATCAAATCTAATTTCATCCTTCTTAAAACTGATCTTTTCTCTTGGAGTTACAAGCATACTTCTTTAAGGGAAACTGCAAGTTGAGGTCTTAACACATGTCCTAATTACTTCCTTTAGCCTCTTCTATACCATTCTTGGCATCTTCAATAAATATATCATATTGATGGTGAAAGTGGAATTTTGAGGCACATGTTCCTTCATTATTGTGATTCCTATCTTAATAACCTATAATTTCATGTTCCATCTTGTTTGATATAATGAAATGTGATGGACATAGGTCTATCACTCATACAAGGTCTAATATTTGCTTGAAAACTATTAAAAGTTGGCTTACTCATGGATGTCTTGTATAAATTCATGGGATCTCTATTAATCATGTATACCATCTTCAAGAACTGATGTGTAGGTGTATTAAGTCACTTAAGAATTTTCAAGAACATGTTTAATTATCACAAGATCTCCATGAGAGATACTTGATACAAAACTACTTCTTAGACTACTATATAGGTATCCTAGAGGTAGTAAATAGATATACAAATCCATATCATTCATCACTACCGAATATGCTGCAAAGTGGAAACTCCTTGAAATAATCTTGGAAATATTGATCAAGAGATGTGTCCATCCTTGATAACTCTCAAGACCATGAGACTAACAACTTGCCTAAGTATTTGTTCTTTAAAAACTCTATGTAGTCATTTAAATGATATTTTTTATGACTTGTATGATCATATAAGGTTTTCAATAACATTTTTGTAGTGCATTATTAATATCTCCATGCTTTAAATGACCTTAACAAGATCTACACCCTTAATTATTTATGCAAACAAGAACCCAGTCTCCACCATGGCTTGGTTTTAGTGATTTAAAACCTTTTAGATAACATGAAATAATTTTGGAGGTTTACAAATTTTTTGAACGCTCCCAGCGCACTCGCATGCCTGCTACTCCCTGCGCGCGCATGGAGACTTTGAACGCGGAAGGCACACAGGCACGAGCGTGTACTTCCAGATTGGTCCAAGCGGCTACAGATCTGGCAGTTGGTGTGGCTGTACCTTTACCAACGAATGGGGATAGGATTATGGTCATGGAAGGGGGTTCTTCTCTTTTGACAGATTCTGTAAATGGCTCCCCTATTTTTGGGTCTGTCCCTGGGTCTAAGGGAAGATCTTATGCTGATGTGGCTGCTTATGAAGCTGAAATTTATGATGTGAAATGCCATGCTTCTGCGGGGAGACTTAGCGAATCACCTGTAAGTGTTTTAAAACTTGTGAGGGTTAATCTTGATCCTGATACTGTTAAGGAAATATTTGATCAAGTAGAATAATTTTCAAAGTCTGAGGCTATTTGTAGATTTCATGGCTTCTGGCCATCTCATGCCGATTTACATGGCTGGATATCCCAGACATGGCTACCACTTATTGATGGAAATGTTGAAATTTATCCTTGTGGTAAAGGTTTTTTTATAGCTTTATTTCACATTGCTGAGGACAGGAAGACTATTCTTTCCAATAGAAATTTCTTCTGGCTGGGTAAATACCCTCTCTTCGCCAAACGGTGGCATATGGATTTTAATCCTGTAACGAAAACTTTCAACAAGATCCCTGTTTGGGTTCAGCTCCCTAATTTTCCATTGCATCTATGGCATGATTCGGTGTTTAAAACCATCGGAAATGCTATAGGGGAATTTTTATTTGTGGATGCAGAAACCAAGAGGTATTTCAGATCGACCTGTGCTCGCCTTATGGTTGAGATGGATGTTTATAAGGGCCTTCCTGAGGTGATTTGTCTGGATTCCCCTAGGGGATCTTGGATGCAAATGTTAGATTTTGAAGGGCTACCTTTTCGATGTAAAAAGTGCCATCTGACGGGGCATGTTGCAGCCCGGTGCATTGCAAGGAAATCTAGACCCAGAAGATCTCCTTCTTGGTGGGTAGAAGCTGATCATGATCACTATATTGCAGAACAACCAGATGAAGCTTCGACTGATTCTGAGAATGAGAATGAAAAGAGTATCTTATCTGTTTCGACAAATCAGGAGTCTCAGCTAGAGACGGTTCCTATTGAAGGCTCGATGGAGATTGGTTTATGTAATCCACCTGAACCGATTTCCGAGGAGGTGGTGGTTCCTCCACCTATTTTGAAGGTTTCTCCTAGGAGTCAGTTGGTGGCTAGTTCTCCTAAGGTTTTGGCTGAGGTTTTGTCGCCCCCTGGGTTTCAAGATTCTTGGCCTTCTGAGGAATGGGCTGCTGAGGCAGCTAAGGTAGAGGAAGGTTGGACCACTATTAAGAGGAAAAAATCTAAGCCTCTAGTCCCTCCTCTAGATATGAAACTTCGGTCTTGTAAAAAATAATAACTAATAGTTATTATTTGTCTAGCTCTCATTTGTTGTTTTCAGATATCAGGTTTATATGGTTTAGTTTTTTGTTGGTTCCAGGTTATTCTGTTTCCTGGTTGTGCTTAAGGTTTATATCTTAACTGATGTAAAGGGTTTTGGGGCCGCTTCAAACCCTGTTTTTACCTTAATCTAAAACATGAAATAATTTTGATTAATTTATTTAAGGCCATTATAACTATTTTTAGGCTTAGGATTATTCTTCAAATGGTCAATGAGCTGAAACCTACTAAAAAACCATGTAAATTCTCAAAAATAGGTTGTTTTAGGCCTTTTTCCTCTACTTTTCCCTCCACACTTGCCAATATTATTGGTCCAACATATGAACATCACATTTTAAAATCTCTTATAGTATTTTAAAATACAAACCATGTTTTTTAGAAAAAAATCAAACCATCATTCTTTGTCATTGAGCTCATTGAGGGCAAAGGGAAGTTTTAGACATGTTTATCTTTTTAATGATTATTCATAAATCAAAACACTTTGATTGAATAAAAAATGTGATGATATTGGATGTAATAGACACTATCAACATCCACTAATGGCATTTGGTCCCATCCACTTTCTCAATCGACTTCCCACATGATTATAATGGTCATCTCAAGCATATAGGCATGTATGTGCTTACTCCAGACAAGTGTGTAAACAAACAAGGATTTTAAATTTAATTTTTCAAATCATAAATGGTTATTTGAGGTCTTAATAATATTATATAATGTATTCATATGGTTCTATATATCACTTGACTAATTTAATGGCTTTAAGGCTTGACTTATACATGGTTTAGGTTCTTTGGCAACTTAGTAGGTTTTGACCCTAGTGGTCTTCCAATTATGATTTATTATTATGAAAAAATTAAATAATCCTTTAAACCTTCAACAAGTTAATTTAGACTCATTAATTAAAATAAAACTTTAGTCTTAAATCAAAACCTGGCATTTCTATTAATGCTTGTACTTGTAAACTTGATCTTGATCGCCCTCACTTGCAACTTGTCTTGGAGGAGCTAACTATAGAGGAGGAAATTATTAGCATTGCTTGAAGTTTTTAATTAGGATTAATATCCAAATTATCTATTATAAATCACATCTTTGGTTATACTCATGTTTCTTGTTTCTTCATATTTGAAACTTTATTCAAGAATTCTAGCTCAATGGCCATCCATGGACTACCACCTACAACTCCCCATTAAGGATGATCATAGGAATTTATGACTTGATTAATTATTTCTAGTTGTGATATATATCATTTAAAACAAAATATATATAATATCTTTATTGGTTTCTTAGGGATCAAACTTGAATGTAAATATTCATCCTTTAGGTCTCTACAAGCCTAATAAACTCCATAAGCTATACGATCAATCCAAACACCAACTGACTTGGATAATCTAGCTAATTATTTTGATATGATAAAAATAAATAGTGGGGAGATAAAGAATTTTAATATAGTATACATGGTGTTTCATCCTTTTCAATGTTTCTTGTACTTCAAACTACATAGCAAACTACCCTAGAACTCATGCTTTCTCAATTGCCTATATACAATTGTATGTAATATCCTTATTCAAAAAATATTATCCATGAAAATATACAAATTATCAATGTGTGATATAGATACATAGTTTTTTTACATGATTTATAAGACTTTCAAATTTACAAAAGTGACACATTCCCTTCATGGGAGTCACATATTAAGGCTAGGTAGGGTTTATACATATTCACCTTGTTAAGGATCTTTCACAGAGTTATTGGGATTACCACCAGATCTAACACCATAAATATAATTTAGACAAAACAATTTATATTCCCCATTATGTCTAGGATTTTATGCAACTTTCCAACTATGCTTTCATGTAGGGTTTATGTTTTTGAGTTTACCATGACTGAGAACAAGGATTAAACTGTATACTTACAATTTTTAGAAAATATCATACCATATGGTTTTTAAACTTGTTGGATTCTCTTATAATTTATTATACACTTCATTTTAGGTGTCTCAAGACTCATCTCATATGGATCATTCTTCAAAACATCAAATGTGATTGTACACAAGACTATATCTCTAGCATTTGAAAGCATTATCTTGAACCAACACTTGAATATCACTTTAGGGATAAATATAAGTTTGTGTAAACATGGAATGGGGTGTTAATAATTTATAAAAATGCATATCAAGTGTTTTATATTCTTTCATATGCCATAAACCCTTCAAAAGCATCAAATAGCACAAAACATTCACTTTCTCAACCTTGTAGACTTGTTCCTACAAATTTAACTCCCAATTACATTGGATGAATGATTATACATGTTTTGGAAAAGACTATTTAGGCCTTAAATATTTATCAATGAACTCCCAAATGTATTTAATAAGAGAAAATTGAGATACTGGGGTTTTAATAGGGATAAAGAGGTGGTAATCTTATTAAAGATGATTTAGAAAGAATGTCACCTAAATATCTAGAATATTAACATATATTTTAAGGTAATAGGTGTGGTAAACGTCCCATAATATCATTTTATATAATACATCTAATCCTTCATGAAATAACATCATCAAACTAGCTATTATTGGCATGTCAATGACCCAATAGAATTATCATTTTGTTTAATGCCTTGTTTGGACCTATTAATTATGTTTTATGTTGATATTTGACATAAGGTATGATTAATAAGGTTTTAATGGTATTTTTATACCTTGAAAAGTCTTAAAACACTTTCCATGAGGCCTTCATAGATCTTTATTCACTATGATACATGTTCTTTCTACTAGAATGCCTATTATAGTTGTTATAGATACATATAATATGTTTTATGGAGCTCTTATACGACCTTATAATTATATTTTAATTTAAAAAATATCCTTTTCTTTCCTTCAAACGTGACATTATGTTATATTTAGAATTCAAGAAATGAATAAAGAAGAGATTTCAAATGATCATACATTAGAAATGAAGCCTTGACACCTTTTGATTAGGTGTAGATACAACATGATGTAAAATATGAAATTTGTCAAGTGTCTCATGACCCAAATTTATTCATTTTCATGTAATCAACCCTCACACTTAATTTTATTCAATAGGGTATATCACAACATTATCATAAGTAATTTGATAAAACAAATGAAACCATAATTTCTTCAAAAATAACTTAATCTCCTCAAAATGCTTGAAAATACAATGTTGAAATTTAATTATCTTTACTTATAGGACACTTTCCACTATGTAACACAATGTTGAAATTTAAAATCTGGTGTGCATTAGTTTCAATAGTATTTTTTTTTGAGAACCACCAAAAGAATTTATGTCAAAAAAATATATTATTATGAAATAATTTAAAATACCTTGTTTGATGTTTTTTGGTGTATTATTGAATAATACAATATATCTAATCAGTAAACTTATGGATTGATTAATGATAGATGGAAAGGATGAGTTATTAAAATAAATAAAGTGGATATTAAGTAAATATAAAAATATAATATTGCAAAAAATTAAAAAAGTTACTTGATGAGGGTTGTGTACATTATGCATGTTACATTACATTAATAGATGGGCTTTGATTTTATTCATACTTGTATGACAAAATAGGCATCTATGTGGAAGTGGATTTTAAAATAGTTGTTTCTAAATTTAAAGGGGAGAGGGATGCTCCAAATGAAATCTTGAATAAACCAAACAAGGATTTTGATGTTCTATATAGTTTTATCCATGGTATTGAGATCCATTATACAAATGAATAACCAAAATAGGAATTAGTACAATAGGAATCAGATAAAATGTGCCAAATTACGAAGTGTTTATAAAAAGAAAAATCTTTCGATACTTTATCCAATTTTGAAGTGAAAAATATTGACAATATTGTGTAACCCTTCAATGTCTTAAGTAATACAATTTGTTTATTTCTTATCTTTTTCTAGTCTCCATTATTTTTTGTGAGGTGTGAAATGATGATTTCTTTAAATAGGATATATGTACTATTATATATATATATATATATATATATATATATATATATATATATATATATATATATATATATATATTTGTGTGTGTGTGTGTGTGTGTATATATATACATATACATATATATATATATATATATACATATATATATATATATATATATATATATATATATATATATATATATATACATATACATACACACACACACATATATATGTATATGTATATGTGTGTGTGTGTGTATGTGTATATGTATGTATATATGTATATATGTATATGTATATATTTATATTTATATGCATATATATATATATATATATATATATATATATATGGATGCATGTGTTTGTGTGTGTGTGTGTGTGTTTGTGTGTGATACACACACACACAAATATATATATATATATATATATATATATATATATATTTGTGTGTGTCTGTGTGTTTGTGTGTATATAACAACAATTATTTTTAACCTAGTAAATTAATGCTATGGCACAATATATTTAGTATTTTCTCATTTTTTACATATTGAATTTATATTCTTATACATTTAAATGTGAAAAAATTATTTTCTTTTAGTAAGTTGAAATAGACAACCAATCAACTATATAAAAACACTAAAATTCAAGTAAAACCATTCAAATGCACATAAAATTATTTCATTCCATGAAAAAATAGTCTTATTGTGTGACTACACTATTATGAGACTTAATTGATTCATTCACTTCACATGTTGAGTCTTTGAAGATATATTGTAAATATTGAGTCTGAAAAGATTGAAAATTTTTGTAAGACATGAAATATTGTGATGGATGTATGGTCAATAGGCTTTGTGTCCAAACAAATACACTAGGAGGTAGACATGTCTAAATCAAAAAATCAGCCTAAAGAATTTTTATTTATGTGAAATACACATTTTAGAAGCATGTGCACCCATGTCCACAGTACTAAAGAAATGGTCTCTTACAGTAGCTACTTAACATAATCTATGAATGTAACCTGTGCATGCTAAATGATAGCTAAATCAATTAAAATAGAGAATAAAACAATTTATTATGAGGTTATAATACTTGAGAAGCATAGTCTATATAGATAAGTGTGTTTATGCCACATGTTGACATTGATCCACCTTCCTTAGACTGTACAATCTATTTTTGTGACTATTACAACTCAACATGAGAAATATTAAAAACTATAGTTAACCATTATAATTTATTTATAGGCTAGGAAAAACTTTGCTATAGTTGTTATAGATTATGTAGTTATGATAGGGGCCACTAGATGTATCTTAAATTTATATAGATTAAATCGGGTGTCTTTTTAGTTTATATAGGTTAAATTATTGGTATACCATTACTATAGATTGGCTACCTAGATGCTATGAGTTAGCTTGCATAGTTACTATGGGTTAGCCACTAGGGTTTGCTACTTCATAACTCCTTCTTGATATATTTGTGCACTAAATTATTAGTAGAGACATAATATTAATTAAATTACACTATGAAAACTTATTCATGAAACAACATTTTAAAACATAAAGCACCAAATATATGCACACCATATTCATTTAATATTATTTGATAGAAAAAGGTACAAAATACAAATTTTTGTACTTATGACTAAAAAAATGTAAGAAAAAAATATGTTACATGATGTCATTCAATTGTTAATTTGTTTAATCATCAAGGTCAAGACCATATCAAACACTAAATATAATGAAGAATTTTTATCGATTCCATTATTAGCTAGTGGTTTCTACATGAAATTTTAATTGAAATTTGGGTAAAAGTAAAAATTATAATAAAAGAGGCATGACGAAAAATGAGAAGTCTAAAATTAATACCCCTAGATAATGTTTTGTTCATGAAAATACCATGTGTAACCCTTGGGAATTGTGCATATTCATTTTATAGTGCCGATTTTGAATTAATCAAGTAGGTGAATAATGAAAAGTAACTATATTGTCTTGGTAGGCCTTGGAATTATACTAAAAATGATGATGTAGACTACAATAAGTGTTACTTTGGTTTTAATAATGGGGAGCAAGAATTTTTCATCCAACTAGGCAATGGTCATGAACTTGCATAATTTAAGTGCATTGACATGGATGAGGAGATGAACCATATATGCAACATCACTTCATAAGAAGTATACAATTTATACCTCCATGATGAGGTAATTATTATTTGGGGTGATGTAAAATATATTTTTGGAAACTACAAGTGTTTCATGTTATCACTAAATCCATGAATCTTATGAGGTAACTAGGTGAAAATGAAACATTGTTAACTTAACACAAATAAAATATAATGGATGCATGGTTATGAGCAACAAAAAATTAAATCTTATCTATACTTTAAACATGATGATTTTAGTTGTGCGAGTCACATCTATAATGAATAGTATGTTCCAACTCAAAAGAGGTAAGAGTGTTATATTGCATAATTATGATGGTTTGGATGATAACACTCCTTTTGAAAATGATATGGATGGGCATTTACACAAAGAAAATAATTTCATACATGCATTGGTCTACACTTTAATGAGTATATTTTTGCGTTGGTTGGAACTCATAAACCTATTATATTAATTTTCAATCACTTTAAGCATAATGATATTAAAGGTGGGTTACCTAGTTTTAGTGGACTTTGAGTACCAAAGAAACATATACATAACTATAAAGAGGTTTGGTTGAATAATGTGCATCACCTTCAAATGGATTTATGTTTTTATCCAATTTATGGCAAATTGATGACTTGGACATGTGTCTAGTATATAATTTTTGTGATGCATAGATAAATCATCATGAATGAAGTTATGTTTTTATCCAGTTTATGGTGCATTCATGACTTAGACATGTCCCTAGTATATATTTTTTGTGATTCATAGATAAATCATTAGTTAGGAAAGGATAAAATCTAAATTCTTCACACTTTCTCCTTTTCCTTAGATAAGATGGATCTATCTAATCCCTTATGATGGGTTTATTTACCCATTAAGGAATATGATTCTATCATCATGTAATTCATGTATAATACATAGAGTTAAATAGTCCTTCCACTATTGAATATGCTTGAAGTGTATAAAAACTAGTGATTATAATGGAAATGATGATTAGGTGTGATTGAAGTGTAATTAGTGGGTCAAGTGTAATTTTTAAACCTATATTGTATTTAGATGTATAAATAACCTATAATTTTAGAATATTCCTATTAAATATTTTATATCCTAATATCCTTAGATATGAATGCAAAAGTTAGATTATGTTGAACTTACTAAATATAAAAATGATAATTAGGATAGGTTATTTAGTTTATTCACTATTTTGTTCTAAGATCTACATATTTACATTCACCATAAGATTCTCATAATGGATTTATGGTCACTTGGATTACAATATTAATCAGTTCCTCCTACTAGGTTGTAGTTTTTAATACTCAACTACCTATGATAGTTGGATCCATAAGATTTATGCTATAAATGCCTTGTATGTCTCTATCAGTATATTTTACAATAGATTACTATGAATACATTTTTATATGGTAATTATTTAATTTTAGATATTTTTCATTATGCATATATTTATATTTCCTTCTCCTTCATTATGCAAGACCATCCAAGATGAATAGTAAATCTTGTATTATAAAAAACTAAAAAATAGTTATTTTAAATTTCAATTGGATTTTATCTTGTTGTCAATACATCAAACTCATTGGATATGAAAAGTGTTGGTTGAAAGTCATTAGGCTACTCCATTAAAAAGTTATTATATGGATTTTATGGGTTTTGCATGGAGATGGTGTGGCATTATTATTTTGTAAAAAACAAGGAATGAGTTTGTACTCAAAAGTAGGGGAAAATAAACCTATGAAACCTTAAGAAAAATAATTTTATTTTAATGGTTATTATTAATATTTCATGATTATAAGATTATAATTGATGATCTATCCTAGTGGAAAAATATAAAAATGAATATATTTGAGGTAAATAACAATAAAAATAGGAAAACAATAAAAATCAAGTGAAAAAGGGCAATCATTTGGGATGTGTGGTTTGAGAAAAAGGTGAATCCATTAAAAAAATAAAACCATTTTTAATGTTTATTTTTCCACATACACTGTGTATGGAAAGATATACAGGATAATTCCTCTTATATAATGATAATTTGATGTTTTAAGATCTATGTAAGTGTTAAAATGGTTAAAAGAATCTTTGGAGTTTTATAGCTTAGGTAAAGTATTTTTTTTATTATGTGTTAGGTTATTTTAAATTTTTTAATAATAATAATAATAATAATAATAATAATAATAATAATAATAATAATTTGGTGATATAGGTATGCATTTATGATATGAGAAGGCCTAAAAATTATATTTTAGCCATAATCATAGATTGATTTATTTGTAAGCTTCATTTGATGTTTTTAATGTGTTATAATATGTTGATAGTTTAGTTTCGATTACTCTTAACCCATATCTACTCTATAATTCAACTAGATTTTAAGTTTAGTTCATTTTTACTTGATTACTAGTAAAAATTTCATGTAAATTACAAAAATTACAATAATTTCATAAACAAGACTTGATGGGAATATCATAGGAATAGACAAATAAGTGTGGGGGTAAATTTTAGTATAAAAAGAATAATTTCATCCTTAATTGGACCCTATATCCTATAATTCATCCATTGTTATTAGAGAAAGTTTTTTTACTTGCTGGGTGACGTGTGTGAATATATAGTAGAGTCATTATCAACTTGTACATTCTTTAGGTGTGAGCAAATTTGGGAAAATTTAGATAAATTTTAAAAGGATATCTATTTAATCTATTGATAGTTATGAAATATAATCCTACTTATGGTGAAAATATGGCACACAAAAGTGGAAGAGCCCTAGGATTATAAGACTTCACAGAGATGGTGAACGAAATCAAAGAAAAATGGGATCTTTGAGAGGTTACACAAGTTATAGTTTTGAAATACTTGAGGGGATATTTATGTTATTTACCCAAATTTTATAATGAATATCTCATTTAGAATATTTAAAATTTAACAACTAAAAGAGGATTTTTTTGGTTAACAAATTTATAAAGGAAGGCATAGGCAGAATGTAAAATGTGAGGCAGCCTACACATGAAAGAGAAGATATTTTTTTCTCTTTCATGTGCTGATGAGTAGATATAAAATATTGAAAGATATTGATCATAAATGAGTAAATAAAGATAATTAGTTTGAATCAAAGTTACATATTATAGCAATTTGGATACTTTTGGAAGAAATAGTGCCCAAATTAGAAGAATATTAGTGATTATAATAAAAATACATGTGGATAAAAATAAGTTAACATAGCCAATATTATAAGATCCCAATAAAGTAAAGAGGTGAAGAGAGATAATGGTGAAATTAAATTATAATCCCACTAATACTTTTTTGTATTTTTACTGGCTATACCTAAACATAGTAATCTACATTCAACAAAAATGCACACCAATGTTGTTTCAATATACATTCAATATTTTTATGTATTTATATAAGAATATATGTTAGACACCTTACAAATTTATAATACACTACACAATAAAACATATAATTGATTTGATCCGTGGATTACCTATACCTAATACTTGTCTATTTAACTTAAATTAGTTCTATCAAATGGAGAGATCAATTGGCATATCCATGAAACAAATAAGACAAAAATCCCACCTTAGTACATTCTAGTATCCTTGTTATACATGTGCCAAAGAAAGATGGAACATGCATATTAAGAATTGACTACATATATTCAATAATATCAATGTGAATAACCAATACCTTCTCCATAGAGAGATGACATTTTTAAATAGCCTTTTGGGGCCAATTTTTCACTAAAATTGATTTTAAGTCTAGGTATCATCAAATAACTATTGAATATTTAAACATCTAGAAGAAAACCTTGAGAGATAAGTATTTTTTTAATTTATTGGTAGGTTATGCCATTCATCTTAACTAATGCACCTAAAAGTTTCATAAGGATGATGAATGAAATCATATAACCATTCAATATTTCATTTGTTTTTTTTACCTTTATGAAATATTAATCTCTATAAAAAAATGGGATGAACATTTTTCCAAATACAGAAAAAGATTCAAACTTTGTTACAACATGCAAGTTAAATGATAACATTGATAAATGCCATTTTTCCATGTGAAAGATATAATATTTTGAAAAAATAAAAGAATCACAAGGCATTCATGTAGATCTAACCAATATTTTTGTCTCTCAAGAATGGCCTACACCAAAGAGTCACATATAGTTTTAGAGCTTCTTTGGATTGCAAAATTTATATAAGAGATGTGAACTTGGTTTCATTCACGTAGATTGGAATTTGAATCAAATTACAAAATGAGGGGGCCAATTTTTTTTTAATTTGGTATTTTCCATAATAGATATAATTTAAAGAATTGAAATGTAGAATTTTTTCTATAGCATTGATATTGTTACCCAATATTTAAAAACCATTTCACATAGATAAATTGATATATTTAATTATGCACCTAGATTTGTCCTGAATTATAATACTAAACCCCATGACTCATCACTCTAAAATATTCACTTCCCAAATAAGGAAATTTAACACATCTGATTGTAAGATTTATGCCATTATATAGATAATTAAATATTAGATTCATTATATATTTTGAATGAATATTATGCTCTATAAACATATACAATTTTTTAGACATGAAACAAGATGTATAAAGAATGACACAATAAATTGTCTTTATTTTTTCAAAAAAATACATCTGAACATCAATAAAAATAAGGGAAGGTTTCTAATTTCATATTATTTTACTCAACATATAGTATAATATCTCACCATTATGATTGATGTATGTTTACATAAGATGAACACTTGGTCAAAAAAATTACTTATAAGTTGTACTCATATATAATTTTGGGCACTTGTGTTTACTACAAAAGGAAGAGAGATAGAAAGTAATAAGGAAGGCTAAGTTCAACAAGGTTGAAAAACATCATAGAGTTAAAAAACCCTCCCAATATTAAAAAATTACCTATTTTTGACACATCTTGGATCAACTATTTCCAAATACATCAATTATTTTACCACCTATATAGTTTAAAAACTAATAAACAAGAAACAAATGATGTACACACCTATATTGGTCCTAAAAAAACCTTCAGAATATGTTTCCATGAATTTAATCTTATGATATACTACTAAAAATAATGGTAATGATTATATTTATGTAGTAATTGATATATTCATATTAATGAAAAGTCTCAAACCTAGTAATAAATTTCTAAAATCTACAAACCACTTAAATTTATTTGTAGCATGTCTAGTCCATTTTAAATTTCCATCCACTATTTTCATTCGTAAGGATTCATGATCATTAGTGTATGAATGAAATCGAGATGCAACTAATCTAAGGGAATTAAATTTTCTTATTTATAATATAAAATCCAAAAATATCAAGATAGATCAAATACAAAGTGTAGAAACTAAACTAGAAAAATAACTAGTTATAAAAAATTGCAAAGTTCACCACATTTTCCATTGTGTGTTAAATGGTATATTTGTTCTTTGTGTGGAGTTGATGCAAGGGCATCTTCACATGGTTTCCATTTTTTAGTTTTATTAGTTAGTAAGATTCATATATGAGGTGTTATTACTGATTTGGAGTCTAAGGATTCTTTAGACTTTGAATTGTAGTTCACATGGCATTTTCCCTCCATTTTTGTAGGTTTGAAAATTTGAAATTGTAGTAGCTAATTGGGATCGTCAATCTTTTGTAAAGGAGATCCAAAGTGTATTATAGTTTATATGGTATTTTTATGTGGGTTAATATAATCTTATAACATTTTAAAGTCACTTAGTTAGTCATTTTTACATATGTGTTAGTGTTTAGGTTAGTTATCATCCTCCCAATGTACAAGCGGGAGTTAGGTTTCCAAGCACTTGTAAATGATATATGTTTTTGGTATTATCCTTATTAAGTATTAAAATTTGGATTAGATTCAAAGGATTTATGTAAAATAACTCCAAATGAAGGAGAAGTTTCTTTATTCTTGTAACTAACACACAAACCCTATTCTATCCTACTATTATGTGGTTTAGTAAACCAAGTTACTATGTAAGGATGGAATAATTGTATATATGAGATGGAAATAAGATATTGCACAATATTTTTATGATTACAAGTATAAGGTATATGTTAATTAAAATCATAAATAAAATATAATCAACGAAATTTTTTTCCAACTTGATAACCAAATGACTATGTTGTTCTTTCTATACTCTATGTGTAAGAGTAGCCTCAATGTGCCTCACTATTAGAGCAAGTTTTTATGAAATGAGTTTAAACCTTAGTTGTATGTGGATAATATTTACTTTATAATATTTAGTGTAATGAAATTAATATTCTTAGAACCACTATCTCTACTATTTAAAAATAATTAATTGTGGGAAATAGCACAGACCTGTGTTCTTTGTCAAGATTACATGAAAGAAGACTGAGCAAAAATAATATGCATGTAAGATTCATGTGAAAAGTAATTTAATGATTGGTAAATTTTTTTCACTTTATTTAAGTTTATTTGAATAATTTAAACCTATTTTTAAGTATATTTACTAAGAAAATATTCTCTAAACTTGTAATAGTTTATTGATTATATACACAGTAAAGTGAATCTTTGTATGAACTAATCCAAAGAGACTTCCTAAAAGAGACTTAACATTTGGTAAAGGTGAATAGGTTTTAAATAGAGCCAAATAATTCAATGGAATGGTTTGAAAGTCATTTTAATGGATTAATAACTAATATAACCCTTCTCATGCTATCTCAGTCTACAAATAACCTTGCTTTAGGGTTTTAAAACTTAAATCTATATTATAAGAGATCAAATGAATAAAAAATTCTTATTTTTTGTGTATAGTAATAAAATATTTAAGATATTTTATATTTTTTGTGTGTGTATGGAATCCTAGGTATGGTCAACAAATGACTATCTGTTGCATGAAGTAACAAAGACCTAATAAGGTCTAACAAAGTTTAGAAGATATCTTGAAAAGTGGTATATGTTAAGAATTATAGCATGAAACATGATATAAAGATAGAAGAGGATATAGGGTAATAGGATATGATATAAATTTTTAAATAGGATAAGGTAATAGTCCATATAAATCAAATAGGCCTTAAAAAGGCTACTAGAGAGCCATATTGAGTCTTATGTGAAGCGATGAATGCAATGAGGGGTTTGTGAATGGAATAAAAATTCTAGACAGAGAATAATTAGCATGGTAAGGATAAACTATGGAACAAATAAATTAATTAGTGAACCTGTTTGGAAAGAGTGAATATTATAACAAGGCACAAGAGTGAGAGTGGATTGAGAGTCTTATACCCAAGGAGATAGTATGTGAAGAAGTTAGAGATCATGAGGTCTAATCAAATGAGTTCAGAGATAGGGAATTGAAGAGAGTAGTTTAATATAAAGTATAAGAGTTGAATAAAGAAAACTTGATGTATAATAATATGGTTGAAGTCAATTTAAGGCTTAGTGAGTTTAGAATAATATTTAGAAGTTTTGATTGCATGAGTTAATATCTTGAAAGTATCAGAGTCATAAGGCAGAGGTGAGAGTGTCTCTATATCATTTGATTTTAGAATGAGGATTTGATTGGGAAGAAGGTGGATAAGGTATGCATAAAGGAAAGGTTCATGTCTATTTTTGTCTTCCTATTATGTATTTGATTGGTTTATTAAAGAATTTTTTAGGTTGCTTGAAAGGCTACTAAAGAAAGTTACATGTATATTAAAAGAGAGGTAGAAGTATAAGTGAAAGAGAGGAGAGGTATAAAATCCATTAAGCCAAGAAATATTATAGTGATAAAGATCTAGTGAAATATCCAAGAGAGAGAAGATCAAGAGAAGAGCTTAAGAAAGAGATAAGAAGTCCCAGGTGAGGACAAGAAACAAGGAAACTCTAAAAGAGAGTCAAGTGAAAGAAACCCAAGTGAGGTCAAAGAGGAAAAGTATTAAGGGTTGTCAATAAGAGGAGGAAAGGTCCAAGAGAGACCTAGAGAGAGATAAAGTGAAGATTAGAGAGTGAAAGAAGATGAAGGGATTGAGACAAGAAGATGGCCACAAGGAAGTAAGGAAATAGGAAGTTGATAAGAAAATAGAGATTGTTGAGTTAAAGGCATACTTAACAGGTTTAGAACAATATTTGGAATCACTTAAACCAAAGTTTTTAGTTATGATTTGGAAACTAGTGAGATGGCATCTCAAAGACATCCTAAAGAAGAGGAAAAGACAAAGAGAAATGTGAAAAGTGAGGAAAGAAAGCCTCATGGACTTAAAACTAATGATGCTTTGACATGTGTGTATGTAGGTATGAGAAAGAATGAGATATTTGGGATGATGCATTGAATCAATCAACAAGAAGAGGAGGAATATGATCAAGTGGTGTTTAAGAGGAACTAAGAGGAAGGACAAGATTAAGATAGAGTCATGATTATGGAAGATAAACAAGCAGGGCATCCATCTAGGAAGAAAGGTGACATGAAATAATAAGTGATCCTCACTCAAGAGGATGCAAATGAAAGCAAAGAAACATTAGGATAGAATCATGAGTAAAGGTATGAGGAATATGATAGTGTGTATGAATCCTTAAAGAGAGAATGTGATTTTAATCCTCATCAAATGTACAAAGAAATGGTCAAAGAATTAATAAAGGAGAATATAGACTTATGGCATGAAGTAATGGTGTCCAAAATAAAAACATTGATGAATATAATAATAATTCAAGTACAATAAGGCACTCTACATGATGGATTTTTAGCTATTGAGGTCAAATATCAAGTTGTAGATGAAGGAAAAAAATAAAAAGAGAAGATCAATGTGCATAAGTGGATGATGTAAAGAAGAAGAATGAACCACGCAAGGCACTTTAAGGTGCTTTGGAGAAAGAACAACATACAAGAAGAAAGGATATTTGGATAATGCCTAAAATTCATGAGGATAACCATGATTTTACTAATGCTTTATCTATTATAGGTATAACATGGATGAAGATGGTAAGAGGAAGGAAGAAATACAAGTGTGGTGCAAGAGAGCATGTACATGTGCAAGATATATTGGTTACAATATAATATAAGAGGTGAGAAGGTATGAAATCCTTAATTACACCTTAGGATTTAGGATTTCATGTAATTAAGAGTTAAATTTCACAAGAAAGAGAGAAACTAAAGCACATCAAGAAAGACTTGTTATAAATTTCAAAGAAACTTTCTTTTATCCTTTGGTAGTATAATGTATGGACATTTTCACATGGTTTCTATTTTTGAGTTGTCTTATTTAGTAGGAGTCATATAGGATATTTCTATCCTAATTAGGAGTCTTAGGATTTTATAGAATTTGAATTATAGTTCATATGGCATTTTACTACCATTTTTACAAGTTTGAAATTTTACATTCCTAAAGTTTTTTGAATAATTTCAACTTTTTTTATGTATATTTACAAAGAAAAGGTTCTCCTACCTTGTAATAGACTGTTGACTGTATGCACAGTCAAGTGAATGTTTGTATGAACTAACCCACAAAGACTTCCAAAAAGAGACTTAAGATTTTAGAAAGGTTAATAGGGTTTAAATAGACCCAAATAATTCATTGGAATGGTTTGGAATTTAATATAATGGATTAATAACAAATATAACCCTTCTCAAGTTTTCTCAGTCTACAAACAACCCTATTCTAGTGTTTTAAAACATAAATTCATATTATAAGAGATTGAATGGATGAAAATTTCTAATTTTTTGTATATAGTTAGGAAATAATATATGTTAAGAACTTTTATAGGTTTTATGTGTGTAAAAAATCTTGATTATGGTCTAAAAATGAGTGTGTGTTACAAGAAGTAATAAAGACGTAATAATGTTTAATAGAGTTTAGAAGATGTCTTTTAAAGTGGTATACGATAAGAATAAGATAATGAAAATTTATATAAATATATAAGAGGATAGAAGGTAATAGGATATGATATAAATGTTTAATAGGATGAGGTACTAGTCCATATAAAGTAAATATGCCTTTAAAAGGCTACTAGAGAGCCCTATTGTGTCTTGTGTGAAGTATTGAATGCACTGAGGGCTTTGTGAATGGAATAAGAAGTATATATAGGGTATAATGAGAATGGTAAGGATAAAATATGGAACAAAAAAATTAATTAGTGAACCTTTGTGGAAAGAGTAAATATGGGATCAAATCACAAGAGTGAGAGTGGTTTGAGAGTCTTATAACTGAGGAGATAGAGTGTGAATAAATTGGAGATCAAGAGATCTAATTTGATGAGGTTAGAGATAGTGACTTGAAAAGAGGATTTTAAGATAGATTATAAGATTTGAATAAAGAAAACTTGATGTATAAGAACATGGTTGAGAGTGATCTAAGGCTTAGTGAGAGTAGAAGAAGATTTCAATGTTTTGATTGCATTAGTTATAAACTTATAGTTATCAGAGTATAAATTATAGGTAAGAATATTTCTACATCATGAATGTGGATACTTTATCCTTTATCCAATGTATATGGGGAATGGGTACCATTTTGATAAGAAAATTCACTCTTGATGGCTTTGATTCACTTGAGATTCACTTGGTATTTTGATAACACTTTTTTATGTTCAAGGTAGATGGATGAAAGTGATGGCTTGGATGCATATTAATAGGTTTTTATAAGATAGATTAGACAGTGGAGGATTATTAGAATATTTTAAATCATCCAAATAATCTATAGTGAAGAATGAGTATTCAACCATGAATTAATGACTAGTAAAAATGGTTGAGATAAGCAAGGATATGATTAACTAAGTCATTGTATTCATATAAAATGTCTAAATTGGTAGTTTCAGTGTGGTTTGTGACACCCCATCCATAGGTCCTTTTTGTATGCTCTTGTGACCCTTCTAGACACATTTTTTCTCATTGTTAGTCATCTGGAACCTTCTAAAAAATCATTCCACCTTAGCCAAATAATATTCCCTATGCCAATCATATTCCCCTAGGTCTAAAGCCTGTAGAACAAGAGCACCCCATTTGGATTATAGTACCAAAATCTGAAGTGTTTACTTTTCAATGGTCTTATCTATTTTCACTTTGAGCCCCAATAATCATTTCATCTGGTCTTTATTATTAATTATGTCAGCCTATCTTGAATACATATAATCCATGACCAATTATTCCCTATAAAATCCCACTCAAATCTCATTTACAAAGGAGGTGACAAAACTTACAAAGTAAACAAGAATACAAAAAATCATTAAGGAAAACATATCTATTATTTGTGCATAATGACCCAAAATACCTGCAAACCTACTCAAATATTCATACCAATCCCTAGAAACCTTAAACTCTATCAATTTGTCATTTTCATCTGTATCAAATTATTGCACAAAGCACACTAGGTGAGAGAACTACATATGGCTTGATCCCTCTTTGAATTCTTGGTATGTAGGTAACATGCCCATATAAGGGGTGTGGATTACATGTTTAGTACATCTTTCACACTAATCCCCCTTCTTTCTCTAGTGACTCAAATGCCATTATATCAAGTATGATAGAAGGTTAGGGTTTGAAGACAAAATCAAGTCTATAATGAGTTTCATCAATAATCAGTGCTAAATTTTGCATAGGCATGCTCACACAAGTAAAGTGAACTACCCAAAAAGTTTTAGGTCTCTATGATAAGTTTGGACAACATAAAAAAGAATGGATAAAAATGTCAAAAAATTAAGCATCTACTTTGTGGTAGTCTTTTCCTTTCACTGAATGAAAGCTATATTTAGGTTTATGACACCTTCCCAATCTTACACAATTGTTTTCAACCTCTGTATCAACCATCTTAGACTATTTTATAGATAATTTATATTTATTATTACTTATTTCTATTTTTATAAAGGTGAAAAAGATAAACAGTTACACAAATCAAGACATTATTTATTGTTATCTTTTGTATTGATTTATTAATCCAGACATTTAACTAAAATAGGAATAAAACTCCATTATTTCCAGATTAGTTAAATCAATCACCAGTAATGGTTCAATTTTTTTGACAAGTCAAGGGTTGATTCAAGGGTAGTTGAGGAAGTTATGTAGATGGTTAGGCAAGTCAAAATGTGTGGGAGATAAAGGTGGAGGATGTTTAGGTGAGATGTAAAATCTATATTTATCAATTAGGTTTAGATTAAAAGTATGCATAATTAATTAACTTTGAATTATTCAATTATTTGAATAAGGAGTAAAATGACATGAATTTGAAATTAAATTCATTGAATAAGAAGTAGTGTTAATAGATGCATTTAGACACAATGAAATATAGGTGTCTACATTTCCCCCTCTTTGAAATAGTGTTGCAAAATAATATCATTAATAGAATAAGTAGAGTGTTATAATTTGAGTAGAAATAATTTCCCTAAATGAATGAGAATAAATGTGATGATTCCCCCTCAAGTGTTCTTTTTCAAAACAAATGAATGCTCAAAATAAATTAAAGAGGAAAATAAAGAAGTGAGAAAGACCATCAAGAAATTAAATTACTAGAACCAATATCAAACTTAAAAGATTAAAGCACATGTAAATAAGTTTCTACTAGTTTTTAAAACTAGAGAAATGATCAAAAAATTAATATTTACCATTATAAGACTCCATGCTTAGTTGATGTTCATGACTCATGGGTCACATGAAAAGACATCCGAATGATATATCCAAATGATGGAAATCTACAGATCTAAAAAAAGGGAAATGTAGATTCTTTGATTTGATTTAAATATTTACAAAACAGATAATTATAACTATTTTATATAGATTCAAAGCATTTCAATTAAATTTGTGCACCTTTTTAGAAAAAAATTGATGAAAATTGAAGAAAATGAATATATGGGGGGATATTTAAATTATTGGCGGGGTAGAGTATAAATAGAAGGAAGTGGATTAAGAAATGTGGTTGTGTAATTTAAATTTCTAGGTGGATTTTAGAATATTTGTCATTTTGTGATTTATACTTTAATTGGCTAGAGCAAATGGACCTTATCCCTCTTCACCAACACCGTGTCAAGTAGATGAGGAGACATCAAAGCCCTAAGAGGAGTGGGCCTATAGTGAGTTTAATTTTGATCCATAACTATTTGATTTAGATGGATTTATTAGATTTTAAAGTTGATCTGAATGAATTTATGATTCTCTCATTTTTGAATTTGATAATGAATGTTGGAAATTTTTGATGGTAATCAATGCATATTTGAACATGAAATTAAATTCATTTGTTAGGGTACAAAAATCATCTTGTAAAAAATGGGTTAGAAATTTATCAATATTCATAGTTACAAAATTGAAAAATTGATTTGCGAATTCATTAAACATGATAGTGAAATCATTGAGGAGGAGGTATTTTAGTGCAATTGAAAAATTGATCAAATGAATAGTGAAAACATTGAAATGGGTTGTGAAATTATTAAAACGTGTAGTGAAAATGTTAGGGTTTGAAGAAATGGATTAATGTAAAAAATAAATAAACATGCATTGATGGTAGATTAGTAGGAAAATTAAATGAGTGATTTTTTTTATAGAAGTAGATGAATTTATGTTGAATATTTAAGATTAAAATTGTGCTAATGTGTTATATTTTTTAAGGAGGTTTAACTAATACTATCAAAATGGGAGTGGACATTGAGGGATTTAGATTAGATTGTATGGTTTATCAAGTATGAGTTTGAGGTGATGGAGGCTACTATTATATCATACATAGCTCAGATGCCATAGATTCAAGTAGATAGGTCTATATTGACTGTGTTGGATGAGAGATGGAATGACAAGACTAGATTATTTCACCTATCAATCAATGAAATGACTATGATGTTGGAGGAAGTACGGTAGATCCTAGGGATCTCAATAAGAGGTAGATAGGGCTGGTCCATTAAGGTCAGGGAAATCACATGAGGATTACACACTAATAAATAGTTTATATGACGATATATATACTCAAGATGTTTATATTATGGGGTTACATGGAGATATTGATAGAGTGCAAGGAGAGATGGATAGCAGGGGTGTTCAACTAACATTGAGATTAGTACATATAAATTAGCTAAAAATGAGCTAGATGGGATACATGTTATGGTGGAGTGGTTAGAGAGTGATGGCATGATAGTAGTATTTGAAATAATTATATAATATGTATAGATCTTCACACTAGATGATACATCTCTTACATAATGGTATAAATGGGATATGGATAATTCATGGATAGATTAAGAAAAGGCTTGGGTATTACCAATACGGTAGGTATAGTTGGCTAATTTGGATAGAGTGATGTAAACCATGGAGAAGGCCATGAATTATAGGTTCTTATATGATGTGGCTATTCTACATGCATAATGAGTACCATATTATAGAGATTACTCATTTAGGTTATTTATAATAGAGAGATTTGTATAGATTATAGAGTGATAGATGTTTGTGTGGCAAGAATCACAATAGGTCATGGGTCTTCTAAGGACTACACCTTGGTGTTATGAGCCTAGTCTAGAGATAGGTGCCCCATCTAAAGGTTAGGGGAGACATTCTAAAGGTTAATGTAAGGGATAAAATAAAGTAACCGAAAATGACTAAGGACAAAAGGTTTTAAGCAAAATAACTGAAATGGTTAAGGTAAGAAGATAACCAAAATGGTTAGGTAAATAATATTTGAGCTAAATTAACCAAAGATGGCTTAATTAAGATACAAAAAAGATAAAAAGAAAATAACAACACAAAATTAATCAACACCTGAAAGAGACAATAAAATACTTGACATCATAGGGTAGGGTTGAGATATTTGGTGTCCAATATCCATTATAATACTAGAACAATTAATGAATAAGTATGAAGAGGAGTGAATGAATTGAATATATACCCATGCTCTAAAAAGTAGATGATGGGATTGATAGTCTCTGAACTAACTCTAGAGACCCCTTGTCTTTAAGAATTACCTACATAATCCACCATAGACAAAGTCCATGTGGGGATATTAGGAAAAATGTAGCTCTCCCAATACTATATGTGATGAAAAAATTGGTGATCAATGAATTATTTTATTTCTTGATGAATATATGCAAAAATATCCCTCCCAATAATTTTTATTGAGCAAGTAGGTTTGGAAGCTAGCCAAGATGGTAGACATGTTTTATGGTAAGTGTTTACATGTAGTTATTCCTGTTTTGATTTAATATAGTTGATTGTCACAAATATGGTTACATATAATGAATTCATCTATCATGAGAAAGAACTCAAGTACACAAATATAAGGATCCAACACTTAGATAAAATATGATGGAATAGGTAACAAAACAAGTGATAAAGGACAATGTGGAAATATACAATGGATGATTGCAATTGGATTCCCCAAGTGACTAGGGTGAATATATACAATGGATAACACATGGCACCAAAAACTTGGTTCTAACCATGGTACTTACCTAAAATGGTAGTAAATTAGTTTTCACTTTTGGATGAACTATTTTTTACTTCACTCATTTTTTTAATTTTTTAATATTTGAATTTTTTTTACATTTTTTTATTATTTTTTTCTTTTTTCAACACCTAAGATATTAAAAATGGCATGTAGAATAAGCTAGGCATAATATCTCTTAAGTTAAATTATGTTCATAGGTTCATCAAGAGCCTCTCCATCTTTTGTGTCTAATTTGTAATCCCTTGATCTATATTTAACAATAATGATGTACATGCCCAACCATTTGGGTTCAAATTTAATAATTTTTCTCCCTTTTAACATTTATATTATGTTGGTTTTCCTTTAGAATAAGATATCCTATGTCTAACTCCCTAGACTTTATCCTCTTATTATATTTACAAAGAAGTTGATTGTGGTATACTTTTAAATGGTTCAAGGCACTGAGTCATTTCTCATTTTAATATTGAGGTCACTAAATCATTTATTATGATATGATTCTTCATCAATGATTTTTTGTATGGATATGCACAAATATATAATATTAACTTCTATGGGTAGAATATACTCATTGTTAGTATCCATGGATCAGGTAAAAATTCTTAGATACTAAGCTATGGTACCATACATTAGTAAAAACCATTCTAAACATAAGTAAGTAAAAGTGGAATAAAAAAAAGCTAAAAAACACAATAGAGAAGAGATAACACGTTACACAATATATACATTGAAACATTAAAAAACTACCAAGGGAAAAACCATGGGGTAATGTAAGTTTGTAGACTTAAATTAATTCATTAAATATCCCATACAAACACTTCTTCAAACAAATCCTTATAGTGCATATAAAGAGAGAACTCATGTGAGCCAATATTACAAAGCTATCAATGCACCAAACCTGAAAATGTAATAAGAAACTCCTCTTCCAATGCTGACATTTGATGCTTAACACCAAAACATCAACAAATACCAGCTCATAAGCCTCTAGGCTTCAAAATCAAGGATAACCATGATTACAATAAATCATGAAATGCTTACAGTTAAAGAATTTATGTGATCTAATCTTACATATCCATCTTATTTATAACCTCATATCATCCTATAACAAGCTTTCAAGGATCTAATCATGATCCATTGAATTAAAATTATTACCACCGAAACATACAATGCTTACACACAAAGCATCCAAGGTGAACTCCAAGATTTAACCTTAAAACATGCAATCCCAATCTTTCTTTGATCCATAAAGGGAATATAAATACAAAGGAGAACCCATGTTTATATATAATTATAATGAGAGAAGAGATAGAAAGGGAGAAATTCATGGGTGGCCAAAAATGCACAACACTTTAGTGGGGTTAATAATGATCAACTATATAATTTTGTCTCCATGTGAAAGAGTCAATAAAGTAAATCCACTAATTTAGACAAGATACAGACCACCTCCATGTGACACAATATTTTGCCCCACTACATATGTGAGGACAAATAGTAATAGTAATAACTTGTCTTATTTTTTTCATTTGAACAAAAGAGTCTAAAAGGTGTTTTAATCACCTTTCATATTTCACCACATACATGAATCATGGAGATTCTCATATATTCACCCCATTACCAATCCTTGTCAACTACACTCAATACAAAACACATTTGACTCACCAAAGGATAAAACCATTTCTCTTAGTGGAGTGTTACTCCCCACTCCTATCAAATCAACCTAATCACATCAAATACCCTCCATGGGACATGAAAAATCACCTACTACCACATGAGCTACATGCCAAATCACATCGATGCCATATTATCTACATGCCACATCACCTACATGTCATATCCCCAAGATGACATTTTACCATGCCAAATCATCCACATGACACATCACTACATGTCACACAACTTACATAACACATCACCATGAATATTAACCATGAATAATGACCATGAATGGTATTCATGAATAGTGAATTCACACCCTAAAATCTTTGACTTGAATTCAATATACACAAGATTTATCACACCTGATTATACTTCTGTCTAGCGTCCACCCATGCTCACTATTTCCCTTAACACATCTTTAACAAGTCTAGTATAAATTTTATTGCATTACTAAAACTCATTTTCCCTTATTTTATTTGTCAACATATTCTCTTCCATAGTATATTGTAACACCTAAAGTGACACACAAAAAATTCAACATAAACCAATCCTACATTCTAGGATTCCACCATGAATTGACTCACTACTCACACTACAAGGAAAATATCCAATGTGCACACCATGGCATAATTGAGGCTTCCTACTCCTAATGAATATGGTACACAAGACATCCATGTATTTTCCTCCTTTTCTCAAGGACACTCTAGAAGCTAACTCAAAAATGTTAAATAATTAGAGTAATGATTGGTTTTTTTTATCTACATACTACCACTATAGAATCTTCTCAACATTAGATCTTCCTTGCTTACCCATCCTTGTGTATATTCATCCTTGGTTTGATGCTCCTACCAAATTAAAATGTCATAAACAATCGAGCCATAAAAAATTTATCTTCATCATGTTAGGGCCTATAACCAACATTTCATCAACACATAATAGCAACATCTACTAAACCCTTGGTTCTTCATGAAGGTATTAAAATTCTTATACCATATAAACACATCTACTTCAACTTATATAGTCTTCAATCTAAAAACTAATAACTCTTTTCTTCACCTTCATATATCTAAAGATAATTCATCTCTTATTAAGAGATCACCATGTAGTAATGATGTTCTCACATGCAGTTACTCTAGCTCCAAATTATAAATATTCACATGTGTGGATATCACTTTGATAATAATTAGCAACAAGATAAAGTAACTCAGAGAATTCAATCCTTAAATTCTACACATAATTTTTATCTATCCACCATGCTCAATATATCACCCATAAATAGTTCCATGGAAGTCACTACATTACTAAGTGGATCACTACACCTCCCAAGTTTTCATCCCACAATTGATATACATCCTACTCTACCAGATGTCCAAACACATGGCCTTCCCCTTTTGGTAACCTTAGGTCTCACTCAATCTTATCCTCCATCCTAGACTACTTTAATAGCTATAATTTTATGTTTATTTATACCACCTCCTTTACATGGTATTTTTAACATCTTAGCTAAAAATCATTTGGTTAGTAGGATACCACAACCTATACCCTTCACAACTAACAAACATAAAAAGTTAACTTCCTTATCATCATCCTTAATTTACACACCAATGGAGACCAACTTAATTCACAAGCTATACAATTACTTATTCAATAGCATTATGTTATCATTGACTATTATGTAAAGCTTGATAAGTTTCTCCTCCAATCTCCATCTTCCATAGAAACAACTTATTGCCATCATTTTTTTCATCTTGAACTTGGTCACTCATCCTATCATTATAGTAGCTCCCACTTTCACAAAATATTATCTCAATAGAAAACACTCAAAAAAGAGTTTTCCAAAGCCACCATGGATCTAATAGCACTTCTTAAGATCCATGGCTTAGGCACCAGTTTTTTGAGCCTAAGATCTAGTACCAATTGTTATTACTAAACATCCTAAACATGGATATGGAAATAAAAGTGGAATAAAAACAAATTAAAAATTGCAATAGACAAGAGATAACACATTACATAAGGTATATGTATAAACCCTATAAAACCATTAAGGTAAAGCCATTGGGAAATGGAAGCTTTTAGACTTTAATTAATTTATCAAATGTCCTCTATAAACACTTACTCTATAAAATCCTTTTAGTTCTTGCAAACAAAGAACTTAGGTGACCCATGCTTACAAGGCCTTCTAGGATCCAACCTTCAAGTTGTAACTAGTGACTCCTCCTTCAATTCTAACATCCATATCATCCAATGCATAACAACAAAGCATAAAAAAATTCAAGATCATAATCCTTTAGGATTCAACCTCAAGGATAACCATTATTACAATACATCATGAAATCACTCCACAAAAATCATCTAGGTGAGTCAATATTACATAACCTTTCACACTCTAACCTCTAAGCATGAAATCCCAAAAGTTCAAATATTCAAGAGTGATCCAGTGGATTACCATACTTAACATTAAAGCAAACAACTCTTACTCTCAAAGAATCCAAGGTGAGATCCAAGCTTCAACCTTAAAACATGTAATCCAAAGCTTACATGGATTTACAATGGGATTATAACGAGGATACAAATATAAAGGAAAATCCATGCTTATATAGAATAAAAAGGAGAGGAGAGAGAGAGAGAGAGAGAGAGAGAGAGAGAGAGAGAGAGAGAGAGAGGGAGAGAGAGAGAGAGAGAGAGAGAGAGAGAGAGAGAGAGAGAGAGAGAGAGAGAGAGAGAGAGCTTGGTGACCAGAAATATATCACACTTTAGTGGGCTGAATAATGCTTAGTTATATAATTTTATCTCCATATACAAAATTCAATAATGTGGATCCAGTAATTTATATAAGATCCAATCCACCACCCTATGACTCTAAATATTACACCCCACTCCTCATTTGAGGATAAATAAAAATAATAGCAACTTATTTTTATCTTCCCATTTGCACACAAGAGTCTAAAAGGTGTTATAATCACCTTTTAACTTTCACCACATGCATAAATCATAGAGATGATTAAAAATATTCCCCATTACTAAAACTTGTCAATTATACTCAATACAAAACTCATTTGACTCACCAAAGACAAAAATGGTGTCTTTTAGTGGAGTATTATGCCCCATTTATATCACATCAATCTAATCACATTAAATATCCTCAATGGGCCATGCCATATCACCCACCTACCACATCACATGCATTAGATATCACATAAATTTCATATCACCTATATGCCATATCACCTTCATGCCATCTCAACATGTCATATCACTCACATGACACTTCACTTACCACATAACCATGAATATTGACCATAAATAGTGAATATAAGTAATATTTGTGAATAGTGAATGTGAGTATTGAATTCACACCCAACACTCACTATCATAGACAATGTAATAATGGCTTTCCCCTATGGGTGTATGGATGCTAGTGCAGTACAGTCGAAGGGAAAGATAAAGTTGTGTGTGTAAGTCTCAACCTAATTCATTGACCACTTGTTTGTGGATGTAGTGAATGCTTTTATTTTTTCCTTTGATTTGCCATTTCATTATAGGTAATATGAAATAGACCATTTATTATGTATGAGATAAGTTTGGAAAAGAGATTTGACTTATTTTTTTTCCAATAATTTTTTATTATCATAAATAATAACGAAAAGGATACCAAAGTGGTAGACAATGTGGTTTAGGATAAACTTAGAGATCTACTTTAAATAGCATATGTAAGGAAAATTACCTCAACCCACTTGATAAATTACTTGGTGGATATAATAAATTTTTGTTAACCTTCGAATGAATTAGGATTGATTTTTATAATAAGGTTTAACCCCTATATGGATAATGGCCAAGGTGTGGTAAGAGGTTACAAATCTTGTGAAGGGATGTGTATAAGGTCATCATGTTTTTGACAAGGTATATATTTTTTAACATATTTGTATTAATTATATTCCATGGTAGGCCAATAATAACCTAGATGTAAAACTATTTTGGCTAGGACTATGCCACTAGAATGTGCACCACACATTCCCTAATAAACTTCCCTAATGGATAATATATATTCCTCATAATTTAAACAACATATAAGTGTTCTATAATGGCCTATTATATATAAATTATTGCCAAAGATTTTGAAATAAGATGTAATTTGGATAAATTATTTATGTTTGTTATGGGATAAGTTAAGTGGAAGGGCTTTATCATGAATAGATAATTAAATATCAAAAAATAAGGAGAAGTGGAATGAATGACCTCACAAACCATTTTAGAATCAATCATGTCATAAGATTGTATCATCATGTACTCTATAATTTGTTTTTTGGTGTTAAGATAAAGTAATGAATTAATGGTTGTCATGGTGTTTGACTCCTTGTTATTGATTCATGGTAGTTGTTCAAATTGGATAAATGCAAAAATATAAATTTAAACTATCCACCATCCATTTATATAGGATCAGCTTATCATATTGATATTTAAATTCATTAGTTACTTGATTTATGATCAGTTTGGAATCACCAAAGACAAGAAGATATTATACACCTCATTGAATACCATGCTTGAGACTAGATATGAGTGTTTCATACTTTGTGATGTTGTTGGTATAAGGGAACTAAATTATAAAAACTTTTGGAATACAATCCCATCTATTGTGAATATTAAAATAATAGAACCTAAACCATGGTTTGTTAAGGAACCATCAAATAATAATTGCCAAAGTAGATATTTCTCAATACACATTATTAATTTATTTAATAAGTATGCAACAAGAGGTTATTCATCATTGAGGGGTACATCTACTAACATTTATAGTAATACTTGTCCCTTAATTTTTTTTATTAACATACTCAAGATTAAAATCACTAATAAACATAACCCACTTAGCCATCCTACCTGTTAAAGTTGTTTTGGATAGAAGATAATTGAGAGGGTCAATTTTTATAATGATTTTAGTTTGATTATTGAGCATGTAATGACAAATTTTTTATGAAGAAAAAATAACTTATAGATATGCCTTTTTTATCTAAGAATAATTATGACCACAAGATACCAAGGTCTTGATTAGGTAATACACTAACATTTCTAACCCACTATCATCACTTTATGCTAACAATACCCCCAGTGCAAACTAAGTAGATGATATATAATAGAAAAGGTATACTATAAATAGGTGGAATTAAAATTTATTGGATTGGAAAGATATTTATTAAGGATTTGAATGTTATATCAAAATTTTGATTCCAATTGAAAGGAGTGTCTTTCTTTAACAAAAATGTAAAAGGGTGATACAAATCTATAAGTTGGGATATGAAATGCCTAATTGACTGATTTGACCTTGCAGACTTTGAAGTTATTTGAGTTTTTTGATGGTGGAATATAAAAGATAGATAAAAATATATAAGGATCAACCTTTCTACCCCATTTTTAAATAATGAAGCACAAAAATTTTCTTGGTGTCACTCCAAACACACACTTCTTTAGATTTAATCTCATCTTATATTCTCTCATTATTCTAAAGATTTTATGAATTACTTTGGGTGTTTTTAATAGATTTTTGAATTTACAAATATGTCAAAAACATAATCCTCCATAATATCATGAATCATATCATGAAAATGATAGTAATTACTATTTTTTATGTAGACCTAGCATTATTTAGACCAAAAGACATCACTTGATAAGTAAAGGTCCCCCATGATGTTTTAAATGCTATTTTGATTTGGTTATATCCAAAAAAACCATCCATTAATGATAACATTTGATGACCCATAGTAGAGTCTAAATTAATTTCAATAGTGGGTAATAGAAAATCATCCTTTAGACATGCCTTTTTGATATCACAAAAAAAAATTCATACTCCATTTATTTATGGATTTTTTGACATAGGTACTATATTAGATATCCAATTTAAATAACTGATAGGGAATATAAAACCAAATTCTAGTTACTTCTTCAACTCTTCAGTGCTATCTTTGAATGCATTTTACAAAGTTTTTTATTTGATGGGTTTTACATCTGGATGTATGACATGATGATGCACTACTAGTGATGAATTAATCCTTAAGATATCTATATAAGACCATGCAAATACATCAAAAAAAATTATAAGAAAAATAGTGAGTATTTATATTTAGTCTTGAGTGAGGGAAAATATAAACTAGATGATTTTGGGATATTTCTGTATTCCAATGTTGACATGAATAGTATCCTCAACTAGGACAGTTGACTCTTATTTATAGTTTGGGGTTGGTGGAGGAATATTGAATTCATCTTATAGGTCTTATTTATTTAATGTTTTTATTGAATTGATGTGTATATGTGATTGTTATTCCCTAAATTATGTAGAATTATCTAACGAAATATAAATTTCCTTCTTATGATACCCTATCAGAATGTGTTCCTTTTAACTCAAAAATACTAAAATTACATCATCATTTTTGAAATGATCAACTAGAGGTGTTTCATGTTGGTGCCACTTTATCAAGTATGGATATGTGAGTTATTGTGTTAAAACAACATTTTCAATGAAAATATTAGTGAGGGAAAGGTCTAGAAAGCATTAAGAATCAAACTTGTTTGATTTTCTGAAGAAGCTACCTCTGACTCACTAGAAGAATCACTTCCAAAAATCATGGTATTTACATTTATTGTATTAAACCTTATGTTAAGAGTGTCTTCATTATATTTTAATGTTATTTGTTCAATTGACCCTTGTTCATGAATATCAAGGCCTTTACCTTTATAATTAGTAATATTTAAATAATGAATTTTGTGATAGGTTATTTATTATTGGTAGAGCAAGTATATAGTTAATTTGAGCAAAGCTAGGAAGGATTCACATATTTTATGTTTTCATCATAAAGTAAACCAGCCACTATAAATTTTGTTTTGCTAAATATTTTAGCCACTTGAGTATCTCATTGATGATAGGGTTTGCCATAATCATATGGGTTTATATGGATTATATTTATATAATTAAAATATTAGATTATGTATTCACTCTTGCCTTAATCAATGATTTTGAAATGGGATAAAGATTATGAGGATGTTTTGGAATAAAATGTTTGATTGGATGCTTGATTATTATAAAGTTGATTGACAGATGGTTAATTGAATTCTTCACTAACGGATGGTATTTCAATGGAAATGAAAGTAATTAAAATGTTTATACAACCCCCCACAAGAGGCATTTTAATTATCATTTCATAATGGACATATTTATTAAGCATAGTTGATTTCTCAATGGGAGTGAATTTATGATCAGTAACTAAGAGATAATTGGATTTTTCATATCATCCTTCCAATAGCTTACAATATTGGAAGGGTTAAGGATCACCTTGAATGGTCACTTTGATGTCATCATAGGATAATTTTAAACATTGGTGTAGAGTGGAACATATGTCATTCATGGAATGAATCCATGGATGTCCAATAATTAAATATAGGATAAATCAAGATCAAGTACATGTAGTAGTGTTTATTTTATAACATACCCCACCATCAAAATAAGATAAATTGTACAAATAGATTTCCATTCATTGTTCTCATATGCCTTTATGGTGATAATATTGGTTTACAATGCTATTATTGAATATACCAAGTGCTTAATTAACTATAATGTACATATATTTAATTGTAATCCATTATTTATAAACATCATCTTTACTTTGTCCCTAGAGATAATAAATTCTATATACAAAGGAAGATTGTTAAAATATCCAAAATGGGAGACATCTGAAAGGTTAAATGTATCATGGTTATTAGTGTTCAAATTTAAAAATAACACTTGCAATCTTGAGGGGTTGATGTCTTGTAGGACACTAGAATATTGAAGGAATTTGTGAAAAATGTCTTCATATATAGTTGAAGTCTTGAGATAGTATAATATGGAAATGTTTGAGGGTATATTCTCAAGATGATCAAGAATGTTATACTTTCATTCAACATTAGACAATGATACACTAGGGATGGTACATTTTAATGCCTTGTATTAATGGTTTAATCTTAAGGTTGCAAAGTAATGACATTAACATGATTGTGCATAAAATCAACACTACTAATTGTAGATTATAAAGGGTGAGTAACTTGGTTGACATTACTCACTTTGGGTTTTTCTTTATTTTTTTCCTTTTCCTTGCTCATGGTTCAGGAGTGGGTTATGATATAACCCCAAATTTTGTTTTTTGGACCTTGTAGATGATTTTTTTTTAATGGTTATGTCACCTAGGTTGAGGATGTCTTGGACATAGTTCTTGAGGTTTATACACCTATTGGTAAAATGCCCATTTATCCTATTATAATTTTAGTATTTGTCTTCCTTGTACCAATCAGGTTTAGGAACATTTTCTTTAAAATGTTTGGTATTTAGAAAAATTATCATGTTACCATGGGCCAACTTTTGAAAAATATATTTATAAGTATCACACAATTATGTGAACTTACAGTTAAATTTTCCTTGTCAGGATTGACCACCATGAATGGTTGTGTTATTAGTGGGTTTGGTGTAAGTTTGATATTCATTTGGTAGATTTTGGATTTGTTTAACACTAGTCACACCATCTCCAACAATGTTTTTTCTTCTTATGAAATAACTTTGGTTTAGTAGGTTATTTGGATGAATAAGTATCTTATTCAAACATATTTACAACTTTTTTGATTAATGTGTGCTCAACGTATACTCTATTTTAAATAATTTAATTAGATGAACTTCGTCAAAGGATTAACAAGTGATGTTACAATTTTGATTTGAGATTTTTCCTCAATATATTGACAAGTTTAGTTTAGGAAATGACCACATAAAATGACTTGTCAATACTCATCATCATTGTAATAAGGAAGCAAAGGTTTCACTATTGTTTTGTGTTGTGTATATCTAAATTGGTTAAGTCATTTTAAATATTATAAGAAAAGTGACAAACATGATTCTTAGAAAAGTCCTCAAAAGTGAAGATAAATGTTTTAGGAACGCTTGAAAGCCATTCAAGGGATTCAACCCTAAGACTTCATAGAAATAATCATAACATATAATTATTACTATAATCAACATATACACATGCACGATATAATAATGTAAGGTGTTACATAGGATCTCCCATACCTTCTTATTTATTAAATTTTGGCACTTCAAAATACTTAGGAAAAGGTATTGTAATGGTACTTAAGTAATACGGGAATGCAAAAATTTCCTCAAATTTAAATTGTTTGTGATGGGAATAGATTCCATCTTGCAAGTTTTGAACCATATTTTTCATGTTTTTGAAATTATTATATAAAGTATGGTGATTGCCGATTCATTTGACTTCAGGACATATAAAATTTAGATGGTTACCCTATGAAGGAAATTGTGGTGTTGTGATTTTTTGTAAATTAGTTATGTATTGGGTGGAAGTTATTAGGTGGTTGGTTGTAAAAATTAGTGTTTTATGGGTTTGTAAAGGAATTGGGATTGTTCAAGTTAGTTTGAAAGTTAAGATTTGTTGGATTAGTATTAGTGTTGAAGCTTGATGTTATTGGATTTGGGTTACTTGTAAAGTTAATGTTGGGGTTTTGTTGGTTTGGATTTGTGCTAAAATTAATTTTTTTTTATTAGGGTTGATGTTAAACTATGTGGGGTTTGGATTGGTGTTATACTTAAACTTGGATTGGTTTAAAAAATTAGGGTGAAATTGATTTTGATTTGTGTTATAATTAAAGTTGGATGAGTTAGAATTTATGTTTATGTTAAGGTTGGTTTGATTTGGGCAAAATTAGTTTTGCTCTGAATTAAATTGGCTTTTGTTTGGGTTTATACTAATGTTAATGGAATTAGGTTTTATGTTTATGTTTAACCTAGGACTAAGGTTTGTGTTTAGTTTTGGGTTGTTTGGGATAATTCAATTTATCTTTTGGTTTGGATGTGAATTACTCATATGGTTAACATGAGTGTTAGGGTTAAAGGAATGGTTTAAATAGGGGTTAATTTTAAACTAAAGAACATTAGGTAGTGTTATATGTGAATTAAATGGAGCTAATCATATAATAAAATTAGAATGAGAAAATTGATTTTACAAACTCTCATTTGGATCAAGATTATTGGGAATATTTATAGTAATTCCCACACTCAGATTGAATGAATGAAATGTTGAGTTACAATGATTTTTAAATCTTGGATTTTGACTAGGATTGACAATATTTGGTGAGCCTTGGATACTAGTATTTGGTTTGATTTGTGATCTTGAATGCAGATTCAAACTGAGACTGGATTGATCATGGATTTGTGAATTAGAATGCACATTCAAGTTTTGGATGATTGGATTTTAGATTGGTAAACTTGAATGTATATTCAAGTTTGGATTTTTTGTATGAGTGATAGGCAAACTTGAATGAACATTCAAGTTTTAGTTATTTAGATTTATAATTGATGAACTTGAATGCATATTCAATCTCATATTGGTTAGAATAACATATGAGAATGAATTACCATTCAGACTCACATTAGGATGATTAGGATTTAGATTACCAAAATAATTATTTATTTGATGGTATTAGAGATTCATAATCTCTTGGTTGACATGGTGTACATGGGTTTCCATAAAAAACCAATGTCTTATTTGGGAGGATTCCTCATGAATGATAGAATTCTCTTTATCTTGATAGACATAGGGATTGGGATTTGAGTATCCAATGAGGGAATCACTACCCTAAAAATATCCTTGTAGTGTGGATTATTCATGAATGGTAGATAAAGGATCTTACTTGTAATAAATTATTACAAGCTTTGTATATCAAAATCAGGTGGGAATTTGGCTCTTAAGCTCAAATTTTGAAGTAAAACCTTGTTTTTATTTATTATGATGTATTGGTCAATTAATGTAGTAAGTAAGATAACTTTGGATCTACCATCATCTTGGTATGCCCCTCTTTCTTCTTCATGTTCAGTAATTTCATGTATTCCTACATGATGGCCTTGGATTACAAATTGAAAAAGGTCACTATCAAATGGCACAAACCTTGCACTTAGATTATTAAAATTGGACATGCTCCTTTCTATGTGTGACATAGCTAGGGAAAAAATGACTTGAATAAAATAAAATAAAACTTAGACTAAGAAAAAGAACAAGAACCAAAGTGACTAAATTTTTTTAGTTGTTACTTAACTACTTTTGAGCTTTAACTTTAGAAGAGTTTGTTTTTAAGTGTTTTTAATAACTTTAAGACTCAAAATAAATTTGTTTTCACTCAAATATTATTTAGTGCATGGTAAAGAATAAGGAAACAATAAATGAGACTAGTTTAAACAAACACACAATTACATGAAAATGTGAAAATCTAGAATTAAAGTCATGAACAAATTTTGAGCCTTTGGATATTGCTTACATGTTCATACTCTTAGCTATAGCCTAATATTTGAATGAAATAATCATGGAGGATCCTACAATTACCATGGCCCACTAAGTCTAATTTTAGGGGTGTGTGAAAGGTAACTTCTTAGCAGTAACTACTAACCAAAGCACCAAAGTTGAACACTAAATAGGCTTTCCTATGATGAAGGTTTTGAAAAGCTTATCTAAAAGGGAGTGCTTTGATATACCTTTAGGTATGCTGAGGCATTATTCCATATAAAAAAATTTGAAACCCTAGTATTAGAGCATGGAATGCCCTCACATCATAGTGTGATTAAAACACACAACCATTTAGACCTTTGAAATAGTTTATCATATTATTTTTACTCTATTGGTACAATAGTTTGGTGTATTGTGTATTAGTGAAATCCATGATCAATAGATCCCCTATAAAATTTTCAAAAAATATCACTTGTCTTTAAATCTCATTGGTCATTCTAAATATGACATTAAATGAACATACAAAAAAGCACAATGTGGGTAACACAAAAGTTATGAAGTTATTTTCAATTATAATGTATCATCACCAATGTGATTCCATAAGAAGATCATGCACAACTTCTTAACACATGAAAAATGTTAGAAAAGGGAAATAAATTAAATTCAAGAAATCAACTATGAGATAATTACTAGTAATAAAATAAATTTTGTAATAAAAAATGTTAGTAATAAAGATGGAAATAATTTGATTTTTTATTAGCCTTTTTATAAAATTTCCTTGGCTAGCTACTTGTAAATAATTTTATATAAAATTTGTTTTGAGTAAGAGTCGAGGTAACCTATAAAAAAGTTAGAAAAAACTTCAAAAACAAAATAAAAACAATCTTCTATGATGAATCTACAAATACACATTAAAAATAAACGTGAAATTGTTACTAGTTAGAAATGCAGAGAAAAAAAATACAGAATGAATTCATAGTTATTAAATGATTTTATAGTTAAACTCATCAAAATTGTTATTAGTTTCACTAATTTTAGAGTTAAAGGGCACAAATTTTGTAGTGAACTTGGAGAATTTTGTTGTTACATATAAAATGAAAAAATATAGAATGATTTCATAGTTGTATTATGATTTCATGGTTAATCTAACTAATTTCACATTCAAATGGTGTAATTTCACTACCAAAATTTCCAAATTCATATTTACATAAAAACATAGAGTTCTAAAAAATAAAAAACATAGATAGGAGTAAAAATGAAACAAAAATTTGGTTGAAAAGATAAAACTATCAAAATTATTGTAGAAATAGGTAAAATGATGATTTTGTAGTTTCTTTTTACAATTTTGCTGCCAAAGTCTGCAAATTTTTGTAGTTAAATGCAAAATACACATAATAGAATTGAAACACCATAAAATGACTTATAAGTACAAAAAATACTACCAAAACCAATATCAAACAAATATTCACAAGAAATATTTGTAAGAATCAATGAAAAATTACTTCTAAATGCACCTATGATGATTGTGAGATGCAAAAGACAAGGTAAAGTCCCACTGGATGTGCCAAAATGTATAAATAAAATCCTAATGCAACTAAACAATGAAAATCAAATTATTTTAATCATAATATAAATTAAAATAATCTCAACATAAATAAATAATAAAATGAATAAATTAAACTAACAAAATAAGTATTTACAAACACATGCAAAGTCTATCACCTTCTCTATTATGCAATCAATGGTAGATTTACTCTATGTGGAATGTGGATGCTCAATATTTTCTCCAATACAAATGAGGAATGGATAATTTTTTGATAATAAAATGCAATTTTTATGGCTTTGATTCCTTTCATATTCACTTGTAATTTTGATAACACTTTGTTGTATTAAGGGTGGATGGATGAAAATGGTAGCTTTCATGCATATTTATATGTTTTTGTAAGACATATCAGATGGTGGATGATAAATGAAATATTTAAAATTACCCAAACAATCTATGGTGGAGAATGAGTCCTCACCCATGAGGACGATGATGAGTTCAAATGGTATATATTATATACAAGGGAAAGATAAGCTGATATACAAATCAATCCTAGCTTAGAGAAGATAAATCACACTTGCCCTTATACTTGTTAGTACATTAAGACAATCGAGGTCATGACCAATATGGATCCACTAGACCTAGTAAAGGGATCCCTTAACATAATAATATCATAATGGATGGTTTCAAATATTCTAGTAAAGAAACACCATAAAATAACCCTAGCTAGGTCCTATGTTTTCTAATTCACAAGTAAATGATAAAGTAAAAATTAAAATCTAACATAGTTTTCATTAAATCATGCCACATAGAATAGAGTAAATAAACATAAAATAAGACGTACACAATAGATATCTACTCAACTCAATATAGAGGAAATCCTAATGAATGGAGAGAGAAACAACTAGGAAATACAAAAATATCTACTTTAACAAGAAGCATCAAGAGTTAAGAATACTTAACATTGAAAATGAACCTATCAAGCCTCAATCTCTATCTTGGATAATGGTGCTTTTCAATAGGTTGTTGTGTATGTAAAAGAAACTAAGGATGGAAAATGGACTATACTTTAGGAAAGGACCTCTTAAATAATTCAAATTTTTCATAAGACAAGATTTTTCTCTCCAATGGTAAAAAATTAAGCAAATGACTCCTCATGTAGAATGGTGGATAAACAAATGCATAATAATGATTTACTTCATATCTCTTTCTAATGAAATGGTGTAAATTGATGTGTATATATAGTTATATCTAACCCCAAACCTTTCTAAAAGTTTAGCTATCAAAGTCAGCCTAATCAACCTTGTATCATTAATTTTAAAAAGTAGTTAGGTCTTGAACTAGGTCAGTCAAGGCCAACTAACTTCCATAAAATGCTCATATATTTAAAGTAGAGGGTCGTCCAAGCTTGAGTTTATTCGATAAATGTCAAAAAGTGTTTTTAGATTAGGTAAGGGTTGTTTAAGGTGGTGAATTACTTAGAAGAATGTATAAGAGAGGTGTAGAAGCTTGCGAATTATTATAGGAGATGTTTGTGTTGGTTTCAACTATTGGTATAGGGGACAATAATATTACAAAGTACCAATGGTCTACCCACCCCTTTTTTAGTACACCCTTTAAGGAATTATATAAGAGACATTTAAACTTGATGGCTTCTTATAAGAGAGAAAATATTAGTAATTCATAATGTTTTAAAATATTATGTGTATATATGCCCCAATCAAATTCCATCACATGTCACATAGGTGTAATATGGGATGATGCTTTGGGAAAAGAACAAAACAACACACAACACTTAGCGAAACTAAATTTCATTATAAATTAAATAAGATAAATGAAAGGACAAAATTGAAAAATAAATACCTTTACTTACCATAGTGTTATATAAGTGGAAGGAAGTGAGAAGAATGTTAAGGTATCAAATGTAAAAAATATTAGGAGAACCTATAAAAATATGTAAAAATTCGAAATTTTTAAAAAATATACATGTAATATGTGAAATGATTCTCTATAATGTCAGGATTCTAGAACATTTTGTGGTTTGTAAAAAGACCTATTTAAAACATAGTTATGGCTGAAAAATGAAATATGGTTGTAAATGATTGACTGTAAATAATTTTTGAATAGTAAATATAAAGAGGGTAAAAAACAATTAATTTTTTATTTTTACTATTTTGAGAAATATGTTATGAGAGACCTAGTTTGAGCTTAGAGAGACTAGGGTGAGGAGATGACAACTTTAACATGGAGGATACCTAGCAACCACAATGAGTGTAGCTCAGCTAAATGAGGCATTAATTTTAATTTTTTGAGAATTTTTAATTTAGATTAGGTTAAATTTAGAAATTTATATGTTATTCAAATTGTATATACCAAAAATGACCCTAGTTAATTTGAAGGTAGACTATAGGTAAAAAAGGGTTTGGGTATAAAAATATCAGACCAATAAATATGCAAGGCATTTATGGGAAATAGTTGAAAAGTCACCACAAACTATGAATATATTATAACATATCAACTTAGTTTTCAATGTGATCAAAGTTAAGGAGGGTGACTACATAATAGTGGGTTGAAGTAGTATCAATGGAGGTGGCTGACTGCATAACATACGTCCTATCTAATATCAAACTAAGAAATAACTAACATAGTACCTTCTAATTAGTGTATTATAATATAATATGTGGCTGATATAGTTTGTTTAATGAGGCTAACTTCATAGTGTAAGGCCTTTGTATTAAGCCAAAAATAGAAAAAGGTTAATTTAGTGGTAAACAAGTTGATTGTGTCTATAGGAATGGGTTGACTATGTAACAAAAGGCTGATGTAGTATGGTAAATAAGTGATATGGTTGATATAGTATCAAATATGTTGATTATGTAGGAAAATGGAAAATAATACAAATAAACTGATGAATTAGTTAATTTATATTTTTTTATAATATTTAAGAATCTTTTATTATTATAACATAAATATCTAATACATTACCTATTATTTGATATTTTATAGAGGAAATAAAGATTTTGGCACCTGGCAGATGCATCTTAGCTACTAGACTTATTAGAGAATTTATCATATGTGGATCGATCTTGGATAGTTGCCTTTAGTTTTGGAACCATAATGGAGATGAGATGGATCCCACTAAGTGTCAATCTAATTTTTGGGTTCCTAGGAACATGGGAATGATTGACCAACACATTATGGTGGGAGGTAGAGGGGGACACTATAGAAGTGGGTATCACCTTAAAGGATATCCATGCCTTACTTAGAATTAATATCGCCAAGAATTTGGTGATATGTGATGCACCAGAGGTAGATGATGATAGATTATCCCTAGCCCTATGGGTGGTAGGATTGGATATGATATATCTTAGTTTATGTGTTAGATTATTTAATATTTATAATAAGGATATTTTAGATGTTTGAAAGGCCTTGATAGGGCTTGTGCTAGAATGATTGTTGTGTCAAAATTTAGATGGGAAGGGACTACTTTATACGGTAGCCTTATGCCAATCCATCTTGGAATATGGTGCCTTGTATGCTTTTTGTTCTATCATTTAGGTATAAATCATGTCCAATATGTTTGGGATGATAACATGAGGGCATAATATGATGAGTCCCATCATTCTACTAAGTGTGTGAATCTAGAAAATATTTCTTATGTACCAATTGATTGGGTTTCCCCATGTAGTTATGATAGGTTATCTTAGGTGGTACAATGTAGGTAGAACCATGTAGAAAATTTCATGTCCCATGTTCCAAAATTGTACACTATTACATAAGGTTAGATAGTGTGGAAACCTTACACTCACATTACTACCTATGGCCATCTTTGGTGACTATTTCTACTAGTTTGGAATATGTTCAGATCACGGGCCACTATACTTCAGGGGTGAAGCCACATCTATTAACTTGTATACTAAAATAGCTAGGTATACCACATTTAATGACTCCTCTATTATTTACTACTTGTTGGGCATGACATGTTATAGAACCAAGAGGGAGAGGAGGTACAAGGGTGCTAGTCGATATACATATTATTAAATATCAACAAGTGATACCATGGGTAGGTTAGGCATAATAAAATAAGGCAATGATCCCAAGTGGAAACAATGATATGGATGTGGATATATGGGATGTGAGATCAAGAGTGGGACTACATCATGGGTGAAAATGACTATCTCAAGTTTATCATAGATTGAGGCACCATCGATGAGAAGAGACATAGGTAGTAGCAATCACATAGGGTGATCCTAAAATAGTTGTAAGACATAGTTGGTTGATACAAAGGCCATTAAGGATAAGATCTAAATGAACTTAGGTGGTGACTATTAATTGTTCACTTGTGTAGAGGAAATTGATAGAAGAGGTGTTCGACAAGTGAGCAGATAGGGAGACTGGGTACACAATACTAACACTAGTGTAAAATGTTAGCATTTGCTTTTAGTTTTTCACATAGATAGCTAGTTACCTCATTGTCTATGATAGATAGATGGTTTTAAATATATATACATGAGATCTGATGTATATTTTGGTTTTAATTATATAGATTCTACATCAAAGGAGATCATACATGGAACCCTGATTATGGTTCCACACCATGAAATTTTGGATGTGGTCATATCACTCTATGATCCTTCAAATTTGGTTGATCCTATGATACCATTTACCCTATCTTATGTTATATGTTTTAGATTGCTAGGGGAGGTTTCTTGAAAACTATATGACTAAGGAAATATATCACAACCACCTTCAAGGGTAGGAATTGGAGAAGCCTGAGCCTTGTAATATTTGGCACATGAACATGTCATTCACATGGTGACCAATATACAGCTTGGATATGTTCAATCCTAAGTGGCCAATTTACATAATCAAATTAATGGCTCAAGATCTTGGATTGTGTCATTATAATTCACTATTCAAAAGTGTTAGTCATAGGCATCTATAAGTAGTATGGCTAAGCCACAGTATATGCATGATTGAGCATAGTCATAGAGTTGTAGCTATTGTATTTTTTATTTTTATTTTTTATGTATAAAACTCATGTTCTATATATTGATCTTGACATTAATTTGGTTTATGATTTGTACTTGTATGCGGATGGGTTCATGGATATATTTCCTTTCTAGAAAATGTAATGTTTTTGTTATATATGCTATGGAAAACATGTGGTGTATGTTTTAATTTATAACATTATGTTATACACATACATGCTTAAAAATAAAAGCAAAAAATGATTTTGAGAAGTAAAAATATCCATAAAATGTAATACACTCTAAATCACAGTTGAAAATGTGTAAAACTAAAAGATGAATAGATATAATAAAGTAAAAATTTTAACAAATGTTTCAATAATGAAACAAGATATACACCAAATTAAAACAAAATAAAATTCATAGTATATTACGTTGGGAAGTATGAAAATTTGTAATAAAATGGAACACACGTGAAAAACAATGGTATAAAAACAAACAAATACTAAAATCAATAAATTATACCAAATCAAGATGGGAAGTATGAAAAGAAGAAAAAAATGTAAGTGCAAATAAAATTAATCATATTATATGAATATGGAAAGTATGATTAATTTAATAAAATTGTAGTAAACATACATGAAATCATAAAATAAGAAGATATAAGTGAAGTGATTATGAAGTAAGCATAAAACATACTAAATCAATATCAGAATTATGTCAACTATGAGTGAATCCTAATATAACACAAATTATCTCATATTCAAAGATGTAATTTTATTGTGACTTGGTTATAGTATGATCTAGGTATTAGAATATTTTGTGATAAAGGCTTGGTTCTATCTAAGGTCTTACACTACAACTCACACAGGGAACACCAATGAGGTGGAAACATTCATGGGAATAATTTAAAGATGTATAAATGTGGTAATTTGTGAGGAAATCCTTATCCTATCCATGTTCTTGAATTAAAACTCACGAGGTGAACACCAATGAGGTGACTAGTAATAAGGGTAAAAAAAAGGAAACGTTTTGTTATGGTAATTTGTGAGGAGACTTTGGTCCTATTGATGGTCCTACATTACAAATCATAATAGCGAACCCTAGGAGGAATGATCAGTTAACAAAATAATTATCCTCAAGGGAAAATATTAGATCTATTTAAATGAAATAAGGAATGTAAAAATTAGGACATAGGCATCTATGATAAAACCCTAGGAAACATGAGGCATACTAAGTAAAAAGTAGAGAGATTAAGAGTCTAGTGACCATCACAATACAAAGGATACCTAATCACAGTAAGCACAAAGCTATACATGCAAATAGGTGAGATACTAAGGTTAACTCATGAAGATTATATAAACAAGAAAACTAAAATGGACCTACCTATGTATAACATGTTCCCCATTCCTCATGACCTCTTATAGAGTAGTGGGTTTAATATGAAGATTGGTTACTTGTGTAATAAAGTAGGTAGTACTTATAGATTTGTGTTTTTTACTCTTGTATCTCAATATACTAACATATGACACCCCAATTATCCTCAGCTCTATCATGACACAAATTATGGAGTTTGAGATTCAAGTAAAAAATTGGATATGTGTTATGAATCATGTCTTTTGAGGTGATTAGACATTTTAATTGTATATTGCCTTTTGAATCATTATCTTTTGCCTATATGATTTGTATTTTTAACTTTTTTATGGATTTTGTGATTCCTCATCCATAAGGATTGTGATTCACTAGCATGGGGGATAAAATTGGTACAAAAAAATGAACTTTATACATTGGTTTAAAGGATATCAAGTAACCAAAGATATGACTAGCCAAACACTAAGACTTATCTATGAACCAATATGCAATTTTAAGTTTCAACTGTATGTATGCTTAGTATGTTAAAGGAAGACAAGGTAAGAAAGTAGATCCAAAATATATTGGTATATGGTAGTAGTACAATGAGAATTCTTGTTTCCTAACTTATCATATGGTATAGATATAATACTAAGGGAATTGAGATTGTATAACCAAGTCACAATAATAATTATATGATTTTATAGTATAATAAAATAAAAACTAATCATTGTAAAAAGAAAATAAAAAAATCCGTGAAAGAAGTGAAATCATAATCATAAGTGGGCATTCATGAAAATAATATTAATAAGACACAAGAAGAGGTGAAAGATAATGAAACCATAGATAACACATAAATCATAATATAACTATCCATCTAAAATAAATAAGTGAAATCTAATTTGACAAATAGTCAAGTGTGTAAGAGATATAAATAAATGGATCACAAATCCAATCCAAATCATAAATTTTAATAATTTCAAAGAATACCATTACGTGATCATAAATACTAATATATTTTAACATAAATATTATTTGTAAAAATGAAAACATCTCTATAAATCTGAATTTATACACTAGCTAGAGTCTCATCAATCTTGATAAAAATTTACACAAATACTTCCTTTGATATCATCTCTACTGAAAAGGTAGTCTATTTTATGAAAAAAACATCATGGGGGGTATCATGAGTAATATAATAAATAAAATGAATGGATTTCTCAAATTTAATATTATCTATAGATCAATAAGGTGGTATAACCTATAGAGAAGGAGAATCCTACTTACATAGGAAACCTATATAAGGAATAGTAAAAAGTGTTGGTGTCAACAATGGGAAGTCATAAATATGTTATTGGATCACTAAGCAATGATCAATATAATTTGTACCACATTGGTGCCAAATATAGTATACTTCCATGTATTTATGGATATACTCTACTAATATCTTAGGAGGAGTGTGGTCAAATCTTTAGGTTGAGCAGTGATTGGACACAATGTGTCGATGTAATACATAAGTTTTTTATAGTGGGTTGAAGAGTGGTTATTTATATTTTGAAATATATATATATATATATATATATTACAATACTTTAGGGGTTTACTAACTATAGGGATAGATGGAGAATACTAGGGAGGCTGAGATAAATGGAAATATTTGGTCCAACAAACAAAATTTTTATGGATATCAAAATAAGTTTGATTTTCACATTGTGTGGATAATTGATTTAAAAATTGTAAGGGAAGAAGACCATCACCAAATTAGGGTGGGGATGGAGGATAAACTAGACTAGGATCATTAGTAGGTAAGGTTGGATATGTAACAAGTTCAAGCATAGTGGCTAGCGTCTTTAGAGGAAACAAACAACAAGGATCACGATATCCAAATAAATGAGAAGGTCATGTCATGAAATAATCCATCAACATATTCCTAAGGGAATCTACTATGACTAGAGGTATATCATGTGATTGCTCCATCTCTAGCCTTCAATGATAATAAAAATACTAGTATTAGTTGGTATAAAGGAAGGAATACTAAAATAATAATGAAAATACTAAAATAAATAAGATAAATATTCATGAACTTTTACATTTATATTTGAGATGAATCTAGATAAAAATTATTCTTTTAAAGAATAACCATCACTATATTCAGGTGTATGCAACTCAATGGTACATGTAGGAATGACTTTGTCATCAGATTAAGTGTTATGAATAGAGTGTATAGTTTTTATTAAGATAATAGGCATGCCATTAGCCTACGAGAGTGAGTTTGAAGAGAAAGAGTAAATTAGGCAATGATGTGCATGGAAAGATCATAGGTTTTTATACTTAGGCTTATCTCATCAGGATCATCATCATTAGAGTCTAAGAGGTTAGGAGGAATGATCACAATTAATTGAAGGTGGCCATTATAACCTCAAGTGGAGTTAATTCGATATTTGAAGAGTTGGTATTTCTAAAATGGGACATTAGGTAAGGGTTCAAGTGTAGGTATTTTAAAAACACCATGTTCTTGGAATTATTTAAAATTCTAGTGGTTCATGTCCTCTTGAATCTTTTAGCTAACTTCAGTATGAGGGAATTGATGCATTGGCATGAAAATGAGGCAACTAATCTCATATGATGAGGCCAAGTTCATTAAAGTAATATGTTTTAATCAAATGGGGTATGAAAGACAATAGCTTTCACATGGATCATAACAAGAATAATGATAATGGGAATCCAAACACAACCTAGAGGAGGCATTTTCCTTCAATCATAGCTTGGACATATATTACATGTTGATTTGAGGTTGTATTTTGAATATATAAGAGTCTTAATGAATTCAAAAGAGGTAAAACAAGGTTCTGAACCTTCATCAATTAAGGCATGTTTAGAGTGGATACAGATAATTTGGAGGGTAATGAATAGAGGAAGATCATCCACATGAAACAATATCTCATTGAGAATGATGAAAGTGATATGGATCTCTAGTGAGAGAGAAGTTTTCATTTTTTCATCCATATGTATGGACATCTCTTCACATTGTTGAAGTATACTATCTTCAGATCTAGATAAGGTAGGTTTGTGTCCTACATGAGGAGGATGAGGGATGTTCATTTTGAATAATAATTGCATTAGGATGTTTCGATGATGGGAAGAATTTCCCATTAATTATAAAAAGGGTATTTGAGATGAGAGATGAAAAAGTTTTGTAATGGGATCCAATTCATCATAACCCATGGGAGGATTGATAGATATAAGTGCATAGTGTTACAAAGGAAGAATAGTTGGAGGTATATTTAAAATTGTGTTGATAGGGTATGGTTGGTTTAGATTGATGGTATATGGGTTGAGTTAATTTAGGTGATGTGGTGTTTGGTTGAACAATTTTTTGTGGTTTGGTAGAAGAAATACTATTAGAAGTTTAGGGTATGTTGTCTTATTATGTGGATGATGGGGGAAGAGTGGAAATGGTATGAGAGGTGTAATCATGTTGTGCTTTTGGATGTGATGCTTATATGTGTATTAGATCCTCTTTCACTAGTTTAATTATATGGGATGGGGAAGCATCATGAATGATGTAAAATGGATGATAAGTATGATGTGTAAGTGTTAGATTTGAGTTAATAAAAGAAACTACTCTTTTCATGTTATTCATATTAACCATATTTTCATCATTTGTAGTAAATTATATGAGACTTTCAACATTTTTAGTAGTAGGAGCAAGATTTTCAATGATATCTTGATGGCTAGTATGGGGAACCTTATAGATAGTGAGACGAGAGTTAGCTTGGTTTAAATCTTGGTTTTTATTTTGAATTTCATTAGCATTGAAAGATCATAAGAGAAGGAACTAGATTAATTTATTTAGATGAGTAGAGAAGAGTATATACATAGCAATTTACCTAGATTAGCTAACTAATTATTAGGGAAGGGAAGAGTCTAGAAGTTGGATTATCTATATAAGACAAAATTGATTATGCCTAAAAAATAGAAAATAATGTAATACATATCCTATTTTCTATTATAATATATCTTACACTGACATTCACCCCCTTATTACATTATTTTTACAAATGCACCCCCTAAATAGCTCAAATTTCACCTTTCCAAGGGATTTGGTGAATATACCAGCTATCTATGCATCTGTTGGGCAGTACTGGAGCTAGATGTGGTTGTTTAAGACTTGCTCTCAAATGTAGTGACATTCAACATAAATGTGCTTAGTTCTTTCATGAAAAAAGTATTCTTCATAAGCTTCAACACACTCTGATTGTTGCAATGAAGAATAGGTGGTTTGTCTTTATTAAAGCCCATGTCAATCATAATGTGACATAACCATATCACCTTGCACATAGCTCTACATGAAATGTGATACTCTACCTTAGTGGATGAGAGAGAAACAATAGTTTGACTCTTAATAATCCATGAGATCTATCCAGATCTGAAATGAAATATGATCTTGACATTGACTTTATATCATCAACATATTTGACATAGTTTGAGTTAGTGTATCCCTAGAAGAAGAACTATGTATTCTTCTTGTATTCCAGACCATACTCAATTTTAACGTAGACATATCTCAAAAATTGATTTTCTATAACCTAGTGACATTTCTTTCATTACTACATGAATCTGGAGGGATAACTCATAGAAAATCATAGATTTGGTTTGGTGTAGGTCAAGAAGATGAGAATCCTAATGAGTTATCTGTAGAGAGTTGCATCTACTTGAGGTGAGTCCTAAAATTGAGAGATTTGTACACATTTATCCATTGGTGTTGAAAGACGTCTAAAATCTAACATTCGATACTTTTGCAGGAGTGTCTTGACATATTTTATCTAGAAGATAAAAAAGTGATTATGTTTCTACCATATCTCCTAACCAAATCATAATTTTTCTGATGCACTAGAATAAGGATTTCATCATCAAAATTAGGACAAAGAAGAAAATTTATATCAATATTTTGTAATCATTTACAAGTCTCATGATAATGGACACAACTTACATGAAACTAGTAAAATTTATGTGGATCATACCATAATTTGATAAGATGAGTGGGGTCAAAATATATTGGTAGAGGTCTTGTAATACATTTTTGATGTTTAGATAGGGATAGTGGTTTCTAAAATTTTGTGCGGTTATATTGATAAAATATGGGGGTAGGAATGTTGTTAGTGTAGAGAGGGTTACAAAGCAAGTTAGTCAAGCATTAGTCCATAAACAATGAAATATGCATAAAGAACTAACTAACTAAGCATATCTATTCCTATGGGAATTACAAAGGATAACAAGAAATAAATAAAAGAAAGTAACATCATATTACCTTCTCAAATGGATTCACCATACCCATGTGGCTCAAAATCATGTTCTCCCTTGATCAAACATCCTTGTATTTGTCAACAATGGTGGTAAGCTCCTCCAATGCCTCAAGAACACTCCATAAAACCTAGGCTTATGATTCCAAATCACTGAAGTAGGCTATCAATGAAGCTTGAAAAAAAAAATCATCCTTGTTGAAATAATGTAACATTATATATTTATAATATTCAAGCTTAGAATTCATGTCCATGGCCTCTCTATTTATATATTTTTGAGATTGGTCAAGATCAACCATGATCATTCATCTCAAGATTGAGATGCGTGTCCATGCATAATCTTAATATTTGGAATTAAATCCATAACTATCTTCATCATGACCTTGGAAGAAGGGGCATTGAAGAGGCATGGGAAGAATTAACTAGGCATGGGTGACCCATAATCTTGATATTTGTGGCATTTATGACCTAGGGATATCTTCCCAAGAAATGATGTCAACTGATGATGTAGTTAATAGGAATCAATTTTCAAAAAGAAATATTCAACAAATCTCAGGGAAAATACACTTAAGCTCTTGATTTTTATTAATTGGCCTTAAACAAGGTTAATCAACATTTGTGTAATTATTTGAAAATTGGCCCTCAATTAATCAAAATGGTTAGAAGGTCATATTATTGAGTTATAATTTGACTGAAGAAGAATTAGAAGGTGACGTTAGATGCACTGGAATTATATTTCCATTTAGTATGTTTATAACACAAAATAATAAAGGTACATGATGTGTAGTAATGAATTTAGGAGAAAAGAGTGATCTAGAGCACAAAAGGCAAAATTGTTATTTTGACTCGAAATGAACTGATCAAAGTTAACTAGCCCATAAATTACATTTCCCCATTTAGGGATAATTTGACCTAAATTGGCACTTGTAAACAAAAATTTAAAACCATTTAGTGCATTTTATGGATTTTGACCTAAAATGTGCATTTGAGTAAAATTTAGGTAAGATTGATAGTCTCCACACAAATGGTGTTAAGAATTAGATGTCTACATTTTGCCCTTATTGGAGAAGGCATAGTAAGACATTCAAGTGAATTAACATCTTTTCAAAGAAAAGAGTTACCAAGAATAAATTGGAATAGACCCATGATGCCCCCTCAAGAGGACATACTAGGATGAAAGAGAAGGATGAGCTCTTGAAAAGAGAGAGAAAGTGAGAGGTTAACCCATGGAATAGATCACATCGAGATGAGCTAATGTTTACACACATGATTACCATCAATGATAAAAAAATAATTAGAGGTATAATAGGCCCTAGAGATGGGGGGAATGGGAAATATATAATCCATAAATGTAAGGGAGACACTATAAACATAGCCAATTTGAGAGTACAAGCTACATGATGACGACATTGATCAATCCTGAGACAAGTTGCACACTAAAATATTTCCATCATGGGCTTTAATGGGGAGAGCTCAGAATTAAAGGAAAAGAGAGAATGTTCTACTTCAAGATGGGAAGCACCACTAGAATGGGGTCTCTAAAGAGAATATAATAAGAAGTACTCCAGTAGAGCAGATTTGATTGTGATAAAATAGTTTTACCCTAGTAGGGAAAATTTTGATCATTGATAAAGAACAAAGAATAATTTTTCCCATGTAGATATGATTTGATTTGGATGTGGTTCAGATGTTGTGCCCTAGCATAGGCAATTAGCAAGAAATAATAGCTCAAGGATATAATTGAAAAGATAGGTTAACGTGAGCGGGTGCAAACGTGCATGCGATGGTGTAATGGCTTAGAAATATATATAAAACAAAGCATATGAGAATACACAACGTGATGAGATAAATGAAAAGAAGAATGGAGATAGCTGAAATGACCTCAATAAAAATTGAGTGCTACCTACTTGGAAAAAAAAACAAAGAAGTAAGACCAAATAGAAAAATAAAAGTGGCAAGACAAAAAACAATAATTAAATAAACACACACAAAATGTTTTTGAGTTTTTAAACATTTTTATGAATGTTTTTGAAATTTTATAAGTATCTCAACTCAATTAAGGATTAAGAGATATAAAATAGTCTAACTCATGAAATGGTGAGAGTGTACCAACTTAAAATGCTCATAATACAATGAGAGAGTTTGGCTTAGGTTGGTCACAAAAAGTGAGAGCATGTAGAAAGGAGAACTAAGGTGACCTCAACATGAATTAAGAATGACCTACATAACCTCAAAATAATCCCAAGGTGTAATAATTCTGCCCACACAAAAGGTGATGGAAAAATTACTAGGTCACAAAGAGTTCATAGATAAAAGTGAATGGAAATTCAAATGAAAATAGTAATGGTAAGGTGATACAAAAATGCATGATAAACAAGGCATTATACATAATTTTCCCATAGGCAGTTATAATTAGGAAACAATGTCATAATACTAATTTACCCAAAGGTGGTTATAATCAGGGGTACCAAAACAATATTGATTTTCCCATAGGTGGTTATAATCAGTGATACCAAATAAGTATATAGATGAAAGATAACTTGTTATATCAAATGTCACACTATGTTCACAGACTATACTTCAACACTAACTTCAAAAACTATTAAAAATTGATAAAAATCCCCTTGTAAAAGGTGCAAGATGAACCAAAGGAACCAAGATAAAAATGGGATAAACATTATGACTAACAACAAGCCTTGGTCAATAGTAAAGAAATGGTATAATGAAATGATGAGAAGAAAATTAGATAAAGTGGCAACAAAGTTTGCCATAAGCAATGACTAGATCATATTGCTCACAAAATGGTGAGAGTGTTGGCTTAGGTTTCTCGTAAAATGGTAAGAGTGGTCACTTAGGTTATTCACAAAATGGTTAGAATGTTCAAACTTAAAAATTGATCACAAAATGGTGAGAGTGTGGGAAAGGGGTGACCAAGATGACCTCAATAAAAATTGAGCATTGCCTATATAGTCTTGAAGGATCTCAAGTCAATGTAGTTCAAACACCATGGTTCATGAATCTCAATGGTATAATAATGCCTAAAAAGGGTCTATAGGGTTATCCCCAAGAGATGACTCATGGTAATGGCATCATGGGTGAATGGCAGATGAAGAATTATTTTGTTGCTCTTATTGAAAGGGAGATGCATGTCTTAGTAAATATGTGACACAATAAAATTAATCAGCTATATCAGTTGTTATCCAACACCCTTTCAAAATAACTTTTATATTAAGAACTTGTTATTGATCTGAATCTCAATAATGTGTTTGTGATCTTCATAGAGTATTGATTCTACTTCCTTCAAACATCAAGGCAAGATATCCTTATAACCTTGATAAAGGAAAGTGTTGCCAGTGAAGGTAAATAATGGTAGGATAAATGAGATAAGAGGGTAATAAATAGGTGGGTGATGATGAAATGTATAATGAATGGGATTCAAATGAAGATCATTAATTTCAATAACATGAAATGTTTTTGATGCCAGATTCAACATAAATTTGGTTATGGTGAGGCCAAGGACATCTGAATATGCTCTCAATAGGACCATTAGATTATTTTGTTGTTTGATCTTGACAGTAGCTACCATATGATTATGTTGTAGATTGAAATCCATTTTGATTTGATTTTTGTTATTATCTTCAGTAAATAATGAAGAGATTTTGTGTTTAGCTATTGTTTCTTTGATGAGGTTTTCACCAATGAAGTTGTCTTGATTTTACTATAGTGCCTTCGAGAAGGTTTCACAAAGAGATGTAAACATTTAAATTTGATTAACTTCTAGTGCCTTCAAAAAGGTTTCACTAACAGATGCTAAGTTTGATCTTTGCTTATCCCCTAGTACCTCTAGAAAGGTTTCACTAGGAGATTGTTCTTCTAAATGAATGTGGTGTTGGTCCCCCTGATATTATACAAATGATATGTCACCATGGATGCAGTTCAAAAAAGTGTGATTCCGTTGGTCCTGATCGACACCTATAATTGGTGGAATGTCAATATAATGGCTATGTTGGGTGGTAATAATGGTATGGTGAAAGGCAAAACAATCTTCATTGAAGATACTAGGAGAACTTATGTCGATGTTGAAGTAATCATCTTCAAAAACTATAGAAGGATCATAAATATATTAAAATTGATTTGTAAGGTAATTGTAATTAATATTGTAACAACCAATACTGTAATCTATTTCTGACTCTGATTCTAAAGCAAGGGAATTTGAATCTAATGTCACAACTGATGTTGATTCTATTTTTGATAATAAATCCAATGTTGGTTCAAAAATGGAACCAGACTCTGATATTGATTCCTCATCTGATATGGTTGTTTTTATAATGTTTTGTTGAATGCTAAATTTTTGAAATGTAATGGCTTGTGATGGCATAATGGGCTCAATAAAAATTGATTCATCTTGAAAGGATTCAACATAGACTAACTCATCTAAGTGAATCCCCTCAAAAAGAGGGAACTGCTCAAGGGACATCTTAACAAAATCATGTCTGTCAAAGTGAGACTCCTTAATGAATGGGAAAAGATCAAGAGACAACTTTATTGAGACTAGCCTATCAAGGAGATGAGGCTCTTTAAAAATAGGTAACATATGAATAGGTAACTTATCATAGTTTATCTTGTCATAAATAGGTGTTTCAATAATAACATGTTGGGTTTGGTTCACAATTGGTTGCAAAAGATCAACTTTGAACACATTTTGATACTCATAAGATTGCTTTTGAAGAGGTAATAGTTCCTGTTTAGGCTCAAAGATCAACACAAAATTTTTGAAGTGGGGAACATTTATTTTAGTGGGAAGAATAGTTTTTGGTTCAATAATGGACTCTCCAAACATTAGGATATTTAAGAAGGAATAAAAAATAATTGGTTCATCAAATGGAGGTTCTTCAATAATAGGTTTATAAAAAACTAGTGATTGGCCAATAATGGTAACAACTAGATGATTCTTAGTTTGGTTTCTCATGCAAACCAAAGGAGGAGGTTCTGAAATGGTAATAAATATATGCTTCATAGTTTGGATGCTTGTACAAACCAAAGGAGGAGGTCCTAAAATGGTGATGATTGGATGCTTCTTAATTTGGTTGCAATTTCAATCCAAAGGAGGTGGTCCTAAAATGGTGATGACTAGATGCTTCTTAGTTTGGTTTCTCATGCAAACCAAAGGAGGAGGTCCTAAAATGGTGATGAATTGATTCTTCTTAGTTTGGTTGCTCATGTAAACCAAAGGAGGAAGTCCTAAAATGGTGACAACTGGATACTTCTAAGTTTGGTTGCTTGTGAAAACTAAAGGAGGAGATCCTATAATGGTGATCTTGGTACATTGTGGAATTTTATTACTTACACAAGCCAAATCATCCAAGTTTTCTTAATAAACCCAATCATACAAATCATGACTCAGATCATAACTTAGATCTTGACTATGTTCCCATGACTTATTTTTGTGAGGTGGATAGAAATCTATCTCACAAACCATATTGTCACGATAGGGGTCTTGACTAAAGTCATAAAAATAATTTTATAGCCATTCTATCATAATTTGGCTTATCCATGATTGCACCATAAGTGTAGCTAGACATATCTATATTTAATGAAGAAATCTCCAAAAATAGAAAGACTTAAAGTTTTGTAAACCCTAAAAAAATGATTGAAAGGAAAAATGGTTCAAACTTGGTCCAACTTGGTTGAAGGGGTGGATCTACATCTCAAAATAAGTTTGTGACAAGATTTGGCATAAAACAACTTAATGTCAAATGTTTAACATCAAAGGTTTTTGAAGAAAGGTTGTGTTTTACCAAACAAAATCACAAAATATGATGAGGATAGGCACTCGAACAAATAAATAATCAATAGTGTTCAAAATTGGGTAATCATTAAACTAAAGCTATGCAACCCAAAATAACAAGATCTATGTACCAACCCCATGAATTGAGGCCTAAATAGAAATTAATCGATTTTTGGATCCAAAATTGACATGGTTAATTTAAAATGTAATTTTGAAGACTAGGATTGGACCAAACAAGATAGACAAGAGTGGAAAACATAAAGACTCATAAATAAGGTCCAAATGGTATATATGACATGGTTTAAAATAAATGGTTTTTGATACAATGGTAAATTTTTATCGAAACAAATTGAGCAGCCTAATGGCATAAGCATACTCATATAATGTGGTTAATTATTATGTTTCAAAGATTCGAAGGCAAACATTTTTTTGACATGATTTGGGAAACATAATGCTACCCTTCTTAAATCAAATACATGATTTTGACATGGCTTATGAACAAGAAAACAAATTTTACCCTCAAATCACACTAAGTAAATAATGACCAAAATACACCAAGTATAATCATCCAAATCCTAGAAAGGGTATGGAAATGTGGGGTTGATTAAACTAGAAAATTTTCAATGGTTCTAGGGGAGACAATTTCATAATGAATTTCAAATTAAGTGATGCAAAAGATAAGCACAAAAATTAGGTGACCACAACATTGGCTAGTTGTAAAAAGGTCTAGTTCTTTTTACAACCACTACATCCTATTGTTCACTCAGTTTAGTTTGGTGTCCAAATGTAGATATGTCCCATGTGAAAGTCCAAAGGAGTCAAATGAATTCAATCCCAAGAGGTGAAATGCTAGGTTGAATCTTCCCTAAATAACTTATAGGAGGTAATGAAGCTCCCCCTCACAAGACAAGTTTGCATAAAAATAAAAAAAAGCATAAAATAAAAAGACTTTAGGGTCATTTTCAAGATCACCCAAAATTTGATGAGTTTTTTGGGAGTGCTTTAGATGACATTATTTCTAAGCCTTGGACTAGGCTATTTGAAATATGAATGGAACTTTTGATTCCAAAGGTTCCCTAAAGGGGACAAATGGAAGAGCATACACACAACATTCCTATTTTTGTCAAATAAAATATAATTAAATAACTATTACAAACAAAAATTGACAAGTGTGTTCAATTTTAAGCCTAAATGAAATATTTGGTGGTGTTCATTTGACCCCATGGTCTTAATATTGTGAACTTTGAAAACATTCATTTAAGCATCTAAGTTTTTCATTAAACACCAAAACAAATTTCCTCATTAATTTTTAAGCAAGCAAGAGGTGATCTAAAACATGTCTTGAGCAAATGTCATGTTTGGTCCTATAGTAAAAATGTCAGCATGTCCTTTAGATTTGAAGCTCTTTTTGGTTTGAAATAATGAAATTTCAAAAAAGAGCTCTCGAGTCTATGTTTTAAGAAAAACACATTGACCGACATTGGTTATATATAACTAATGATAGTTACTTTGGCTAACTGACATCAGTTATACCACTGTGACCATCTTTGCAGGTATATAATTGATGTTGATTTGCTAACTGACATTGGTTAAGCTACGTAACCAATGTCAATCTTACTTGCTAACATTGGTTACTATGTAAAATTATGGCAAACAAAAATGGCAGAATATATTTAGAAAATCAATTTACATGAGTTCTAAGGGTCCAAATGAATATTTTAGAGTTGCAAAATAATCTTCTTCAAGTCTGAGATGTGTCTGGTTCCACAGGGCATGCCAAGATGTAGAGAGGATTACAAAACAAGTTAGTCAAGAATTATTCCATAAATAATGAAATATGCATAAATAAGTAAGTAACTAAGCCTATTTATTCCTATGGGAATTATAAAAGATATAAAGAAACAAATAAAAGAATGTAATATAATATTACCCTCCCAAATGGATTCACCATACCCATGTGGCTCAGAAGCATGTTCTCCCTTGATCAATCATCCTTGTCTTTGTCAATAATGGTGGTAAGATCCTCCCATGCCTCAAGAACAATCCATAAAACCTAGGCTCATGATACCAATTCACTAAACTAGCCTATCAATGAAGCTTGCAAATAAAATGAATGATCAAATGCAAAGCCCTGTGGAAACAATTTAACATTATAACTTTTCAATATTCAAGCTTAAAATTCATGTACATGCCCTCTCTATTTATTAATTTTTGAGATTGGTCATGATCGACCATGACCCTCCATCTAAAGATTAAGATGTGTGGCTAAAGATACTCTTAATAATTAAATTAAATCCATAATTATCTTCATCATGACTTTGGAAGAAGGGGCATTGAAGAGGCATGGGAGGCATTAACTAGGTATGGGTGGCCCATAATCTAGATATTTATGGCATTTATGGCCTAGGGATGTCTTCCCAAGAAATGATGTCACCTGATGATGCAATTAATAGGAATCAATTTTCAAAAATAAATATTCAACAACTCTCATTTAAAATCCACTTAAGCTCTTGATTTGGATTAATTAGCCTTAAACAAGGTTAATCAAAATTTGTGAAATTATTTGAAAATTGGCCCTCAATTAATCGAAATGGTCAAAAAGTCATATTACTAAGTTATGATTTTACTTAGGAAGAATTAGAAGGTGATGTTAGATGTGCCAAAACCATATTTTAATTGAGGATGTTTCCAACACAAAATAACAAAGGTACATGATGTGTACCAATGAATTTAGGAGAAAAGAGTGATCCAAAGTACAAGAGATGAAATCATCATTTTGACTCAAAATGAACCTATCAAAGTTAGTTGGCCCATAAATTGCATTTCCCTATTTAGGGATATTTTGACCTAAATTGGAACTTGTAAATGACAAGTTCAAACCATTTAGCTTATTTTATGGATTTTGACCTAAAATGTTCATTCAAATGCAATTCAACAAGATTGATAATTTTGACAAAAATGGTATTAGGAATAAGATGTGTAAAGATAGTAGGGGTCATGTTACATGGCATTATTTGGATTGATAGCTTAAATAGTATGTATATTTTCATAGGTGTTAGTAACAGCAAAAAATAGTTGTGTGATCATTTTTTTATGAGCACGCATGTTCCTATTGTAGGTTGAGGTGGTTCAAATTGACATATGAGGAAGTATTATCATTTATCTTGGTCAAGAGATTACTCCAAGGTTTTTAGAGAGATTCCTAACCAAATATTGAAATTTGGGGTATAAATCATTAGTGAACAGGTAGAAGGCGATGTCATCAGCCATATAATTCTTAAAAAATTACACAAGTTTTTCCAATATTTGATGAAGGCTTGTGCCATTTCAATTTTGATTTGTTTAAAATTTATAATGTGGGCTAAGTTATTTTTAAAAATATAACTAGTTTGGAATTCATTGACTGATGAGTTAACCAAGTCTTCTAGGGTGGTGATAGAGTGGGTTTTTAAGTCATTATACCAATATAAATCATCTCATGAGAATGTTTTAGCTAATAGTTTAGTAGTGGTGAATTTGTCAAGTTTGATCCAATCTCTATAAAGGTTACCAAATGTTTTTAAATGTAAAGTGGGATCCATAGATCCATTATAGGTGATGGTAGGTATGATACCTCATATACCAATGTTAGTGATTTGAAATAGTAGAGGTTCATTTTGTAAATGTTTAATGGTTTTGCTAATGAGTGAAGGTTGTTGGAGAAGGTTACCATGAGAATCCCTTTGGGGGGGATAGGAGATGACATATAGATTTTATGCTCCCCATGAAACCTAGTGAGGTTGTTTTTGGAGATGAATGAGATGATTTAGCATTCTAATTTACATTATTTGTTTGAAAAGTATGTATTTGGTTGAGCATTTGTAGGATAAATTGATTTTTTTGATCAATATTTTGACTAGTGGATGTAGCATCTGATACATCGATATTAATATTAATATTAATATTAATAGTTTGAGTTATACTATGAGTGTAAGATAAAGTATTAGAATGTGCCATAATAGTGGCAAAAGAAGAAATAGTGGCATGAGATGTACTAGTATAAAAATAAGCTTTAGTGGCATGAGATGCACTCGTAGCATGGTTATGGATGTGTATTTAAAGATCCCCACTAGTGATTAAACCTAGCATGTTGGTAAAAACACTTGGCATGGTGGTGGAAGAAGACAAAGATGGTAATGGCATGGTAAGTGAAGGATAAATGATATAAGGGAATGGTTCACATGATAAAAAAGTGGCTTTCCCATAGTCCTTGGGAAAATCTAAGGGAAGGTGCATAGGGTTCTCCTATATGAGAACCCATCATGAGATTATAGATGGTTGTAAGGTCTTTTGATCTATGTTTGGGGTTTTCATTAATGTGTACAAGTATTTCCATGGTGTAATCTAAATCACATTGATATTATAGTGAGAAAAGAGAGCTAAGTGTTGAGGATGAATGGGGAGGAGTACCATAGTGGGTAGTGTGAGTGGCAACATGGACATTGCTTTGGTCCACGGTGGGTGCCATAAAAAGTGCCTTATAATCATTATTGGGATTGGTGCAAATCATCATGTTTGATTCATTAAATTTTATATTATCATCAAACATAAACTTCATGATAAAGGAGGAAATATAAAAATTTGTTTAGAAATGAGGATCAACTAGTAAGATATAGAGTGTACCTAGTCAATCTTATCTTATAAGATAATAAACATAATGAGCTAGAAAATACATAGTCAAACTAGTCGACTATGTTATGTAGATGGAGAAATTGAAGGAGTATGAATCATACATGTTAGATAGGTCGATTGTATGTTAAATACAAATAAAATAAGCACCTTATAAGACATTATGTTGAACAAAATATATAAACAATATGATACACAATCAATTAGTTTGATGTTTTTCTAGAGATAGGGCCATGTTTTTCTGATTTTGGCTCTAGAAAATCTAGTTTGATATTTCAAAAAAATTGAAGAAAACACATAAACAATTATATTTTTCTAGTTTATGTAGTTATGGTACACAACACAAAACTTGTACCAACATTATTTGATACAAATTTTACAATACAAAATATAATGATCAAAGAGTAAGTAATAAAAATATAAATGCTAACCTATGTGGTCATTCCTGAATGTTTTTAAGTTATAATAAATTTTGAAATTAATGTGATAGAGAGTTAGATATAATAAGGGAATAAAAAAAGGAGAGATTGAGGGGAAGATGATGACTGGGAGCAAAGGTTTCAGGGGTGCCTACCAGGAGGAAGTCGGTAGAGGTGAGCAGTCGGTGCAAGGGACGAGTCCCCATGAGAGAGAGATGGTGTATGTGAGTGAGAGAGTGAAGCTTAGCAAAGTGAATGGCTACCTTTCGAGGAGTCTAGACCGGCCGGTGGTTGTGGTCTCCCCTAAGGTAGTTAAGGAAGATGTGGAGCACTTGACTTCCCACGCTCTGATTTCTAAATTTTTAGGTATCCAAATTTCCCTCTTAGCATTGGAAGCTTGGATTCACCACTCATGGCAGGTTGAAGGTGACATTGATATCATGCTCACTGGGAATAACTACTTTATGGTAAATTTTTCTTTAGTTTCTAACCAAAATTGGGTCTTTGAAGGAGGACCGTACTTCTTGGATTGTATTGGTCTGTTCATCAAACCCTGGCATCTGGGGTTTAATTTGGCAGAGGATCTACCATCTCATGTTCGTGTTTGGGTCTACCTACCAAGAATCCCTCTAGAGTTCTAGCAAGATGATATCCTGCACCAGATTGCTGGATTGCTTAGGACTCCAACTGCAATAGCGTACCAATCATTGGGCAAAAAGGTTATTTCTTATGCTTGCATTTGTGTTGATATTTATTTAAATAACCCTTTGCCAGATATAATGGAAATTTGTTTGGGCTCATCCTCTTAGATTCAATAGATACACTACGAGTCTATTCCCTTTCGATGTAAAATCTACCATGTATATGCACACCTTCATCACCAATACCCTCAAGCTTCTAGAGGTTTAGGTTCACCTGGAGAGCCCTCTGGCCCTCAGATGGCCAATGACAGAAAAGGGATTGGCATTTCTCCTCAGGCAGGATCAACAAATACCTAGTTTAATAGTGCGGCAAAAAGGAAAGCACAGATGAATGCTTCAAGTGTGGGGCAAGGCCAATCCAATTATTTTGGCCCAGATATGGATGGATTCTTACCATTTTGATGTCATGTAAAGGGCCATGGGCAGAAGCGTACACAGCTTGATCGGCAAGTAGATGCAAGTTTTAACCGATTTGAGGCACTTGACAGTATGCTCATTAAAGATGGTATTCTTGTTTTGAATTAGGGGGTGGTCCAAATGTAGAAGAGAAGCACCTATTTCTTAGTGACTCCTAGGACATGGAGACTCAGCTACCCTCAGAGCCCCTTCTTAGTCCTGATTCAGGAGCCCTTGTGGTTTCATTAGTCTCACAAGACAAGGATGTCTGCTGGGCAGACCTGGTCAAAGATGTGGGCACATCCAGTAAGGAAAAAGAGTCTTCTCCTATTCTAGGCTTAATGCAAAGACCGTTTAAGAAAGTCTCCTTCACTACTCCTTCCAGAGCAAGGTGCAAGAAGGACCAGGACAAAATTAAAATCACAGGTGATTTAATGGTAGAATCAGGGGTTGTAAAGACCTTGGATGAACACTTTCCCCATTCTACTCAATGATTATTCTGTCATGGAATGTAAGAGGGTTGAATAGCACCCTTAGATAAAAATTTATGCATAAATTGGTATTTGACCATTCCCCTGATATTATTTGCATCCAAGAGACCAAACTCTCTATGGACTCTATGTTCAATCATGTTTCTAAGATCTGGCCCCTTGGCCGATGTCAGTGTGTTGGCACCTCAGGAAGTTTTGGGGGGATTGTTATGTGTTGGGATCCTTGGAAGGTTATGCCACTACACTAGATGTCTTGCCTTTTAGCACTCTTAATGGTTGCTTCCTCTCTTGAAATAGGAGAGATGATCCTTGTTACTTCAGTTTATGCCCCTACCAATTTCCTTAGCTAGCTCAAGCTTTGGAAACATATCCAGCATATCAAGAGTTGTCACCCCTTCTTGCCTTGGATTATGGCTGGGGATTTCAATGCAGTGACTAGCCTCAAGGAGAAAAGGTGTGGTTTGTCTTGATTATTCCCCTCTTCAAAGCTTCTTTGACAACATATAGACCTATTGCATCTTTTTGATGTTAAACCTCTCAATGGAATTTTTACCTAGAGCAACTGAAGGATTGGGAATGAGGCCATATCTGAATGCCTGGATAGGTTTCTTGTCTCTTACTTTTGGAAATCTAGCAGTATTTCTCTTGCTTCTGAAATTCTTGATTGGAGAGGCTCCAACCACTCGCTGATAAAGCTCTCTACCAACCATATTGCTGTCCCCAAGAAGCATCCATTTAAGTTTCAGCTGATGTGGCTTTGCGACTCTTCTCTATATGACCTTATGGGCCATTGGTGGAGATAAGGGAGCCCTACATATGGTATAGCTATGTACTCCTTCACCAAAAAACTTCAGCATGTAAAAATAAAGCTAACGTATTAGAACATAAATTGCTTTGGGAATCTTCAGTCTATGAAAAAGAGGGCACAAGATCACCTAGATGTTGTTACCAAAAAAATCTGAGATCTAGGATTTTCTGAGGATCTACGCAATGTTGAATCTCAAGTGTCTATTGATTTAGCTCAGTGGGAGCTTTGGGAGGAAATTTACTAGAAATAGAAGGCTCAAATAGACTGGCTCCAGGAAGGGGACAAGAATACTACTTTCTTTCATAAATATGTGCAAGCTAGGTGCAATAAGAATGTCATCACTTCCCTTATTACCCCGAATGGGACATGCTTGACCTCTTCTCAAGCTATATCCAGGGAAGCTATTCAGTTTTATTTAGCTCTTTTCTCTGATGACCAACATCCAGATGAGCCTACATAAAATACAGTTTTATCATGTATTACCCCTATTGTGATAGCTAAAATGAACAATTCTGTTATGCACCCAATTGGTATGTTGAAATTGGAGTAGGTGGTCTTTAGCTTATCTAAAGGCAAAGCTCCAGGATTGGATGGCTTCCCAACTGAATTCTTTCAAGAGTTTTGGGACATTGTTAAGCATGATCTGCTAGACGTGGTTCAGGAATCATACTCCAGCAAAGAAATGCTCTGGGCATTGAATGCTACCTTCTTAGTCTTGATCCTAAAAAAGGAACAAGCAAATCAGCTAGACTTATTTAGGCCCATTGCACTTTCCAATGTGGTTTACAAGATCATTACTAAGCTCCTGGCAGAGAGGCTTAAAGTTTGCCTTCCCACGGTTATCTCTGAGGAACAAGGGGGCTTTGTTGCTGGCAAACAAATTTTGGATGGAGTGGTCATCACTGCTGAAGCTATTCATTCTATGAGTATTTCACAGGAACGAGCCATGTTCATTAAGTTAGATATGGCCAAAGCCTATGAAAGAGTCAACTGGGGATTCTTGCATAAAATCCTTTAGGTTTTTAGATTCAGCCAAGCTTGGATCAGCTGGGTGTTAAGCTGCATCACAATGCCCTCCTTCTTGGTCCTCATTAATGGCAAACCCTCTGATCTTTTTGGAGCTTCTAGAGGTCTTCGATAAGGAGATCCACTTTCTCCTTACCTATTTATCATATTGGCTAAGGGGTTGGGGCATCTTATCAAGGTCAGTGCTTCTCAAAATATTTTGCATGGATGGCAATGGGGAATGGGTTACCCACCTTCAGTTTTTGGATGATACGACCTTGGCTCAGAGAGCTTGCATTTGGGAAGCTGAAGCCTTTTGGTGAACTTTAGACACTTATCTGGCAGCCTCTGGAAAAAAACTAATGATCACAAGTCTTCTATTTTTTTCTTCAACACTCCTGAGTCCATCCAGCAGAGGATTTTCACTATCCTAAGGTTTCAGATTCATTCTCTTCCTATGACTTATTTGGGGATTCCTATTGCGGTGGGAAGATAGCCCAAGATTTTTTTAGCAAAATGTGCTTGACAAACTCAAGCAAAAAGTTACTCATTGTACCCATAGGTGACTCTCTATTTTGGGCAGGGTGACTCTCCTGCAATTGATGATTTAAGCTCTTCTTATTTATAGGAGCATGGTTTAGGCTGCCCCAGTGTACTTTCATAAATAATTTGATGCACTTTCACATCAATTTATTTAGAGTGGCAATCTACAAAATACCAAATGGAGCCTTATCAAATTTGACACTGTTTGCTGGCCAAAAAAGGAAGGAGGTCTAGGCTTCCACTCTGTTGTCCTATGTAGTCAAGCTCTCGCTGCCAAACTTTATTGGCATTGGTGCTCCAGTCAAACGCACCTATGGGCACGTATCTTGTCATGCAAGTATTTTCCTAGAAGTGAACCTCATGATATTCCTAGGCTCCCTCTGGAAGGGAGAGGTTCCATGGTATGGAATGCCCTTAAGTTTGGGGCTCACCTTGTGAAACATAGCCTTTTCTATATTTTCCATAGTGGTTCTATAGCCCTCTCTAGAGTGACTCCTAGGATGGATTATTGCCTCTCTTATCCTCACATCCACACTTGTAGGCCTTGAGTGACCTTTTCCTTTATTTTAGATCGAAGATAGTGGATCATTACAAAGAAGATTTTAATCTAGGAGTAGCGGTTGGATACCGATGGAAACATTCATTGGACTGGCCATCGGGTGGTGTTTTGGAGGATAAGGTGGAGTTATCCCAGATTTTAGATTCTAGGAGATGTATCTCTTTGCAGGATCAGGACATTCTGGCTTGGGGGTGACTCCTCTAGAAAATATTTGGTGTCTTCTGGGTACCTGGCACTAGTAAAGCAATTTTTGGGTGAAAAGGAAGTCACATGGTGGAAGAAAGTGTGGAACCAATTCTCCTGGCCTAAGTGTAACTTCTTCCTCTAGACTCTTGTTTACAATAGGTGTCTCATGTGGGACAATCTCTATAAGCATGGCTTCCAGGGACTGTCCATATGCGTGTTATGTTGTAGCAGTGATGAGACTGGGTCTCATCTATTCTTTCAGTGTCAGATCACCAAATAGATTTGGTACCTTTGGTGGAGTATTTGGGGCTGCACATGCTAACACGCTTCTTCTTTGGCTAAGTTCTGGGATCGCTTGAACCAACCCCCCTCAAAGGATTCATTCCTTAGGATTTCTTGGTCCATTGGGCCATCCTTTATTTTGTGGCATATATAGTTGGAGAGGAATAGAAGGATCTTCCACGGTGACTACCTACAGCTTGGGGACCTATGGAGGAAGATTCTCAACTCGCTCCATGAAACTCTTCTAGCTAAATGTGAGGTGGATGTTGCTCTTGACCGAGAAGATGCTGTCATCTATTCATGATTTTCCTTGGGTCTCACTAGTGGGACATCCTTTGCTCCCTACATGCACCCAGTGAGGAGAACCAGGCAGCAGGTGCACGCTGTCAATCACCTAGGTCACTGGTCCCTTCCTTCACCTGGCATTCTTAAAATTAACACCGATGGCTCCTCCTGAGGGAATCCTAGAGCCACCGGCATTAGAGGTGTGGACCGTGACAGCCAAGGTAATATTCAATTTCTCTTTTCTATCTATAAAGGTCACTACAGTAATAATCACATGGAAATTACGGTGATTTTGGAGGCATTACAACAATGCTATCAACTCAGCTGGAACAGAGTTATTTGTGAGTTAGACTCACAGGTAATTGTTAATTTATTGAATAATCAAAACTTGGCTTCTGTGGATTGGCATCTAGCTACAATTGCTCATCAGATCCTTCAGTTATGTACCTCTTTGGAATCAATGACCTTCATGCATATTCCCCATGAATGGAATGGGGTTGTTGATTGATTGGCTAAATGGGCTTCTAAATTTGGACTGCCCTAGACCATTTTGGATCATACAATGCTCCCCTTGAATTTATCACAAAAATTGGATCAACTTGTTGACCAGGATAAAAATTTGTAATTGTCTGGTTTCTAACTTCATTTTTCAATAAATTTTTATCCCTTTTAGTAAAAAATAAATAAGGGGCTAGAAAATAAATATAAGGATTTTTTTAGGTGGTTAAATCTAAAAGATATATGTATTGGTGATGGTATTGGATTTGTATTGGGGCCTACCACATCACTTCATAATCCCACAACATTAAAGGTGTCAAGTGCTTTACCAACATATACCATCAACCAAGTATTTATCCTTGGCCATAAAACCAGGTCAACTTACCCCTTAGCAATAAAAACTAAGTATATAGATCTTGGTTAGAATTTGTTCAAATTATTTTTTATTTTATGTGGTGTCAAAGTGTGTGAAAAACAAAAATAGTGTGACTAAATAAATCAATTAAAAACTTCCTATTTAGTCTTTGTTTAATACTCCTTAAACAAAAAAGAAAAATAAATTAATTACTAATAAGATAGATTATTTCTTTTAATGTTAAGAGGATAGATTCGGTTTAGGTGAACCTATATGCAAATAGTATAAAATAGAGTCGATAGTGTCTATAACACCATCAATTAGTTACATGATAATTTTTAGTTTTGATGAGCATACATGTTCCTATTGTAGTTTGAGGTGGTTCAAATTGATGGATGACGAAATATTTTCATTTATCCTGGTCGAGAGCTTATTATAAGGTTTTTAGAGAGAAAGTGCTAACCAATATTATAATTTGGGGTATAGAGCATTGATGAATAGCTGGAAGAGGTTGCATCCACCATATTATGCTCACATTTGTTAGACATGTTTTTCCATTGTTTAATGAAGGCTTGTGCCACTTCAAATTTGATTTTTTAATAATTTATAAAGTGAGTTAAATTATTTTCAATAATATCACTAGTTTAGAATTATTGACCTAGTGAGTTGACCAAGTATTCTATGCTAGTGATAGAGCGGGTTTTTAATTGATTGTACCAATACAAAGCATCTCATGAGAATTTTTTACCTAATATTTTAGTATTAGTGAAGGTATTAATCTTAATATAATCTTTATAAAGGTAACCAGATGTGTTTAAATGCTTAGTGGGATCTATAGATCCATTATAAATAGTGGTGGATGTTAGACCACATATACTAATGTTATCAATTTGATGTACAAGAGGTTATTTTTACAAATGTTTATTTATTTTTTGTATGAGTGGAGGTTTTTGGATAAATTTACCATTGGAATCCTTAAGGGGGTAGGAGGGCATTAGGATTTCATCATCTCCATGAAACTTGGTGAGGTTAGTTTTAGAGATAAATGAGACGATTTTATATCTGCATCATCTGATTTGCACTATTGGTTTGAAAAGTATGAATTTGGTTAAGTATTTTAAGGGAAATTGATTAGTCTAAGTAACATTTTCACTAGTGGATGTAGCATGTGATACATTAGTATTAGTATTAATATCTTGAGTTTCACTAGGAATATGGAATAAATTAGTAGCATGCACTGCACTAGTGGTAAAATAAGTAGTAATGGCATGAGACGTACTAGTAGAAAAAGAATATTTAGTGGCATGAGATGAACTAATATCATGGTTATGGTTATGGTTATTTTAAAGAATCCCACTACAAGTTAAACATATCATGTTAGTAGAAATACATGGCATGGAATAGAATAAGTCAAAGAGGGTGATGTCATTGTATGTGAAGGAGACATAATATAAGGGAGTCATTCAGATGAAAAAAAGTGGCTTACCCAAAGTCCTTGAGAAAACACAAGGGAAGGTGAATGAGGTTATCTTATGTGAGGCCCCATCATGAGATTATATATGGTTGTAGGATCTTTTCCTCTATGTTGAAGGTTTTCATTAAAGAAAAAATTGATTTCCATGGTGTACTCTAAATGATGCTCATATTTTAGTGATAATAAATGGTTATGTGATGAGGATGAATGGGGAGGAGTCCCATAGTTGGTAGTGTGAGTGGCAACACGGAAATTGTTTTGATCCATCGTGGGTGCCATATGATGTGTTTTAGAATCCCTATTGGGTTTTGTGAAACTCATCATGTTTATTTGATTAAATTTTATATTATCATCAAAGACAAAATTTATAATGAAGGAGGGAAGCTAAAATTTTGTTTATAAATGAGGATCAACTAGTAAGGCATAGAGTTCAACTAGTCAACATTATCTTATAAGGTAGTAAATAAAATAAGTTATAAAGAACACAGTCAAACTAGTAAATTATGTTATATAGATGGAGAAACTGAAGGAGTCTAAAATATATTCAATCGAATAGGTCAACTATGTGTTGAAGATAAATAAAATAAATACCATGTAAGAGACTATGTCAATGAGAATGACTATGTTTTACGGGGAGATAGAGATAGTATTAGACACAGTCTATTGGTTTGACTATGTTTAAAATATAAGGACAATTTTTTATAAATATTTCTCTTGATGTTCTAATCTGAGTTTTCAAAAAAAATCAAAAAATGAACAAAAAAAATCTATTGATCTAGTTGATATAGTTGTGGCACATAGCACAAACTTTGTAATAACATTATTCGATACAAGTTTTACAATATAGCATACAATCATCAAAGACAAAGTAACAAAAATAGAAATGCTAAGATATGTGGTCATTCGTGAATATTTTTAAGTTGAAATAAAATTTGAAATTAATATGATATAGAGTTTCCTATAATAAGGAACTATAAAATAAATATGAAGATAGTTTTACACAGTTAAGGTTAAAATTTATCTATATTGGTGATGATACTAGCTTGCTGTTAGGGCCTACTGCCTCACTTCATAATCTGGTAATGATAAAAGTGTCAAATGATTTACCAATATATACCATTAACCAAGTATTTATAATTGATTGGAAAACAAAGTCAACTTCCTTTTTGCTAATAAAATTCAAGTAGATATTGGGTAGAATTTGTTTAAATGTGTTCTAGTTTATGTGGTTTGAAAGTGTGTGAAAAATAAAAATAGTGTGACTAAATCAATAAATTAAAATGCACCTTTTTAGTCTATGTTAATTACTCTCTAAGCAAGCAAGCTACAAAAATAAAAAATAAATTAATTACTAACAAGATACATTAATTTTTTTGATTTGTAATAATATAGAGTTAGTTCAAGTTACCATGTATGTAAATAGTATAAAATAGAGTTGATAGGGTTGATACTTTATGTTGGATTAAGATCTATAAGAATTTAATTGAATGGGTCAATTGAGTATATGAGACAAAAAAGTAAGATAAATAATTGTACCAATCTAGTCCACCTAGTTTGTTAGAGGATTACAATTTTGTAGACTACAAACTATGAAAATTAAGACTATAAATGAAAAATAGAAATAACCAATAAGGTTAGAATAAAAATGATAATTTTTTAAGATACTGAATTTGTTATTTTTATGTTGTGTTGTTTAGATGATGACTTTTATTATTTTGCTAATAGAGTTGACTAGGTCAATGAAGTTTACAAATTTGTATGCTAAAAATGACCTACTAGCAAAGTCGACTAGACTAACTAAGTTTGAAAATATGAGTGAAAATTTTGAATTGAGTTGATCTGATTGATGCAGTTACATATTTTTGAAGAAGACCTACAAATAAAAACATTGAGTTAATTAGAGCAACTATGTGTTAAACATAACATAAAATGTTAGACTATATTGATATATTTAATCTAGTATTTTATAAATAAAAATAGATAATAGATAAAATAAATAAATGTATGAACAAAAAAATCCAAGGGTTAGTTCATATCAGGTTCAACAGAATGTATAGAAGAGAAAGCGAAGATCTATAAATCAATCATTTCTTAAAGAAGATAAATCACACTTACCTTTATACTTGTTAGTACATTTATACAATCAAATTAATAACTAAGATGTATTTTCTAGACTTAGAAAATGGGTCCCTTATCAAAATAATATCACTAGAGATGGTTCTAAAGCCTCTAGTCAAACAACACCTTGAAATAACCCTATCTAGGTCCTATTTTTTTAAATTTATAATTAAATGACAAAGTAAAACATAGAATCTAACTTAGCACTCATAAAAACATGTGGCACAAGATGGGGGTAATAAACATAAAAGTAAACATGCATAGGAGATCTTTACTCCAGTTCATATAGAAGAAATCCTAATGCATGGAGAGAAAAGCATATAAACTACCAAATGCAAATCTATAGACTGAGTAAGAGTTAAAAATACTTATCTTTGAATATGAATCCACCGAGCCTCAATCCTTCCCTTGGCCAATGGTGATTTATAATAGGTTTTTGTTTATGTTGAAAAATCTAAGGATGGATAATGGACTATTGTTTAGCAAAGGACCTCCTAATGAATCCCAAGTTTTCATAAGACAAAATTCTTCTCTTCAAAGGTAAAACCCTAAGTAAATGAGTCCAAAAATAGAATGATAAATAATTAAATGCATAATAATGACTTTCTTCATGTCTCTCTATAATGAAATGGTATAAATAGATGTGTATATATAGTTGGATCTAACCCTAATCATTAACACAAATTTAGCCAATAAAATCTGCCCAACCAACCTTCTATCATTAATTAACAAAAACAAATTGGTCCTAAACTAAGTTGACCAACGCCAAACAAGTCTCGTAATGTTCTCATATATTTTAGGTACAGGGTCGACCCATGCCAACTTTGCTCAATAAATATTAAAAAGATTTGGTAACTTAGGTAAGGGTCATTTAAGGTGGTGAATTACTTAGAAGAGTTTATAGGAGAGGTGTCAAAGCTAAGGGATTATATAGGAGACGTTTGTGTTGGTTAACAGATGTGGTATAAGGGATTAAAATCTTGCAAAGTATCAATGGTTTATGCACATTTTTTCTGGTGCACCATTTAAAACATGCACTTAGAGGGAATCAGACTTGACAAATTCCTGTAAAAGAGAAAGTATCGGTAATTAATAAAATTTAAAAATATTATGTGTATACATAGAGAAATGAGGAGATGGTTAGATGAGTCACCAAGAAAGGTCAAATTATTTGACAAGTTAAAGGATTACTCAAGAGTAATTGAAGAAGTTATGAGATTGATTGGATGGATCAACATATAAAAAAGATAAAAATAAAAAATGCCAACATGAAGTAAAAAAATCTAAATTTATAAATTAAATTTAAATTAAAAGTATACATAATTAATTAACTTTAAATTATTTAATTATTTGATTAAATAAAAAACTAACTTAAATTTGTATATAAATTCATTGAAAAAGATATAATATTCATAAATACATTTTAATACTAAATGAAATTTAAATATATACACTTTTATTAAAAAAAAAAAAAAAAACATTAAATTTATAATAAACATTCCACTTAAGATATCACACTAACATAAAGATTAAACCATTCAATGTGCTGGAGGACTCTCTCGCCAATGTTGACTTATTTATTTCTATATGGAGCCAACCGAAGTTAACAGAAGTATGTAAATGAGATTAAAATATCCACTATGTTGACTTATTTATTTCTATAAAGAGCCAAATGGAGTTGAGTAAGAAAATCAAATTAAAATATCCATTATGTCCAATGTCTCGTACTTATTTTGAGAATCCAGGGTTCGTTTAAAGTGACATGTCTAAATAAAGCGGACTCATATCAAAATTTTCAGTGTAGAACAAAATTATATATATATATATATATATATATATATATATATATATATTATTTAAAATTTATCTATTTCTTTAGAATGATTTAGGTTTAAATTTAACCAGCATTTAAATTATATAAGTTTAATAATCTTATAATTAAATGTATAAAAAATTATTAATTTTTTACAATAATATTAAAATTTAAAAAAATAAAATAAAATTTTTATAAATAATTTTTTGTTTTTTTAAATTATTAATTAAATTAGAAGATTCTAATCAATTAAATGGCTCTTCGACATACTAATCCATTGTTATAATACACCTCTTGACAGGTCAGAAAATTTTATTGTAGTTAAGAAAATTGAATGGCATGGAAACCAAAAAAAATAGTATTGAAAAAAAACCAAAAGCTTAACAAGATACAATAGAAAGAAAGAGGGAATATTGTGTATCGGATCACCAGTCTTGATCGGAAGCAGCAAGGGAACAATATAAATTTCAGAAGTGCGGCTGATTTTGGCGTCTCCATGTTCAGGTTGATCTTAGTCTTATTGGTCCAAGCAGCTGAATTTTTCAGAATTACAGTTGTCTATCATGTATCCATCAATAAGTCATTTTACATTATCTACTCCCATATCCATCAGCCTTTTCTTAGTTAGAATAATATATGTGTACTGTTAAAGAAGCATTACATTGAACTCACAGCAAAAGTAAATTCGTATTGATAGAGAAACAAATAAATAATGTTTTTTAAAACGACAGACATTTGGAAACTAGGGAAATCTGGTTTAGAGAGAAGTAAAGGCAGAGGATTCCCAGGATTATTTTGGTTTCCTTGAATCTCCAATTCCATTAAAGCAGAGATCAAGATAATAAATTGGTGGTCCAACAGATTCGACGACAAACTCAAATTTATGAAAGGTAAGTGTAGAATGTCTAGACTAATCTCCAAATGTGAAAGCAATCCATTGAAGGTCAGCCAATAGGCTCTGCACATGGTGAATAGTTCATAACTCCCAGAGTCACTCAAATTAATATTATTGCACTAAGAAATTTCTGCTTGCACAAGTCGAGGTAGAAGGTGCTAATACTGAAAAGTTAGACAAAGGTAAGAATATCATGGACTCCAAACCTAGTGTTATGGTGGCTACTCCCATTATTACTTTTTTCGTAAACACAAAATTAGATTAAGTAGAAATACTGTTTCATTCTTTAAGATGAGTCAATGGATACACCGTACATATCATCCTTAACAATGGAAATAAGAACAACCTGACTTGCCGCGAAGCAGTTTGTAGATTGAACTTGTAATTGATGCCTCACACAATAGCCCAAAGCAGTGCAAGAAGATAGTGAATGTTAGTAAAAACTTTTATCATGGATTTTTTTTGTGACGAAATTTTGTTAATTCATGAATATTTTATTTTGAAGTAGGTATTTGGAAATTTTATGTGGTACTTGCTAGCTTGGGATCATCTAAATTTTAGAGTATAATTTAATTTTAAAGGTCAGCTTCTCTGCTTTTTAAAATAAATTTTCTCGTGTGTGTGTGTGTGTGTGTGTGTGTGTGTGTCGTAGACACCAAGAAAATCAATTTTGGGGTATTTGTCACTATATATAATATATTAAACTTTTTATAACCAGCAAGGAGACAACTATAATTAGGTGTCAAATGATAAATAAGTATCTAATGACAACAAATAGGTGTAAGATGACTATAACATACTACTAGAAGACTGCAACCAGTCATTGTTTATGTGTAGTGTTGATTTGATGGCTTATGCTAAGAGTGTTAATCCATCAAAAAATTCTCAAAAAAAACCTAAATATTACTACATATTTGGATTCCCTCGAAAAGTTATTCAATTATAAAAAATCATTGCAATCTGAGTCTGTATGCAAAATCTAGGACACAAAAAGCTAACAAGTCAGCATTAAAGTTTTAGATTGATGATTGCATGATGCAGTTGTTTGTTTTCAAGTCCAATGCTGACTCCCTAGATTATCGAGGACTAACTTTTGCATAGGACTCAAATTGCAATGATTTTTTTTACTTGCATATTTTTTCGAGATGAATGCAAATGTGCAATAATATTTTCATTTAGGTAAGTTTATTTTTGTAAAAAAAATCAATTCTTATTGTTCCATCACTTGATTCACCTATAAAATGAACCACCTGGATTCACGAACTACACCATGCAATCAGATAATGGACTGCATGTTGAAATTGCCTAACTCTATGGTGTAGTTAGGAAATTACACCATGTAATCAAGTGACTGCACCATGCAGTCACCCAACTCCATGGCGCATTTGGATAATTTTATCATGCAATCACGTAACTATATGATACATTTGGGTAGCTACATGATGCATTCAAATGAATTCTTTATATAGTCACTTGACTACATGGTGGATCCAAGCAACTGCATCAAGCAGTCTCCTTACTACACCATATAATTATCTGATTGCATGGTGTAGTCACTAGATTACAGCGTGCCACTAGGTGGCTGCATCAAGAAGTCAAACAGTTGCATCATGTAGTTGCATGATTGTATAGTGTTGTTCCTGATATATCCTTGGATGTTATCCCTTCTCAAATTAGATTCACCATGTGTTGCCTCATAATTTACTTAGATTATTATATGCCTTCCAACCTTATTTACCACCATTGTGAAACCAATTCTACCATATATTTGAGTGACTGTATGAATCAATCATCTAACTACATCATGCAGTTTTCCAAATGGATCATGTAGTTGGGAAACTTTATCAAGAAACCACCTAACTACATCAGTCATCTCGCTGCAAGATGCCACCATGTGGTTGCATCAAGCAATCAGGTGGTTGCATCATGTAATTAGATGATTGTATAATGTTGTTCCTCATAAATCCTAGAATGTTTTTTCCTTTTCAAATTAGATTCATCACGTGCTACCTCATAACTTGCCTAGACTATTATACAATTTTCAATTGGATTCACCATTATTACAAAACCGTTTCACCTAATGACTTTTAAGATTTTAAAATATAATTCACTAAAATTTTCCATGATTTTTAAATATGATGGTGTGTTCTAAGCATAAAAGTTTACTTGTGCCAAAAATACATTAAAAATTTCCTTATTAAAACATTCAACAATTACAAAACATTGTTATAGAATACAAGGATATAAACATTGAAAGCATTACATATTATGAATGGATACCATCATCCACAAATTTATCACTAGCTATTATGATACATATTATCCATTGTGATCCATTAGAAATATGATATCTAGATGTGAGCTTTATGCTATTATCTAAGCATTTAAAGTATTATTTATTATGAAAGGATACAACGATCCTTAAAGAGAACACATAACTAAAATTTCTACATAAATGAGACAAGCAACAATAAGAAAAACATAAAAAATGGTCTTCATAACTTTAATAGTTTCACTTAAACATTAAGCATAAGAAGGTAAGTTCCAATGAGAAGTAGATTTTTAATTTCAACCTCTTTTACATTAAGTGCCAATCAAAAAGTATATTTTTTTAGGTCAACCTCTTTTACAAGTGCTCCTTCGTCTTCTTGATGCATGGGGACATGAGACAAATGCTTGGTCAAAATCATATATATTTGTATGTCTTTAAAGAGATTTATCAGACATTACATAGTGGTAAGTTACTTCCAAATTTATACTTAGCAGGTCAATACTTATATCGTCTTGGGCATGTGTACTCCAAGGTAGAGAGATAAACTAATATGAGAGCTCATATTATCTAGGTTAATGTAAAACACTTTTGAATTGAAAAGACCCACGAGGTATTGAAAAATTACTTCTTTTAACTATACATCAGATCAGATATTTAAAATTACATCAATCATCGCACTGCTTTTGCAATTTCTAAATTAGTTAACAAGAAGCAATGTATGTTCACACATATTCCAGTTTAGACAAGATTATGAGAATATGTTTCCATCAACTTCCTTAAATACTACCCTATCACTAAGAACGGTAGTTATTGCATATATGTATTCTTAAAGATGAAAAATTCTTACACCTTGTAATAAATCCATCTTGGCCCTACAAGCCACTCAACTACATTTCAGCATATCGCTTTATTTTGGAATCCCATCCACGGGATACAAACTTGTTGATATTTTTTTTAATTTTTTTCCCTTTTTTTTAAAAGTTCAAATTTATCATAAAAATAAACGCTTCCAAGTAAATATAAGTTACATCATGCTAAAGAATAAGAGTAAACACCATTCTGTGTACTAGAAGATTCTCTGGCCAATGCTGCCTTATTTATTTCTGTACAGAGAAATATGGAGTTAACTAAGTATGAAAATCAGATTAAAACATTCATTATGTCCAACAATAGGATCTGCTTTATAATGGAGTTAACTAAGTATGAAAATCAGATTAGAACGTCCATTATGTCAAAGAAGAGGATCTGCTTTATTTAATTCTATAGAGAGCTAAAACATTGTGTCTAACGAGATACTGCCCTACTTATTGCTGTAAAGAGCTATATGGAGTTAAAGAAGTATGAAAATCAGATAAATATATCCAATATGTCTAAAAAGCAGATTTCTTCGTTGTCTCGTACTTGTTTTGAGCATCGAGAATTTGTTTCAAAAGCCTCCGTCTCTTTTTCTGCAAGAAACATGTGAAAACGACACAGGTTCAACTATGAAAAGCTCAACGTAAACAATTTTTTTTTTCATCACAGCACCACACAACAACAAATCATGATATTGGTCTTTATATATAAATATTACAATAAAAAGGAGAAAAGGGAAAAAAATATAAACAAGCGTGATTTTATTCCTCATATTCAAGAATATTGTATTGTATGAAATAAAATAAATACTTCCAGAAAAGCTGATAACATAAAACAAAGCAAATAACAGAAAAAACAAGAACTGAAACAAGAAAACAAGAACAGAAACAAATTGCTATCGCAATTCTTGAAAATAAGAATTTTTATTGATCTTCTATTTTCCTTGCTTACAATGTTGCGCCCTTAGGGTTTTTAAACAGAATTTGAATTCAAAAATAACTGAAAATAAACTAAGTGTTTAACTCATCTAAAACTAACTTCAACTGCTTGAAATAATTCACTGTTAACTAACTGATTCCTAACTGTCAGTTAACTAACTGAATGTAAACTAACTGATTGCTCAATTGCAGCCAACTGCTTGCATGCATGAGGAGTGGAGGAATTATCTCCAGTCAACTTTAATTTCTAACACTCCCCCTTAATTTCTACCACTAACAACATAAGCATTTACAATGCCTAAATTTTGTCTTAAATAATAAAATGTCTCCTTTACTAATGCCTTTGTGAATATATCTTCCAGTTGATCTTCAGATCTGCAAAACTCCAGATGGATTTCTCCATTGTTCACTAACTCTCTGATAAAGTGAAATCTTGTATCAATGTGCTTGCTCCTCTTGTGAAAAACATAATTTTTTGATAATGCAATTGCTGATTTGTTGTCACAAAAGATTGGTGTTGACTCTTTCTGTACTTGTAATAAATCTTTTAATATTCTTCTCATCCAAGTTGCTTGACATGCTGCTAATGTGGTTGCTACATACTCTGCTTCAGCTGATGAAAGTGTTACTATAGGTTGTTTTTTGGATGCCCATGTGACTACCCCTGTGCGTAAAAGAAAGGCATGTCTAGAAGTACTCTTCCTATCATCAACGCTACCTACAAAATCACTATCAATAAAACCAATCAAATTAAAATCGTTAGTTGTGGAATATAAATTTCCATATTCTGTAGTTCCTGCCACATATCTCAATATCTTTTTTCCAACTTGCCAATGTGAGTCTTTCGGTGACTCCATGAATCTTGAGATTAAACTAACCCCATACATGATATCTAGTCTTGTAGATGTAAGATACATCAACTGCCAACTAATCTTTTGAATGCTATAAAATCAACATTAGAATTTTGCTCTTTTTTTCTAAGTTTGGTCCCTGTAGCAAATGGTGTAGGTGTTGGTCTACAATTTAGCATCTTAAACCTCCTTAACATGTCCTTTGCATATTTAGTTTGACAAATAAATATTCCTTCCTCTGATTGTACAACTTCTATGGCCAAAAAATACTTCATTGATCTCAAATCTGTCATTTCAAATTCTTTCTTCATTGTTGATTTAAAAGTGTCTATAGACAAATTTTTAGTGAAAATCAAATCATCAACATACAAACACACAATCAAAATCTGACCTTCTTTGTTGATTTTTGTGTACAAAGTAGGCTCACTATTGCTTCTGTTGAATCCATTGTTTGTCATATATGAATCAATCCTACTATACCATGCTCTTGATGCTTGCTTGAGACCATAAAGGGCCTTCTTCAATTTGTAGATTTTTTTTCATGTCCTTGTACTTCATAACCTATGGGCTGTTTCAAATACACTTCTTCATCTAGAAAACCATTCAAGAAAGCTAATTTTACATCCATCTGATATACATACCAATTATTTTGACCACCTATTAATAAAACCATTCTAACAGTATCTAGTCTAACAACTAGACCAAATGTTTCATTATAGTCAATTCCATGTTCTTGTGCAAAACCTTTTGCTACTAACCTTGCCTTGTGCTTTTCAACATTTCCATCTGCATCAAATTTAGTCTTATAAACCCATTTGAATCCTATACAATCCTTACCTTCAAGTAGAGTAGTTAGATCCCATGTCTAATTTCTTTCAATGGCATTCATCTCTTCATCCATTGCTTTTATCCAATGTTCCTCATTAACTGCTTCTTCATAATACATAGGATCATGAGTGAAAAGAGCAAAATTTGAAACCAAATCTAATTTCTCGTCTTGATTATGAATCTCATTCAATTTTCTCATTTTCTTACCTTTAATTCTTGATCATAAAGTAGCAAGAGTTGGAATTGATTCATCACTTACTTGTGAATTAAAAGTAGGATGACATGCATGACTAGATGATTCACCTTGTTCAAACCTCCTAGGTGTTCTTATTGGAGTGCTTGTGCATGCTTGTGGAGAGAATTGATCTCCTTGCAAATTTTGTTCTTTAGATTCTTCTTCATTCTGTGGAATTGGTGCTCCAATTGTGATGGTGTTACCATCCCATGCTTCTTCTTCCTTAAATTTAACATCTCTGCTTATAATCACTTGCTTTGAAATAGGGTTATACAACTTATAAGCCTTTGATTCTTCACTATAGCCAATAAAAAAACATTTCTCACCTCTATCATCAAATTTTCTTCTCAATTTAGATGGTATAAGAGAATATTCAACACAACCAAAATTTTTGAAATGATGTACACTATGTTTCTTACCACTCCACACTTCTTGTGGAATTTGATCTCTAACACTCTTTGTTGGGCTTCTATTCAAAATATACACTACACATGCTACTACTTCTGCCCAATATTTATTTGACAAGTGTTTGGCCTTAAACATGCTTCTAGCCATCTCCATGATTGTTCTATTCTTCCTTTCTGCTACACCATTATACTATGGTGTGTACCTAGTAGTCAATTGCCTTTTGATGCCATGATATCTGCAAAAATATTGAAATTGATTAGACATATATTCAACTCCTGTATCAAATCTAAGTACCTTGATGTAATGGCCACTCTATTTTTCAACCATTGCCTTTAATTATTTAAACTTTGCAAAGGCTTCAGACTTATTTTTGAGAAAGTATATCCGTGTCTTTATGCTAAAGTCATCAATAAAGGTTAGAAAATAAGTACTACCTCCAAATAATAAATTTTTCATTGGTCCACATAAATCACTATGGACTAGCTCCAATATTACCTTAGCTCTATATGAGCCTCCTACTGGAAAGCTCTCTCTTATTGTTTTGACAGAATACAACTGTCACATGAACTTCCTGGCTTTTTTATTGGTGGTAATCCCTTCACCATATTTTTCTTCTATAACAAATTCAAACCTCCAAAATGTAAATGTCCATACCTTAAGTGCCATTGCCATGATTGGTCTAGCTGCATGGATTTGTAGTGGGCTTCCTCTTCTCCTTGGATGAATTGAATTCGAAGAGGGAACATCCAATTCTTGGTCATCTCCACATTTCCTATCAACCTGTCACTTGAAAACTTGTCTAGTATTGTGCAAACATTATCCATAAACGATACTCTGTAACCTTTCTGTACTAAATGTCCAATACTCATAAGATTATGCTTTAGTCTAAGTACAAAATAAACATCAGGTATAGACCTTGTTTCAACATTCTTTGCCAAAACATTTATTACACCTTTACCCATGACATCTACTATGATATCATTTCCTAATTTCACTTCTAATTTTACAGAATCATCAAGACTAGCAATTTTTTTTTATTCTCTGTTATATAATTACTGAATCCACTATCTAAGAACCAAATATCTCTAGCTTTTTCTTAAGTAACATTACAAGTAAGAAATAAGCTTCCAGGATTAGAACTAGATTCACCTGGATTAGAACTAGATTCCCCTGTGTAATTAGCATTCTACTTGAACACATATCCTTGTTTACTTATATAGTCACTTACATAACAACCATATTTATTGCAATAATAACATTGAATATTAGATTTATCAAACCTCTGTGAATTTTGCTGGAAGTGGTTGCTGCCACATCCTCTACTATTGTTCTCATCTTGATCTGGATTATTCCATCTAGTTCTGCCTTTGCCTCTTCCTCTAAAGTTTGACCTTGCTCTTACTCTTCCTCTATGAAATGATTCCTATGACTTGAAAGCATTCTCAAGAGAAGTGTTGTTATTCCTATTCATTTTGGATTCATGTGTTAAAAAATAACTCATTAATTCATCTATAGATAACTATTTCAAATCCTTGGTTTCCTCAATAGCTACAACTATTACATCAAATTTATTGGGTAAACTCTTGAGTATTTTTTTTATAATCTTCTTATCCATGATAGTTTCTCCATTAGATCTAATTTGATTCACTATATTCAATAATTTACCCATAAACTGGTCTATAGATTCTGAATCACTCATTTGCAAATTTTCAAAACTTCACCTAAGAGATTGCAATTTAGCAATTTTTACCTTTTTATTACCTTTATAGGTAGTCTCCAAGATTTTTCATGCCTCTCTGGATCTTGTTGCTACTACAACTCTAGAAAAAATAGATTCATCCAATCCCTATTGGATTATAAATAAAGCTTTTGCATCTTTTTTCTTGTTCTCATTAAGCTCATCTTTTTGTGCTTGAGTTAATGCTAGATGGGCTGCCTCATCTTGTGGTTCTACAAAACCACTCTCTATCAAACCCAAACTTCTTATGAGCAAAACAATTTTTTCATCTTAATTTCCTAGAAATCGTAATTCTTACCATTGAAAATGAGAGTTTGAGGCTATGCAATATTGTTATTCACTACCATGTCTCATGCTGAAATGGCTTTCTAGTTTGTTATTTCTAAATATAGTCACCGATGTTGGTTAATCTACCGAGGTCAGTCAAGCAATATTGTTGACATCGGTTTCCTTGCCAATGTCAGTCTGGGAGTCGGCCAATGTCGGTCTAGTTGCTGATGTCAGTCACTGTGCTCCCTCCTTCACGTGTTGGACTGTGACTATTTTGCTTCACTCCTACACTTTTCTTGACTTTTGATGCACGATTCTCCTTGTGCTTCTACTGTACAAATCCTTACCAAGCTCTGATACCAATTTGATAACATAAAACAAAGCAAATAATAGAAATAACAAGAACTGAAACAAAAAAATAAGAACAAAAATAAATTGCTATAGCAATTCTTGAAAATAAGAATTTTTATTGAACTATTTTCCTTGCTTACAATGCTATGCCCTTAGGGTCTTTAATTAGATTTTAAATCCAAAAATAACTGAAAATAAACTAATTGTTTAACTCATCTAAAACTAACTTCAACTGCTTGAAATAACTGACTGTTAACTAACTGATTCCTAACTATCAGTTAACTAACTGAATGTAAACTAACTAATTGCTCAACTGCAGCTAACTACTTGCATTTATTAGGAGTGAAGAAATTATCTCCAGTCAACTTTAATTTCTAACAAAAGCAACAAAAGGTTTAAGAAGAGACCATAATGGAAAAGAGGGAAGAAAGTGTGTGTTGGATTTGCAGTCTTGAGCGGAAGCAGTTGAGGAACTTCTTCAATCTCTGTTAGAAATTGTTGATTAATTTCCAATTCTTGTAATATCCCCCCTCATGCACATCATGCACATAGTCTCTATCTCAGCTCCTCAGTGAGCATGCACAATAGCAGTTAAAGTTTAGTTCATTCAAGTAGTTTTAGATTAGTTCAGTCAACTTTTTTTTGTTTTCATTCTATTTATGTAACCCTTGGTCACAGTTTTCAAATACAAAAATCAAGAAGATTAAAAGAAAATTTTTGTCTGTCAGAGATATAACAAGAAAAATAATAATAGAAAATAAAGTACACATTTTCAGATTGCTACAACAATCATAAAAAAGATTTTTTTAATCTTCTTGATTTTTGTATTTGAAAATTGTGACCAAGGGTTACATAAATAGAATGAAAACAAAAAAAACTTGACTGAACTAATCTAAAACTACTTGAATGAACTAAATTTTAACTGCTATTGTGCATGCAAACTGAGGAGCTGAGACAGCATGTAGACTGCGTGCATGATATGCATGAGGGGGGGTGTTACAAGAAGTGAAAATTAATCAACAATTTATAACACTCCCCCTTAATTTCTATCAGTAACTACTTCAATATTTACAATGCCTAAGTTTTGTCTTAGATAATCAAAGGTCTCCTTTGCTAATGCCTTTGTGAATATATCTATCAATTGGTCTTCAGATTTGTAGAACTCCAAATGAATTTCTCCATTGTTCACTAACTCTCTAATAAAATGAAATCTTGTATCAATGTGCTTGCTCCTCTTGTGAAAAACATGATTTTTTGACAATGCAATTGCTGATTTATTGTCACAAAAGATTGGTGTTGATTCCTTCTGTGCTTGTAATAAATCTGTCAATACTCTTCTCATTAAAGTTGCTTGACATGCTGTTCATGTGGCTACTACATATTCTGCTTCAGCTGATGAAAGTATCACTATAGGTTGCTTTTTGGATGCCCATGTGACCACACCTGTTCCAAAAATAAATGCATGTCCAGAAGTACTCTTCCTATCATTAATGCTACTTGCAAAATCACTATCAGTATAACCAATCAAACAAAAATCATTAGTTGTGGAATATAAAATTCTATATTTTGTTTTTCCTACCACATATCTCAATATCCTCTTTCCAACTTGCCAATGTGAGTCTTTTGGTGACTCCATGAATCTAGAGATTAAACTGACCCCATACATGATATTTGGTCTTTTAGCTGTAAGATACATCAAACTACCAACTAGTCTTTTAAATGTTGTAGAATCAACATTAGACCCTTTGTCTTCTTTGCTAATTTTGGTCCCTATAGCAACTAGTGTAGGTGCTAATTTACAATTCAACATCTTAAACCTCCTTAACACATCCTTTGTATATTTAGTTTGACAAATAAAAATTTCCTTCTCTGATTGTACAATTTTTATGCCCAAAAAATACTTCATTAATCCCAAATCTGTCATTTCAAATTATTTCTTCATTGCTGATTTAAATGTGTCTACAGACAAATTTTTAGTGAAAATTAAATCATCAACATACAAACACACAATCAAAATCTGACCTTATTTGTTGATTTTTGGGTACAATGTAGGCTCACTATTGCTTCTACTGAATCCATTGTTTGTCATGTATGAATCAATCCTGCTATACCATGCTCTTGGTGCTTGCTTGAGACTATAGAGGGCCTTTTTCAATCTGTAGACTTTTTCTTCATGTCCATGCACTTCATAACCTGGTGGTTGTTTCACATACACTTGTTCATCTAGGAAACCATTCAAGAAAGCTTATTTGACATCTATTTGGTATACATACCAGTCATTTCCTACAGCTATTGCTAAAACCAATCTAATAGTATCAAGTCTAGCAACTGGAGCAAATATTTCATTATAATCAATTCCATGTTCTTGTGCAAAACCTTTTGCTACTAACCTTGCCTTGTGCTTTTCAATGTTTCCTTCTACATCAAATTTGGTCTTATAAACCCATTTGACTCCTATGCAATCCTTACCTTCAAGCAGATTAATTAGATCCCATGTTTGGTTTCTCTCAATGGCATTCATTTCTTCATCCATTTCTTTTATCCAATGTTCCTCTTTAACTACTTCTTCATAATAAATAGGATCATGAGAGAAAAGAGTAAAATTTGAACATAAATCTAACTTCTCTTCTTCTTATTTATAAAGAACTTCCAAATGTGAAAGCATCCCTTTGACTGTTGGCTGATATTCTAAATCAATCAAACATCGGATGAACTACTGCCCACTACAAAAAAACAATATGATGTAGCAACAATATAATATAGCCTCGTATAAAACAACAATAGGACTCAGCAAAAATTTAATACAGCAAAATATAAAACAACAATATGATAGCAAAAATTTAAAACAAAAAATTAATACAGGTTAATATAAAACAACAATATGACAGATAAAATTTAATACAGCCTAATATAAAACAAGGAGTGCACTAACACCAAAGAATACGGTTTCCATTCATTCTACTGGTAGGGACTCTAGGTCCTACGCACATGACTTTTGAAGGCCAGATTGTATGACAAATTAGGGTTTAAGCACATGGCCACATCCAAACTCGGTCGAGCCCAAAAAGCCACATCTGGGGGAGGAATTAAGACCCCATCACTCATTGAGCTTGCTGAGATCATAAAAGAAGGGATTCAAAATAGGATAGAGGAGTCTTGTTGAATAGTTTTTTAAATTGGTCATAATTTCACCTCAAGTCCTTCCACCACAAGTGTAGTTACAAGCTTAACTTGTCTAACATTACATTTGGCATTATCTCTTGAATGCAAGTAATATAACGTATGTCTGAATTATACAAATGATATTTCTTTAAAACTCTAACCAAGGAGTTTCGTCCTTCGTAGAGACCAAATCTCAAATGGTATAAATTCCTTTGAATGAAAGCCTTAGTGCATTAATCCCAAGTAACTCTGTCAACAAAACATTAGTATTGATCATAATGAGAGACCACCATATATTATGATCACTTAAAGATAAACTAGTAACAAAACCATCACCAATCTATTTCGAATGGTGCTTGATAGACTTGAAAGCCTTCCATATGATTTTATCACAAATGAACCATCAATTTTGATTAGAGCTGACATGATGAGAAGGGTTTGGAAGCTAATATTTTTCTAACTATGTTTGCCATGGGGGGATCCATAGTACATACAATGTCTTAGAAATATTTTTGAGGATTCATTTCCTTCATAGGCTCTAACAACCCATTTAACACACAGATGTGTTTTTTTTGTAAATTCCAATAATTCTCATACCTCCTTTATTATGAGGGAGGCAAAATATGTCTCAAGCAACTCAATGGAAACCCCTCATTTTAAGGAGTAGACTAGAGAAACTCCTTAAAAATTTTCGGCATCTTATCATAAGAAGCCTTATAGGAATCCCATCAAGAAGAGTAATAAACATCAGTAGCGATTAATATTTTAGTTCAAACTTGGATTTTCCCTACTAATGAGAGTGGTTTGGTAACCCACTATTCAGTCTTATTTTTAACATGATTAATGACATATTCCCAAAGCTCTGTAGGAGAACTATCAAATGCAAATGAGATGCCTAGAAACTTTAATTTTTATCCTGCACTGATCTATTTGTTCTTAAAATGGAGAAGCCACTCAGGCATATGTACCATGTTTTGTCTAAAACATTGAGTTTTACTCCATTATAAACTAGACACATAGGCTAAACAAATAATATCAAGACACTTCATGGCTTTTGATAAAAAAAAGCTTCCTCCCTTATGGGCAAGGAAAGTATCTTCAACAAAGTGACCATTAATGAGATGAGAAAACTAGTCAACTAATAAAATACCATGATTGACTATAGAGGCAAGAATATAGCCTAAAGCATTTGTAGAAATAACATACAAAGTTGGAACAAGAGGGAAACATTAAACATGGAATTCTAGAGGTGAATGTTGTTAGATTTGAGACCATTAATACTGAGGTAGATAGAGGCATATGCCAATAAAGTTTGGAGTGTCAAGATAAATAACTAACCAAAACAAAGAGTCTTTAACATAGCTAAGATAAGATGCCATTCAATTCTTTCATAGGCGTTTTCAAAATCCAATTTGAGTAAAATGGTTCTCTAACGTGAGGCTCTAGACCATTTCATACTTTCCTAGACAACAATAAGGATATCGATAATATATCTACCTTTAATAATTATATATTTCCCTACTCTAACAATATCATGAATAATAATATAGAGATGGTTGGTAAGAGATTTAGCAAGGATCTTATAGTAAACTTTTAACAACATGTTAAGTTTCCACCTAGAAATGAACTCTAGGTCACCATCTTTAGTTATGAATTTTATATTACCTTGATTGAATAAGGAACCCAAAGATTTATTTTGTAGGGATTCTTTATAAACATGAAGTAAATCTGGTCTAGGGAACTCCCATGTGGCTTTGTAAAATATGAAGGGAATGTCCTAACCAGATATTTTAAATCAGAGTATGAATAATTGATGAATAGGTGGAAGTGGTAATCATCCACCATATAATTCTCATAGTTTTTAGACAAGTTTTTCCATTGTTTGATGAAGGCTTGTGCCATTTAAATTTCTATTTTTTTAAAATTTATAATGTGGGATAAATTATTTTTGGGAAGAACACTAGTTTGGAATTATTGGACTAGTGAGTTAACCAAGTCTTCTCAGTTGGTCATAAATTGGGTTTTTAATTGATTGTACCAATACAAAGCATCTAATGAGAATTTTTTAACTAATAGTTTAGTAGTGGTGAAGTTATCAATCTTGATCCAATGTTTATAAAGGTTACCAAATGTTTTTAAATGGAAAGTGGTATCCATTGAACCATTATAGGTAATGGTGGGTGTGATACCTCATATACCAATGTTAGTTATTTGGGATACTAGGGGTTCATTTTTTAAATGTTTAATGGTTTTGATGATGAGTAGAGATTGTGGGAGAAGTTTACCATGGGAATCCCATTGGTTTGCATTTGTAGAATGGATTGATTAGTCTAAGAATTTTTTTGACCAGTGGATGTAGCATGCGATGAATTAATTTTAGTATTAATAGCTTAAAATGCACTATGAGAGAAGGATAAAGTAGTAACATGCACCACAATAGTGGTGAAATAAGTAATAGTGTCATGATATGTACTAGTATAAAAATATGTTTTAGTGCCGTGAGATGCAATGGTAGTATCGTTATGGTTATGTGTATTTTGAAGAGCCTTGCTAGAGGTTAAACCTACCATGTTGGTAAAAATACGTGGAATGGTGATAGAAGAAGACAAAGAGGGTGATGTCATGGTATATGAAGGAGACATAATAGAAAGGAATGGTTCAGATGATAAAAAGTGGCTTACCCAAGTCCTTAGGAAAATATAAGTGAAGGTGAATGGAGTTGTCCTATATGAAGACCCATCATGATATTATAGATGGTTGTAGGATCTTTTAATTTATGTTCGAGGTTTTCATTAATGTATAAAATTATTTGTATGGTGTAATCTAAATCGCACTCGTATTCTAGTGAGAAAAAAGAGTTAAGTGTTGAGGATGAATGGGGAGGAGTCCCATAGTTGGAAGTGTGAGTGGCAATATGGACATTACTTTGATCTATGGCGGGTGCCATAAGATGTGTCTTATAATCCCTATTGGTATTTGGTAAAAGTCCTCATGTTTGGTTGATTAAATATTATATTATCATCAACCATAAAATTCATGATGAAGGAGGAAAGTTATAAAATAGTTTTAAAATGAGGATCAACTGGTAAGATATAGAGTACAAGTAGTCAACATTGTCTTATAAAATAATAAATATAACAAGCTATAAAGAACATAGTCAAACTAGTCAACTATATTGTGTAAATGGAGAAACTAAAGGAGTATGAATGATACATAGTTTGATACGTCAATTGTGTGCTGAAGACAAAAAGAATTAACACCCTTTAAGATATTGTGTCGAATTGAATAACTATGTTCTATGGAATATAGAAACAATATGATACACAGTCAATTAGGTTGACATTATTCTAGAGATGGGGATAGGTTTTGATAATTTTAGCTCTAGATGATGTAGTTTGATATTTTAAAAAACTTGAAAAAACACACAAACAACTATATTGATCTAGTCAATGTAGTTATGATTCACAACACAAACCTTGAACAAAAATTATCCGATACAATTTTTTCAATACAACATACAATGATCAGAGAGTAAGTTAAAAAAATAGAAATGCTAAACTATGTGATCATTCCTGAATGTTTCTAAGTTATAATAAATCTTGAAATTAATGTGATAGAGAAATGGTTATAATAAGAAACTTTTCAGAAATATAAGGATAGTTTTAGGCAGCTAAAAATGAAAGGTATATGTATTGGTGATGGCATTGTCTTGGTATTGGGGTCTACCTCCTCACTCTATAATCCTGTAGCATTAAGGTTGTTAGGTGATTTACCAATATATACCATCATCTAGGTATTTATACCTATCCAAAAGACTAAGTCAACTTCCCCCTTAACAAAATCTAAGTAGGTAGATCTTGGGTATAATTTATTCAAATGTTTTTTTAAAATTTTTGTCGTTTAAAAGTGTGTGAAAAAGAAAAATAGTGTGACTCTATTGATAAATTAAAAACCTCCTATTTAGTCTATTTTTATTACTCTTTAAGAAATAAAGCAATAAAAATGAAAAATAAATTAATTACTAATAAGATAGGTTATTTCTATTATTTAAAAAAAGATAGAATCGGTTGAGGTGACCCTATATGTAAATAGTATAAAATAGAGTCGACAGTGTCTATAACATCTTCATTGGTTACATGATATTTTTATTTTTGATGAGCATAAATGTTATTGTTGTAGGTTGAGTCAGTTGATATTGATAGACAAGGAAGTTTTTTCATTTAACCTAGTCAAGAGCTTCTTTTAAGGGTTTTAGAGAGAGAGTACTAACATGATATTATAATTTGGGGTATAGAGCATTATTGAATAGGTGGAAGAGGTTGTCATCATCCATATTATGCTCACATTTATTAGACAAGTTTTTACATTGTTTGATGAAGGTTTGTACTATTTCAATTTTGATTTGTTTATAATTTATAAAGTGGACTAAGTTGTTTTCAGAAAGATCACTAGTTTGGAATGCATGACCTAGTGAGTTGACTATGTCTTCTAGGCTAGTGATAGAGTGGGGTTTTAATTGATTTTACCAATACAAATCATCTCACGATAATTTTATATCTAATAGTTTAGTAGAAATGAAGGTATTAAGCTTAATCCAATCTTTATAAAGGTTAATATATGTTATTAAATGCAAAGTGGGATATGTAGATTCATTATAGGTGATGGTGGTTGTTATACCACATATACCAATGTTAGTAATTTAATGTACTATAGGTTCATTTTGTAAATGTTTATTTATTTTGTTTATGAGTGGAGGTTTTTGAATAAAGTTACCATGGGAATCCCTAAGGGGGATGGAAGGGCATTAGGATTTTATGATCCCCATGAAACCTAGCATGATTAGTTTTAGAGATGAATGAGATGATTTTGAATCTATATCATTTGATTTGCATTATTACTTTGAAAAGTATGCATTTGATTAAGCATTTTTAAGAAAAATTTATTAGTCTAAACAACATTTTGACTAGTAGACATAGCATGTGATTCATTAGTATTAGAATTAATAGCTTGAGTTGCAGTATGAATGTGGAATAAATTAGTAGCATACACTACACTAGTGGTGAATTAAGTAGTAATGATATGAGACATACTAGTAGCGAAAGAATATTTAGTGGCATGAGATGCACTAGTAGCATGGTTATGGGTCTTTTGAAGAGTACCACTAGAGGTTAAATCTATCATGTTGTTAGAAATAAATGGCATGGATGAATAAGAAGTCAAAGAGGGTGATGTCATGGTATGTGAAGGATACATAATAGAGGGGAATGTTTCAAATCATAAAAAGTGTCTTAGCCCAAGTCCGTGAGAAAAGTTAAGGGAAGGTGAATGAGGTTATCATATATGAGGCATAATCATGAAATTATATATGGTTGAGGATATTTTCCTCTATGTTGAAGTTTTTCATTAATGTATAAAATGATTTCCATGGTTAAATCTAAATAATGCTCATATTCTAGTAATAACAAAGGATTAAGTGTTGAGGATGACTGGGGATGAGTATCATAGTTGGTAGTGCAAGTGGAAACATGGACATTGATTTAATCCATGGTGGGTGCCACAAGATGTGTTTTAGAACCCCTATTGGGGTTGGTGAAACTCATCATGTTTATTTATTTAAATTTTATATTATCATAAAACACAAAATTCATGATGGAGGGAAGCTAAAAATTTCTTTATAAATGTGGATGAACAAGTAAGATATAGAGTCCAACTAGTCAACATTGTCTTATAAGACAATAAATAGAATAAGTTATAAAGAACAAAGTCAAATTGGTAAACTATGTTATGTAGATAGAGAAACTAAAGGAGTCTAAAAGATACACAATCAAATAAGTTGACTATGTGCTAAAGATAAACAAAATAACCACCCTATAAGATATTATGTCAACTAGAATGACTATGTTCTATGGGGAGATAAAGATAGTATGATACACAATTTATCAATTCAACTATGTTTTGAAGACAAGGACAAGTTTTTATAATTATTGATCTAGATAATATAACCTAATTTTTTATAAAATTTGAAAAAACAAACACAAAAAAACTATATTGATCTAGTCAATGCAATTGTGACTCATAGCACAAAACTTATACCAACATTCACTGATACAAGTTTTGAAATATATCTTACAATCATCAAATAGCAAGAAAAAAATAAAAATACTAAGATATGTGGTAATTTCTAAATATTTTCAAGTTATGATAAAATTTAAAATTAATGTGACATAGAGTTGGCTATAATAAGGAACTAGAAAAGATATATAAAAATAATTTTATGTAGTTAAGGCTAAAAGTTATCTATATTGGTGATGATACTATCTTGGTATTGGGGCCTACCACCTCACTTCATAATCCTATAATGATAAGGGTGTTGGTTCCTTTATCAATATATACAATCAACTACGTATTTATACTTAGCCAAAAAACCAAGTTAGCTTCCCCTTTGGTATTAAAATTCATGTAGGTAGATCTTGAATAGATTTTGATTAAATGTGTTTTGGAATATGTGGTTTGTAAGTGTGTGAAAAAGATAAATAGTGTGACTAAATTGGTAAATTAAAAACAACCTATTTAATCTATGTCTATTACTCTTTAAGCAAGCGAGAAATGAAAATAAAAACTAAATTAATTACTAACAAGATAGGTTAATTATTTAATTGTTATGAGTATAGAGTCTATAGGAATAACACTTTATTTGGAGTAAGATCTAAAATAACATAGTAGAATGGGAGGATAATTGGTTAAGGGACAAGCCTCTCATCTCCCAAGGAAACTATGGAGAAATTATAGCCCTGACTACTTGTAGAAACCCCTGTTTCCCTTGAATTCTGAAACTATATGTTTTTGATTGTTTTTCTATATTTTGCTTTTTTTTTATGTTTTTGCATGAATAAAAATGCAATTTTGAAAGATAAATTCAAATAAATAAATATCAATATACTCTTTCAACTAACTAACTCTGATCTTCTTATTCACTTTGGATGGTTACAATAAAGATCTCTTGCACACATATGAAATAATATAAAAATATAGTCTTAAAAACATGGTCTTTCTGCAAATCTAAAAATAACTCTAAATATGGTACGGTGTAGTTTTCTATGTGGAAACACAGTCACCGACGTCGGTTATATTGTCGTCATCGGTCGATATATTGCTGACGTCGATCTCTGATGGTCAGAGTACTCTACCAACGTTGGTATGAAGTCGGCCGATGTCAGTCTCTGGCCTGCTGATGTCGGTCTCTAAGCTACCTGTGGCTCTATATGGCCTGATGCAGAATGGTATGGATTCTGTACAGAAGCAAAAAATAGTATAGCCTGTATGTTGGACGCCTGATCTCAAGAAATATGGTGCTAATATGGAAGATCTTAATTTGGATAATTACTAAATCAAAACCTAATGAAATAAATACCTGAAATCTCTTCGATAACTTTTGTATGAAGTTATCTCTCAAACTGGAAATAGATCGACTGATATCTCACAACCTCTGAATGACACACACTAAAGAGTGGACGTTCTCCAATGCAAATGGAATACTAGAACCCTTGGCTCAGTCTTCTCGAAAAACCCTTAGCAAAATTTGTCTTCAACAATCGATAATCAATAATCATAATGGCCTCCCTCTAATAAGAAACCCTTATATCTTCTAAAAGGTGAGCTTGCCCTAATTAGGGTTTAGTAATTAAGAATTAGGGTTTCACAATTAAAATATGCTAAATAATTAATATTCAATTAAATCAATCAAATATTAATATCTCCCTCAATACATGTCTAATCCTCGAACCATCTAAAACTGGTAAACTAGGGAGTGATTCCACACATGATCATATCAAAATAGGTGTGCTTCTCTGCGTGCCAAAAATCCCTAAATAATAGGAGCTCAAGCAAACATGTCCAAAAGAGCCTAAGCAAAAGCCAACTAGAAAAATCCTGCTAGTTGAAGCCAAGCCAAGCTCCATCAAGACCCTCTATCCATCCTATCAGCCTATGAGGGTCTTATAATAGGCTAATCATCAACTCTGAGGATGTCAACAAAAAAGAGGACATGACAATCTGCCCCTCCTGAAATTGCTTGTCCTCAAGCAATCATTGAACAATAAACGAATCAATCCACCTAGATACCATATGTAATCATGATCTATGCTGTTGTCAATCAATGCAAGCTCCTGCAATATCCTCTAAAATATAACCAAGAGGAATCCATAATCAAACTAGCGAATGCAACTCAACCAAACTCCAAGATCACAAATACCATGTACACATTCCACCATGTTATGAAGAAGGCACACTCCAACTGTGCAACAACTCCCAAATGGAACTATGCCAAGTGTGGAGAATCCACACACTATACCTCTACTATGATCAACATCTCTCTACAAATCACTAGCCATGGTCTCATCACCCAAACTCCTATGTATCGCTGATAATGAAGAGACATCACATGCTAGATAGCAATAACACAAACCAAATATGCTTGCCATCAACTCTTGAATAATGTGAATAATACCAACTGACTACATGTAGCTATCTCCTGTACCCACTACAATCTTTGAATCCAGAGTGTAAATGCTAGACATACTCATCATCATCAACATGTGTCTTGATTGTAAAAGAATGCTGAGTCCTTGCCACATGCGCTAACTCCTGAGCTAAACTCACCTCAAGACAAAGCTCATCCACATGTCTCTCTTGTATTCGTGCCAATGTGCACTTGGCAGTACACTCTACCATATCGTGTTGTATGAGCCTCTCAATCTGATGAAAAAACATATTTTTAAGGTTGTTGCCCCGTATTGCCTTAAGAATATGTGTCTTCCTGTCAACATCAAAATAGACCTCCATGTCCTTGAGATGAAGAGTGACTTCCTCAAGGGAATGAAGCCACTTCATGCCCAAGACCAAATCTATATCCCCCATGCTCACCACATAATAATCAGCCTTGAACTCATAGTTTTTCAAGCACAATGGGAGGTCTCTAATCATTCGCTCACACTTGAGAGTGTAACCGTCAGCTACCTTAACTCTAATGCCCTCGAAATCCTCGGTAGTGAGTCTAGGCTTCTCCACAAATCTAGCATCAATAAAAATATGTGTGGCTCCTGTGTCAAGAAGGGTGATGACCCTCTATCCTACCAAAACTCCATGGAGTCTGAATGAACCATCTGATTGAATGCTAGATAGGTGTGCCTCCTATATCTAAAGCTCTGAATTTGCCTCTACCTTGGGTTCTAAAGCCTCTACCTTTGACTCATCAAAACTCTCATGCTGTTCAGAATCTTCTGATTCTAAATCCTCATAAAAAGCCCACATCACACGATTTGCCTTGCCCTTAGGCCTCTAAGGACAATCGTGATTGGCATCATAAGGACCTTTGAAATAAAATCAAAGCTTATTCCTACGTAGATCATTAAGAGCCTCTCGATCTAAAGGTGCTGCTTCTGGATTGGCCTTTGAATCATTCTTAACACCTAATTTATCTTTGTTGAAATCTGTCCTCTCCCTATCTCTATTGAAGCCCTTATTGTCCCTAAATGAAGAAGTACCTCTAGAGTTAAATTTATTGAATGGGGCCACCATCTCCATTCTACGCACCTTCTTCATAGCTTCCTACAATGAAGGAGGATCAAAGGCTTTGATCCAACCTCTCAATGGTTCGGAGAGGCCCTCGATGAAGAGAACTACTATCTACGCTCTGAAATGTTTGGCACCATGACTGCCAATCGCTGAAAATCACCAATAAAAGACTCCAAATTGATTGTTTGTTTCAACTGTGCCAGATCTCAAAAGTAAACTTCAAGATCTTTCTTATCAAACCTCTCAACTAGCCTATCCATGAAGTCCTGGTACTTAGTCACCTGGTTATGCTGAAGTGTTACCATACCATGGTACCACCAATCATGTGCTACTCCCTCCAAGTGCAAAGTGGAGTATTTGATGGCCTATATCTCTGTCATTGGCCTCAATGCCAAAAATGTGTCAAGCTTATGAACCCAATCTTGAGCTATCATCTTGCCACTACCGTCAAAAGTAGTCAAAGAAAGCTTGCCAATAGCCTTCTTCAGCTCACTGAGTTGACCTCTAGGCCTCCTGTCCTGTCTAACTGATCTATAGTGCTCTCTCCTCTTATTAACAAAATGATCAAAGGACATCCTCTCTCTGACCTCAGGTGATAATAACTCCCACTCCTCATTTGCTGCCATGAGCATGTCTGCAAATAGGGGATCTCCTACCACCTCCTCTGCTGGAGCCTCTGGTTCCTCCTAAACAAACGTAGGACATGTAGGCCTATCAGCTATTCTGGAATGGGTCAGTTGTGGTCTCTGATTAATAGTAGCACTCATGTTATCTCCTTGCTCCCCATTCTGTCTAATAAGTGAGTTCATCCTCTCTACCATAGTAGTAAGTGCCTGTAGTGCCTACGTCATCTACTATTGGCTTGTAACCATAACACAAAAGAGCTCTCTAGTGTCCTAATAATCATTATGTCTATGGCCCTTTCATGGGCTAACCTCATGCCTATCACTCATGGTGATCTGTTGTTGTTCTAAAACTTGATCGCCTTCAAGCAAGGCTCTACTGTGTGTGAAATACCTATGTGGTCCCAACTCTTGTGGCTGCATAAGATTGTTAAACCCTCAGGATAGTAGGATGTAGCTTTGATACTACTATAGAAACCCTTATTTCCCTTGAATTTTGAAACTGTATGTTTTTGACTATTTTTCTATATTTTGCTTTTTTAATGTTTTTGTATGAATAAAGATGTGATTTTGCAAGATAAATTCAAATAAATAAATAACAGTATACTCTTTCAACTAACTCTAATCTTCTTATTCACTTTGAAGGGTTACAATAAATATCTCTTGCACACATATGAAATAATATAGAAATATAGTCTTAAAAACTTGGTCATTCTACAAATTTGAAAATAACTCTAAATTTGGTACAGTGCGGTTTTCTATGGAAACACAATTGCTGACAATGATTATATTGTCATCATCAGTCGATATACTATTGACGTCAGTCTCCATCGGTCGGTCTACTCTGTCGACATCAGTATGAAGTCAACCGATGTTAGTCTTTGGCCTACCGATGTTGGTCTTTGAGCTGCCTGTGGCTCTATACAGCTTGATGTAAAATGGTATGGATTCCATACAGTAGTAGAAAATAGTATGGCCTATATGTTGGACACTCGATCTCAAGAAATATGGTGCTAATACGGAAGATCCTAATCTAGATAATTATTGAATCAAAACCTAATGAAATAAATACTTGAAATCTCTGTGATAACTTTTGTATGAAGTTATATCTCAAACTGGCAATAGATCGGCTGATATCTCACAACCTCTGAATCACACACACTGAAGAGTGGACATTCTCCAATGAAAATGGAATACTGGAACCCTTGGCTCAGTCTTCTCAGAAAATCCTTAGCAAAATTTGTCTTCAACAATCAATAATCAATAATCATAATGGCCTCCCTCCAATAAGAAACCCTTATATGCTCTAAAAGGTGATCTTTCCCAAATTAGGGTTTCATAATTAAGAATTAGGGTTTCACAATTAAAATATGCTAAATAATTTATATTCAATTAAATCAATCAAATATTAATATCTCCCTCAATACATGCCTGATCCTCAAACCGTCTGAAGCTGGTGAACTAGGGAGTGATTTCACACATGATCATACCAAAATAGGTGTGGTCTGCTACATGCCAAAAATCCCTAAATAATAGGAGCTCAGGCAAACATGTCTGAAAGAGCCCAAATGAAAGCCAGCTGGAAAAATCTTGCTAGTCGAAGCCAAGCCAAACTCCATCAAGACCCTCTATCCATCCTATCAGCCTACGAGGGTTGCATAATAGGCTAATCATCAACTCTGAGGATGTCAACTAAAAAGTGAACATGCCACTACTCAGTTCTTTGGTGATAGGTTTAGTGATTATATAGAAAATAACAATGAGATAAGGAGCTGGAAAAACCTTTTGGATTGCTATGTGCACATGCCTGAGCTTATCCCAAGAATTTGAGAGATCTAGCAATGTGTTCAGAAGATCATAATCCTGCTCTTCCCTCAGGAGGATGAACAATACTGGTCACAGAATAAGAATGGATCATTCTCTATCAAATTTGCCTATCATTTGCTTAGACCTAAAGCTCAGAATAAGGAGGTATGAAAAAGGGTTTGGAATCATAAACTCATTCCAAAGATTAACTTATTTTGGTGGGTTTTTGCCCATAAAAAAATCTTTACTTAGGATAAAATTCAAAAGAGGGGATTTACTTTGGTCAACAGATGTTTTCTGTGTGGTTCTAAAGAGGAATCAATTGCACACCTATTCATACACTTTGAGTTTACCTGAGATTTATGGGGCACAATACTTAACAACTTTGGCATTGAATGGGTTTGCAATTCTGACCTTAAAGAAGTAATTCTCAGTTGGAACTCAACCTGCACACATCCCTAGATTAAGGAATTATGGAAGCAAGCTCTGCCATGCTTGAGCTGGACTTTATGGAAAGAGGAAAATCAAAGAATTTTTAGGGACACTGCTAGAAATGTTGCTCAAGTGTTTAACTCCTTTGCTAGGACCATCTTGGAAAGTATTATAATAGCTCATATTAGTGTTGCGGAGAAACCCCTATCTCAATTTGAATGTCAAATTGCTTCCAAATGGAAGGTTTTAAACCTTATCCCTAGGCATGATAATTCCAAAATTCGTCAGAGACTTCATACTAAATGGGTACCACCTAAACCTAATTGGATGAAACTCAATTTTGATGGGGAATCCAAGTTTAATGGTAAAGCAAGTGGAGGAGGAATAATAAGGAATGAAAAATGAGGGATGTCTGTTGTCTATGATAGTGGCACTGGTTGCCAGAGCAATAACTATGTTGAAGCTATGGCTTTACTTTGGGGATTAAAATTAGCTATGTCCCTAGGAATTAGAAATTTTAATATTCAAGGAGATTCTAAGTTGGTCATCGATGCCGTTAATAAAGCATCTAACATTGGTATCCATCTAAAAGACATCATTACGAACATCTAGTTTCTTTTACAAAAGTTTTTCAAAGTTGAGATTACCCACACCTACAGAGAAGGTAACAGGGTCGTTGATGCTTGTGCCAACCTTGGTCAGCAATTCTCAGGGTGGAGGGTATGGTGACAAGGGGCTCATATACCCTTAAACATTAGAGAGATCATTCATAAGGAGATGACAGAGCATGAATGATGTACATTGATGATGGAGATAGCTTTCCAAGGTGGTCCATGTGGAGAAAGCCATTAAAAATCTTAGAAAATGATAACCTTAGTACTTCCTTGATTGTCATGATTAATTACTTGTATCATAAGGTGGAGGTGAGAGATTCATATCATGAAAACCAAGGGTGAATTATTTTCAAGCACGAGAGTAGATGTCACCGTGGCAGGCCATTTTGTAAATTAAGCCTTCACATCTGCATTTAGTGCAAATAAAATCGAGGGCTAGTTGTTTGAAGCTCAAGGTGGTAATTGGGAATTTCATCAGTTGGGTCTGCAATTATAGAATGGGGGGAGATTGTATTTGTACTGAATCGTCTCCTACTGTGAATTTAAGGACAACCCATTAGTCTGGCATTATTGTAAAGGAGGTATCAACCTGTAGTTGAAAAGGATGAATGGTTATGATGAAAATTTGTCTAAGTAGTTTGTAAGATCCTGGTTGAATAGGCGAGTCACTGTGGGGGGTATTACCTTTGAAATCTCTAAAAAAGTTATTTCAATGGCCACGAGAATGACCATGCTGGGTTTAAAGCTCCAAAGAAAAACCAAAATCATGGATTTGTCTAGTCACAAACTGTTTCTGGGTGAAGGAGAAGAACTCGTCCCATATCAAGGAGGGTTCAAGTGTGCCAAACTGCCAGAGCCATGGGATGGTGTCTATTTCATTCTTATGAAATATTTCAATCTCAAGGGGTGATATACCATGTTTTATAACAATCACCTTCTTTTGTTGAATCATTTTAGATGCAATGCTATTATCACCTTTCCTTTCTACCTACTATCCTCATTAGAACACTCTATCCTGAGGGTGAGAGCCAAAATGGCTAAGAAGCTAGACTTAAAACCTGTTACCCTACACTATGGGCTTATTTTTTATCTCTATAATTTCTACCGTTCCATTGAGCCAAACATGAATATCAGAGGTGTCAATGAAGACATTCCCTCAAACCTAGTTTTTGGCGATGCAATTGATGAATCTTGGGTTTCCCCTACTTCTATCAAGACCAAAGACACCCCTCTCTCCACCCCTATTATGACCCTTGCTAATACTCTAAGCTCCCTTGCGAGCAAAAAGGGAAAGAAGAGGAAGGTTGATGGAGAAAAAGGAAATTCTGAAGAGACTACGGAAGGGACCCATAAAAATTTAGATGGGGCCACGGGGGACCAACGTGGAAAACCTAATAAGCCCTCCAAAATTAATAAGGATGGTTTCCCTTCAGGAGTGCGCAGGTCCGAGTGGATTGCTAGAAAACTAGCCCCGAAGATAAGGTTGATTGAGCATTCCAAAAGTGCTTCTGATGACAAAACCCAGGATGAAGAGTATGAAGAGCTAGAAATTTAACTAATTTTGTAAGACAGTGGTGGGAAATTGGCTTATCATGTTTTTGAGGTAACTGAAGAGCAGGGTGTTGATTCTAGGGGAACTACGAATAATAAGGAGAAGATGCATGTTGAATAAACTAGTGAGGGTTCAAAAAATGAGAATGACTGGAAAATAGAAATTGGCGCCTTGAAGGACTGCATGCAAAATCTGGGAAATGTCTTCGCTAAAGGCCTTTGAAATAACATTTTGCTGAATATTACTATGTTGGAAATAGTGGGTAATCCAGGGAATGCTGACAATGCATACAATGAGAATCTTAAGGATCTTGTTAATTCTATAGTTATGTAGTTTCATCCTTTTTGACTCTGGTCTTTCTAGTGTTTTGTGTTGCTTCTAACTGTGTTTCTCAGTTGTGCCATTGGTTCGGTGTTGGCATCTTTTTTTGCTAGCCTTTGTATCTTTTTTGACTGTATAGGGTTCGGCCCCTAGTTTGCCACCTTAATTAATCAAAAACATAGTAAATGGGTCGACTAAGTATATGAGACCAAAAAAAGAAGATGAATAATTGGGTTAATTTTGTCAACCCAATTCATTGTAGGATTACAATTTTGTAGACCATAAACTATGAAAAATAAGACTGTATATGAAAAATAGAAATAACCAAGAAGGTTAGAATAAACGTGATAATTTTTGAAGATGTTGAATTTTTTTGTTTTTATGTTGTGTTATTTACATGATGATTTTTATTATTATATCAACAAAGTCAATTAGGATAATGAAGTTTACAAATCTATATACTAAAAATGACCTATTAGTAGAGACAAATAGGTTGACTAAGTCTAAAAATCTGAGTGAAAGAAGTGAATTTATTTGATTTGATCGATTAGTTATTTTTTTTTTGGAGGAGACCTCCAAAGATAAAAACTGAGTAAAATAGAGAAAATGTGTGTTAAACATACACACAAAATGTTAGACAATATTGATAGATTTAATCCATTATTTTAAAAGTAAAAATAGATAATAGATAAGAATAAATAAATGTGTCAATGAAAAACATCTAAGGGTTAGTTCATGTTAGGTTCACTAAAATTTATAGAAGATAGTGAAGTTGATCTATAAGTCAATCCTATCTCGAAGAAGATAAATCACACTTACCTTTTTGTTTGTTGGTACATTTAGACAATCGAGTTCATAATTAAGATGGATCTGGTATATCTAGCCAATGGGTCTCTTACCACAATAGTATCTCTATAGAGAGTTCCAAAGCCTCTAGTCAAGTAACACCATGCAATAACCCTAGCTAAGTCTTATATTTTATTATTCACAAATAAATGACAAAATAAAAAATATATAATCTAACTTAGTGCTCACCAAACTATGTGGCATAAAATGGGGTTAATAAACATAAAAGTAAACATGCATAGGAGATTTCTAATGAAGTCCATATAAATGAAATCCTAATGCATGGAGAGAGAAGCATATAAATTAGAAAACACAAATATATATACTTTAATAAGGAGGAGCAATAATTATAAATGCTTACCTTTGAAGATGAACACATTGAACCTCAATCTTTCCCTTTGCCAGTGGTGATTTTCAATATGTTGTTGTGTATGTTGAAGAAACTCAGGATGGATAACAAACTATAGTTTAGCAAAGGACCTCCTAGTGAATTCCAAGATATTATAAGACAATATTCTTCTTTTCAAAGGTAAAACCCTAAGAAAATGACTCCTCAAGTAGAATGATGAATAAGCGGATGCGTAATAATGATTTTTTTCATGTCTCTATTTAATGAAATGATGGAAATGGATGTGTATATATAGTTCGATCTAACCCTAATCATTTCTAAAAAATTATCTGACAGAGTTGGCCTAATAGACCTTATAACATTAATTAACAAAAGAAGTTAGGTCCCAGACTAGGTCTGTAGAGGCGAACCAAGTCCTGTAACATGCCCATATATTTTAAGTTTAGGGTAAGCCTAGGCTGACATTGTTAGGTAAATGTTAAAAATATTTATTATCTTAGATAAGGTTTGTTTAAGATGGTGAATCACTTCGATGAGTGTATAAGAGAGGTGTCAAAGATTAAGGGAGTGTATAGGAGAGGCTTGTGTTGATCACAAGTGGTAGTATAAAGGATTACAATCTTGAAAAGCACCAATGGTCTATGCACCCATTTTATAGTGCACCATTTAAGATGTGCACTCAAAGATATTGAGACTCAATGGGTTCCTACAAGATAGAAAGCATTTGTAACTGATAAAATTTAAAAATATTATTTGTATATAGAGAGAAATAGAGGGATGGTTCACTGAGTCACTAAGAATTGGTCAAACTATTTCACAAGTCAAGAGATCACTCAAGGGTAGTTAAGAAAGTTATGAAATTGGTTGAGTGAATTAATATGTAAGGGAGGTAAAAGTCGAAGCTATCTAAATAAAGTAGAAAATCTAAATTTATCAATTAAATTTAGATTAAAAATATATATAATTAATTAACTTTAAATTATTCAATTATTTGAATAAGAATGAAAATAACATAAATTTAAATTTAAATTTGTTGGAAAAAAAAAATAATAATAATAATAAGTATATTTTAACACTAAATGAAATTTAAATGTTTATACTTGAAAAAAATTGAAAAACACTTTAAATTTATCATAAATGTAAACACTTCTAGTTAAGCATAAATATCACAATAACATATAATATTAATCCATTTTATGTGCTTGAGAACTCTCTCGCCAATGTTGACTTATTTATTTCTATATGGAGCCAAAAAAAAATTAACAAAAGTATGTAAATGAGATTAAAATATCCACTATGTTTGTAAAGAAGATTTCTTTTATTTTTTTTTTTATTTTTTTTTTTTATTTTACATTTTTTTAATTTTGGGAGCCGATCGATAGAGAAGAGGGTTCGAACTTGGGGCAATTGGATGATAAGCCTCCAACCCTATTACTGCATCTCGACCCATGGCCTTCATCTTATTTATTTCTATAAAGATCCAAATGAGTTGAGTAAAAAAATCAAATAAAAACATCCATTATGTCCATTAAGAAGATATGTTCTTTGTCCCGTACTTATTTTGAGAATCCAAGTTTCGTTTCAAGTGACATCTCTAAACAACCTGGACTCGTATCAAAATTGTCAATGTAAAACAATATTATATTATATTTACATTGAAAGTAAAATTAATTTTAATAATTAAAATGTATGTATCTGTATGGAGTGATTTAGATTTAAATTTAATCAGCATTCAAATTATTTACAACTACATCGGATACATCAAAAACTATTAATCTTTTTAATAATATTAAAAATTTTACATATAAATAAATTTAATAAAAATTAGAACATTCCAATCAATTAAATGGCTCTTCAACATAATAATCCATTGTTATAATAAACCTCTTGACTGGTCAGAAAATTTTATTGTATTTAAGAAAATGAATAGCATGCCAAAAAAAAGTTACTCTTGAAAAGAAACAAACAAGCTTAACAAGATACAATAGAAGAAAGATGGAATATAGTGTGTTGGATCACGTCTTGATCGGAAGCAGCAAGGGAACAATATAAATTTCAGGAATGTGTTGGATCACAAGTCTTATTGGTCTAAGCAGCTGAATTTTTCACAGTGACAGTTCTCCATCATGTATCCATCAATAAGTCGCTTTACATTATCTGCTCCGAATGCATCAGCCATTTCTTAGTTAGAATAATAGATATGTACTGTTAATTTAGCATTATATTGAATTCAGAGCAAAAATAAATTCGTATTCTCAACCATGAACATAGGATAGAGAAATAAATTAAAATGTTTTTTAAAATGACAGCATTTGCAAACAAGGGAAATCTGGTTTAGAGAGAAGTAAAGGCAAAGGACACCCAGGATTATTTTCGTTTCCTTGAATCTCCAATACCATTAAAGCAGAGATCACGATAATAAATTGGTGGTCCAGCAGATTCGATGACGAAATGAAATTTATGAAAGGTAAGTTTAGAATGTCTAGATTAATCTCCACATGCGAAAGCAACACTTTGAAGGTCAACCAATAGGCTTTGCACATGCGGTATAGTTCATAACTCCCAGAGTCACTTAAATTAATATTATTGCACCAGGAAATTTCTGCTTGCACAACTCGACGTAGTAGGTGCTAATACTGAAAAATTAGACAAAGGTAAGAATATCATGTACTCTAAACCTAGTGTTATGGTCGCTACTCCCAGTATTACTTTTTTCTTAACCAGAGAATTAGATTATGTGGAAACATTGTTTCACTCTTAAAGATGAGTCAATGAATACACCGTGCATATCATCGATAACAATGGAAATAAAAACAGATTGATTTGCCCTGAAGCAGTTTGTAGATGGAACTTGTAATCGATGCCTCACCCAAAAAGAGACTCTATTGAATGGTTTTATTCAGGTTTTGAGAAATGTGCTAATCAGTGGTGTGGCCTGGTGTACAAAAACTTAAATTTTAAAGATGCAATCCTTGACAATGTTGCATCATTAGAATTATGACCTGTTTTTCTTAGGAAACCATATATCTACCATTGACATGAAAATGATGAATAAAATTTTAAAAATGTTGTCATAAATGTTAGTAAGATGAAATACATTATATTAGAAGTAGATCTTAAACATTCACTCAATAGTTTAAAGTACTGCAAGAAGATGGTGAATGTTATGATAAGAAGTTCTTATCATGGATATTTTAGTGGTGAATCTTTGTTAATTTATGAATATTCTATTTTTTGAAGTAGGTATTTGTGATTTTGTGTGGTGCCTAATAACGTTGGATTGTATAAATTTTAGTGTATAAATTAAATTTAAAGGTTGACTCACCTAATTTTTAAAATAAATCTTTTCCTATATATGTATGTTGTATACACCAAGAAAGCCAATCTTGTAGTATTTGTCACTATATATAATATATTAAACTTTTTGTAACCGGTATGCAAGTGACTATAATCATGGGTTAGATGATAGTAAACAAGTGTCTAACAACAAGAAATAGATGTCAAACAAATGTAATAAGCTATTAGATGAATACAACTAGTCATTATTTATCTATAGTGTTGATTCGATGGCTTATGATGAGAGTGTTAAGCTGTCAAAAAAATATAAAAACTTAAATATTCTTACATATTTGGATTCCTCTCAAAAAGTTATGTAATTAAAAAAATTATCATAATTTGAGTTCGTATGCAAAAGTTATAGTTTCAAAAAGCTAAAAAGCTAACATTAGACTTGTAGACAGATGATTTCATGATGTAGTTAGGTGACTGCATCATGTAGTTATTTTTCTACAAGTCCAATGTTGACTCGCCAGTGCCTCGAGGATGTAAATTTTACATATAGACTTAGATTGTGGTAAAAAAAATTTAAATTACATAATTTTTCATGAAGAATCCATATATACAATAATATTTCTATTTATATAAGTTTATTTGTGTATAAAATCTTTATTCTTATTGTTTCATTATCTAATTCACCTACACAGTTAACCACTTAGATCCACAAACTATGTCATGCTATTAGGGGACTAAATGCATCTTGAAATCACCCAAATATATGGTGTAGTCAGGTGACTACACCATGTCATCAGGAGTTTACACAATGAAGTCACTCAACGGCACCATGTAGTGAGAGGACTACATGGTGCAGTCAAAACATTGTATCATGCAATCACCCAATTACATGATACATTTGAGCAACTGAATGATGCAATCGAATGAATGCTTCATACATTTTCTCAAATCCATGGTATAGTCAAACAACTACATCAAGCAATCACCTGAATGTGTCATGCCACGAGGGGGTTACATCAAGTAATCAATAGGTTGTATTATGCAATTAGATGACTACATAGTGTTGTTCCTAATAGATCTTGGGATGTTGTTCCTTTTTAAATTAGACTCACCACTTGTTGCTTCATAATTTTCCTAGACTATTATACACCTACTAACCTTATTTGCCACCATTACAAAACTGGTTTCACCATGTAGTCAAGTGACTGTATGAATCAGTGATCCAACTGCATCATGTAGTCACCCAAATGTATCATGCAGTTACATAACTATATCAAGCAGTCACACAATTACACCATGTAGTCACCTAACTACACGGTGCAATAATCGCACTACAGCATGTCACCAGGTGGCTACATTGAGCAGTCAAGTGGTTGCATCATGTAGTTATATGACTTCATAATTTTGTTCCTAATAGTTCTTGGGATGTTGTTCATTCTCAAACTATATTCACCACATGCTACCTCATAATTTACCTAGACTATTATATGTCTTCCAACTATATTTGTCACTATTATGAAACTAACTCACCTAGTCACATCCATGTTTTTTTAAAAATAATTCACTAAAATTTTCCCTTTTTTTGCATATGATGTTGAGATTTAAGCATAAGAATGTACTTGTGCCATAAATTCATACAATAGTTGTACAACATGCTTAAATAAATCAAAAATATAAACATTGGAAACGTTACATATTAGGAACGAACACTATGATTCACAAATTTATCACTAGTTGTACCATAATAAATCTTATCCATTATGATATCCATTAGCAATATGATATCCAAATATGAGCTTTATATTATTATTCATGCATGTAAGCATTCGAAGCATTATATATCATGAAAGGATACCACAATTCTTAAAGGTCACAAGCTACCAAAATTTGTACAAAAATGAAACAAGCAACAATAAGAAAAATATCAAAAATGGTCTTCATAACTTTAGTAGTTTGATTTAAATATCAAGCATAAGAAAGCAAGTGCCCATCGAAAAATAGATTTTTTTAGGTCAACCTCTTTTACAAGTGCTCCTCCGTCTTCTTGATACATAGGGACATGAGACAAATGCTTCGTCAAAATCGTATATATTTGTATGTCTTTGAAGAGATTTATCAGAGTTTACATAATGGTAAGTTATTTCCAAATTTATACTCACTAGGTGAATACTTATATCATCTTGGGCATGTGTACTGCAAGGTAGAGAGAGAAACTAATATGAGAGGCTCATATTAGCAAGATTAATCTAAAACGCTTTTGAGCTGGAAAGACCATCAAGGTATTGAAAAATTACTTCTTTTAACTATATATCAGATAAGATATTTAAAATTACATCAATTATTGCACTGCTTTTGCAATTTCTAAATTAGTCAAGAAGCAATGGATGTACACACATATTCCAGTTTAGACAAGATTATGAGAACATGTTTCCATCAACTTCCTTAAATACTACCCTATCACTAAGAAGGGTACTTATTGCATATATCTATTTATAGTTTCTTAAATATGGAAATTCTCACACCTTTGTAATAAATCCATATTGGCCCTACAAGCCACTCAACAACATTACAGCATGTCGGTTTATTTTGGAGCCCCATCCACCATCATCCCTATTAGCCCAATACAAAATTGTTGAGAAAATTTAAAAAATAAGAAAAATACTTCAAATTTATCATAAACATAAACACTTCCAATTAAATATAAACATCATGCTAAAGAATAAGAGTAAACACCATTCTGTGTACTAGAAGATTCTCCGGCCAATGCTGCCTTATTTATTTCTATAGAGAGCTATGGAGTTAACTAAGTATGAAAATCAGATTAAAACATCGATTATGTCCAAGAAGAGGATCTGCTTTATTTAGTTCTATAGAGAGCTAAATCGTTATGTCTAACAAGATACCGCCCTGCTTATTTCTGTAAAGAGCTATATTGAGTTAACGAAGTATTAAAATCATTTAATTCTATAGAGAGCTAAATCATTATGTTTAACAAGATAGTGCCCTACTTATTTCTGTAAAGAGCTATATGGAGTTAACGAAGTATGAAAATCAAATAAATATATCTAATATGTCTAACAACAAGATTTCTTCTTTGTCTCGTACTTCTTTTGAGCATCGAGAATTTGTTTCGAAAGCCTCCATCTCTTTTTCTTCAAGAAACGTGTGAAAACAACACAGATTCATCTATGAAAATCTCAACGTAAACAAAAATCGTTTTTATCACAGTACCACACAACATCAAATCCTGGTATTCGTCTTTATATATCAATATTACAATAAAAAAGAGAAAAAGGAAAAAAATATAAAAATTAAGCGTGATTTTATTCGTCATCTTCAAGAATATCAGGATCGTGGAAGAAGAGTTGGTCAATGTATACGCCTACCACCCCATTAATTAGTTTTACATAATCTATTCCCATATCCGTAAGCCTTTTCTCAGTTACACTGATATCTGAGCACTGTCGATGTAATGTCAGAGAAACACTAAATGCTTATTATCGACTATGAACATACAATAGAACAAAGCATTAAGGAAAAATAGATTTTTAGGAGTACTTGGAAAGAGATGTGGTTATCTCTGGGGTTGATCGTAGAGATTTTGAGTGGCTCAGTGTCCAAATTAGTCTCACTCTGCAACAGGTGAATTCGAACACCATAATTAAACAACCTGCGCAACAATCAATCTTGCAATGTCTGTTAAGGAATATTATTTAAGAGCTCATTGGATTCTAAAATATATTTAGATCTTACAAAGTTAGTTGAGGAATATTACTTAAGAGACCATCGGGTTATATATATATAAACCGTCACGTCGTTAGAAAAAAAGAATCTACCAAGCTCCATCGAAATTGAATGAGCTGGGTTTTATAACTGGCTGAAAACCCATCACGCTTTCATAAAATTGGAGAGAAAGTGGAAGACACTGGCAAACAAGAGAAATATGATTGAGACACAGTAAAGACAGAGGACTCCCGACATGATTTTGGTCTCCTTGAATCTCCCAAATCCATTGAAGCAGTTCAGATCAAGATAACAAATTGGTGGTCTACGCAAATTGCCATCGACCAGAGAGAAATGAAATTTATAAAGGCAGGTAAGCGTAGAATGTAGAGAATATGCAAATGTGAAACAGGCTTAAGAGGTTGTATTAATTTGGAAATCCATATTTGGATTTCCATTAACGCAGAATAGAAAATAACAGATGTGTGGTCCGGCGCAATCCACCAAAGCAAACAAAATGAAATTTAGAAAGGCAGGTAAGCATCGAATGTAGAGAACCTCCAAACGTGAAAGCAGCCCTTTGACTGTCGGCTGAGATTCTAAATCAATCGAACATCGGACGAACTACTGCCCACTACAAAAAACAATATGATGCAGCAAAAATTTAATACAGCCTCGTATAAAACAACAAGATGACTAAGCAAAAATTTAATACAGGCTAATATAAAACAACAATATGATAGCAAAAATTTAACACAGCCTGATATAAAACAGGGAGTGCACTAACACCAAAGCATACGGTTTACATTCGTTCTGCTGGTAGGGACGTTATGTCCTACGCACATGGCTTTATGAAGGACAGATTGTATGACAAACTAGGTTTTATGCACATGGCCACATCCAAACTCGGTGGAGCCCGACAACCCACATCCTTGGGGAGGAATTAAGACCCCATCACCTATTCAACTTGCTAAGATCAGAAGAGAATGGATTCAAAGCTATATAAAGAAGTCTCAGGGAATAGTTTTTAAAATGGCTCATAATTCCACCTCCAGTGCTTCCACCATGAGCAGGGTAGTTGCAAGCCTAGCTTGTCTAACATTACATTTGGCATTACTTTTTGAACGCGAATAATATAAGGTATGTCCAAATTATTTAAATGATTTATTTTTTTTTAAATCTATTCAAGGAGTCAAGTCCTTGGCAAAGATCAAATCTCAAATGGTATAAATTCCTTTCAGGGAGAGCCTTAGTGCGTTGATCCTAGGCAACTCTGCTCATAGAACATTAGTATTGGTCATAATGTGAGACCATCATATATTAGGATCATTAAAAGATAAATTAGTGCCAAAACCATCACCAATCCATTTCAAATGGGGCTTGACAGACTTGAAAGCATTCAATATGATTTTGGCCACAAATGAATCATCAATTTTGATTGGAACCAATGTGGTGAGAAGGGTTTGGAAGCTAATATTTTTCCAATTGTGTTTGCCATGGTGGGATCTATAGTATATACAATGTCTTAGCAATATTTTCCAGGATCCATTTCCTTTAATGTATCTAACAACCCATTGAACACACAAATATGTGTTTTTTATATACAAATACCAATAATTCCCATACTCCTTTATTGTGAGGGGGGAAGCAGATGTTCTAAGCAACTCGATGGGAACCCCTCTTTTTAAGACATTAGACCGAAAGAAATCCCTACAAATTTTAGTCATCTTATCATAAGAAGCCTTGTAGGAATGTGAAAAGGAAGAGTAATAAACATGTGTAGCGATTAATATTTTAGTTCAAACATGTAATTTCCCTACTAAGGAGAGTGATTTGGTAACCCACTATTCAATATTACTTTCAACATGATTAATGACATATTCCCAAAGCTCTACAAGAGAACTATCAAAGGCAAATGGGATGCCTAGAAACTTGATTTTTTCTCCTCTATTGATCGATTTATTCTTGAAATGGTGAATCCACTCAAGCATAGGTATCATGCTTTGTCTAGAACATGAAGTTTTACTCAATTGTAAACTAGATAGAGAGGCTAAACAAATAATATCAAGACACTTCATGGATTTTGATAAAGGTTTTTCCTCCCTTCATGGGTGTGGAAAGTATCATCAGCAAAGTGACTATTAATGAGATGAGAAGGCTAGTCAAGTAAAACAAGATACTACTCAAGAAAAGAGGTATGACGATATCCTAAAGCTTTTGTAGAAAGAACATATAGAGTTGGAGCTAGAGGGAAACGATAATGTATGGAGTTCTAGAGGTAAGTGTTGTCATATTTGAGACCATTAATAGTGAGGTAGGTAAAGGCATATGCCAGTAAAGCTTGGAGTGTTGAGATAAATAACTAGCCAAAACTAAGACTCCAAGAATATTTAACATAACTAAAAAAAATACCATTTAATTCTATCACAAGATTTTTCAAAATCCAATTTGAGCAAAATGGTTCTTTGACATGAAGCCCTAGACCATTCCATACCTTAATAGACAACAATATGGATAGCATGAATATATCTACCTTTAATAATTAGTGTTTGCCCTAGTCTTACAATATCAATAATAATAAGACAAAGATGGTTGGCATGAGATTTAACAAGGATCTAATAGGAAACAGTTAACAAAGTGATAAGCCACCACCTAGTAATGAGCTCTAGGTCACCACCTTTAGGTATGAATTTGATATTACCTTGATAGAATAAGGAACCTAAATATTTTTTTGGTAGCATTTTTTTAAAATGAAGTAAATTAGGCCCAATCAACTCCTATGTGCCTTTGTAAAATTTGAAGTGAATGTCGTTAATGACAACAACTTTATCATTACTCATGTAGTGAATAACCTCTATGAGTTTATGAAAACTAAGATGCTCCTCATAAATCCATTAGTTTATAAACATTATCTTTTAGGAAACTACATAAAATCATTCCTGTAGAGCTTTGATTATTTATGTTGTTTCCTCGTGATCTTGAAACATGAATTTATAGTGGTCTAGAAAAGGAGAGGAGATGTCATGAAAATAAGTGAGCCTTGCTTGAGGTGACTTGATATAATTAATTTGAACTTAGGATTATTTATCCCTATTAGATTTGTAGCTTTGCTTTGAAGCATAATCTCTAATTTAAGCCAATGTAAGAGAGCGGGAAGTTGTGCCCCTATAGCAGTATTACTATACACCACCTTGGATTGTGTTTGAATGAGGTGACCAAGATTTTTAAGTGGTGATCAAAGGAATTGTGTTTTAGGAGGGAGGAAACTACCTAAAATTCCTTAAGCACATCTTCATTGATTTGATTTCTAACCTGACTAATTGTATTCCCATAGTGGTAGACAAAAGTGGTGGTATGAATAGTAGCCTCATTCCACCACTCAATTTAGATAGTACTATAAGGTGGTTAGGGTACCCAATTCAAAACCTAGAAAATAAGATAGATGGTACATGTGTGGGTAAAGAGAGAAGTGTTGAGAATGAAATGGTTATGTGTCACTTTGAATTGTCCTATGTTCTAGTCCACCATGCAATAGATTAAGGTATGATTTGAGAGAAC